>OY986054.1:33098385-33615885 GCA_963920205.1 Stenodema calcarata
GACCACCGCCAACACACCCCCCCCCCCCCCCCGGACAACCACCACGGACCACTGCCAAAAACCCCCAAACCCTTCCACCCTACCACCGGTCACCACTGGCTTCCCCCGCTCTCATCTCTGCACCCCACGTCCATTTAGCGCCCACAATTTCAATTGATGTAGTAGAATGAAGGACATCATGTTGTGATGCATTAATACTCCCGCCCCCTTTCCACTCTTCACCACCTGCCGCCCGCCCCTACACCCCCCCCCCCCCTACATTGTCCCTCACCGACCTCCACTGGTCTCATCTCTACACCCCACACAGAGTAGGGGGATTACATTCACGATTACAAAAGTAATCGTCAAACTCTGCAAATTCTTGACACAACAGTTTATTATCTTCTTTGTACAGATCACCCTTCTGTCTCGATTACTGAATGATAGATTAATTATTATTATGAATAATAATAATTATTATCAAGTAGTGGAAATTATTAATATTTATTGTTGGTTATTAATAATTTTTATGCTTCATTATTAATAATTATAATATAATATTATTCATTAACTCGATATTTGAAAACCATGTGCTGTTTGAGTCAGCTGGGCCAGTTTGATCTAAATATGAAATAAAAACTCTGCAAATTCTTGACACAACGATTCATTATCTTCTTTGTACAGATCACCCTTCTGTCTAGATCACTAGGTCTAGATCCTAAATGCTAGATTAATTATTATTATGAATCATCACTAATTAATAACAATTTTATCAAGTACCTAGTGAAAATTATTAAACATAAATAACATAAATTCCTAAAATGGAACATTCTGACGAGTGACATCTCATTTTAAAGGTTTTTTTTATACTGAATACGATGGTGAAATCAGAATTGGTTGTTACTTGATATGATCTTCATGTTAACTCTGGTCTAATCTGATAACGGAGTGAGATATCGCAATTCTGACTTCACCGTCGTGTTTACAGTAGAAATTCTCAAATGATGAGGGGGATTTTGGTGTGGTGGGGGGGGGGGGGGGGTCACCCAAAAAATGAAAGTCTGACGAGTGATACCTTATTTTAAAGCTGAGGGGGGTTTTGGTGAGTGGAGGGTATGAGGGGGAGGTTTAGCCATAAATTCCAAAAATGAAACGGTCTGACAAGTGAGACCCAGTCATTTTAAAGGTTTTTTCACGCTGAATAGGATGGTGGCATCAGAATTGCAATATCCCATTCCGTTCTTAAGGGGGGTTAGGGGCGTGTGTGGGGGGGGGGGGAGGGGGAAGTGTTGGTTCACTCGAAAAATGAAAGTCTGACAAGTGACACCTCATTTTAAAGGTTTTTACACGCTGAATACGATCGTGAAGTTGGAATAATTCCAATTATTTCAACTTATCTATCAACCTATCTTTTTCGTTCTCAAACTTTAGTAATTTGAAGATGAAGAATCGTGGTTGAACCTTGATATATTCTTCATGGTTAGTCTGCTCTAATCTGATGACGGAATGCCATATCGCAATTCTCACTTCTCCGTCATAGCGTTGTAACGTCCAAATGCTGGTGGGGGGGATGTATGGGGGGGGGGGGGAGGTTCACCCACATATTCCAAAAATGAAACGGTCTGTCAAGTGACACCTCAGTTTTAAGGTTTTTACACCCTAAATAAGATGGGGAAGTCAGAATTGCTATATCTTATTCCGTTCTCAATCTGGAGCACTTTGAAGATGAACAAACGTGGTTGATACTTGAGATGTTCTTCATGGACATCTCAAGTAATTAAGACGTTCTTTAATAAAGAAGTTTTACATAAAACCAATTATTTCTTCGACAATTCGCTCTTATAGTCATGCTGCATGACCGAGGACTTTTCGTTTTTTTAGGTTGCCAAAAAGGCAACTTTTCGCGGAACCACCCAAGTACATCTGACAGTAATTTCAATTGTGCACACTTTTTCGCAGCTATCGCTAGCCACACTGTAACATCAATAAACTAATATGCCTTAACTTTACAGAGTTTAATAGCTAAGAAGAATTCATCCTGCATGTGTGCAAGATTCCAACTCACAGTAGAAATGTTAGTAAAAACGTAGCAAATGTGTCCAATAGATAAAATAATTAGAGTAAATTGGGAGTTCCCCATGACTTTCAACTATTTTCCTCATCAATTGGTTAACAATTCGATTTTCAGCAGGTAGGTAGCAGGTATCTTGTAATTGATACATGCCGCATCCACCTGCTCATTTTAAACTGACAAGAATGTACTATGCCTGAAGTGTTTTTACTCATCACTTACCTGAATCACCTCATCCTCAGTATAGTCGGTCTTCTTTTTCAATTTTTTCTCCAAGAAAGAATTAGCCTCATTGACTTTTGAACCAACGCTTGCGGCTTTGTATGAACAGAAGTAACCGGCTGGGTCTGTTTTATAAATCAACGGCCCTTCTTGCTCATCGTAAGAAATCATTATCATACCTACAGGAAAAAAAAGTGGCGGAGGAGTAGATTGATAGTAAAAGGTAAGAGTAGTCAAGGGGTTTATCACACGAATCCTCATTTATTAAAATAGAATTCCTAAGTGAACTTCGGGATTCAATTAAGATATTGTTTGTTATATTTATTTCTACGATTGCAGTGGTCAACAAAAATATTGATCCTTCCTCGATCTTAGCTACCAGACAGATAGACAGGTGGTAAGGAAATGAGGTGGTACTTACAACAACCAAGAGGTCTCATCTCAGCATTTTGAGTGTAAACTTGGGATATATCAGCCATTTTGCTGCAAAGTAAGTCGATTGTAATGTCATAACCGTTTTTGTATTTGAAGTAGGCTGCTTCATACTTAGCCCGTGCTACTTGTGACTTGCCGTCGGCTGTAAAACAATAGGCTGTTCCAATTATTGGAAACGTCATTTAAAAAAAAAACAAGTAGCAAAAAACAAGCCTAAGTATTGCTAGAGCACGATTGCCAGCCCTCACCGTACATTCCTGTCATAACGCATCCTATCTTGTCAGTGACTTTATGCATGTGAGTCATTGTTGATTGATCAACCAGCTTATCCTGGAACATAAGATTTCAAGTGCTTAACAATGAGCCGTAAAATGGATATTGATTACTTTCCTCAGTACCTATTGGTGGTGGTTGCGTCCCTCTTACCGGAATCTTCACTTGAGTGGCAATAACAGCAGCATCTACGCCTTTGATTGCCACAGACGTTTGACCACTTTGACTGACAGCCTTGAACGCATATTCTGAAACCAATTAAACCTCATCATTTGTTTGTTGTTCAAATTAAACACCTCAAGATTGGAAGGCACTGACTGATTTTTTCTTTTTTTTCAACTTGAAGAAGTCATGCCAGGCATTAATATATCTGACTAGAATCTAAAACTAACATAACACTGGCATTTACGATCTGCATACGCGTGGTGATCCGGGTGAGGAGAGGATGGGGGTGCAAGAAATGTGCAATGCGTTGCCAAGCACTCTGGATACTTGCATCACAAAAATGAAAAAAAAAAAAAAAACACTCCTCAAACCACAGATCTCATTACATTAGTTGGACAGAGAGAACTGAAAGAACGACTCCACTATTGCAGGATCATAAATCACCTGTTGTTTATTACTCGACAACCCGAATTCCCCATCAGTCATAATTTGGTTATTGTATGTGCTAATACAATTATTTCCAGTAAGTCAACAACTGCGTAGTACTCTGCTAGGTACAGAATTATTAGAGGTTATGTGCAGTGCAGGCTGTGAAGTTGATTTGCTGTGACGGACATTACAGAAGAACGTCAAGAAAAATGAGTGCGAACTATAGAATTGAACCATTGAAAAGGGACAATTATGATTCGTGGCGAATGCAAGCTAAGGCAATACTTAGTAAGAACGGTTTGTGGGGATGTGTTAGTGGTGCTATTCCTAAGCCGACTAGAACTGAAAACAATGCTGAAAATCAGGCGAAAATTTCAGAATGGGAATTGCAAGACAATAATGCGATGTCAGACATAATCCTAGTAGTAGCTCCTAGTGAACTAAGCCAAATTAAGAGCTGTGAAACTTCCAAAAGTATGTGGGACAAGCTAGAGAGTACTTATAGGAGTTCAGGACCTGCTCGCAAGGCTGCATTACTCAAACGACTAATTTTGCTGAAAATGAAAGAGAACAGCGATGTTCGAAACCACTTAAATGCTTATATGGAAACAGTCGAACGATTAAGAGAGTTGGAAATCGAGATCCCCGATGATTTACTTGTAATAATGATTTTGTATAGTCTACCTTCGGCATATGAAACTTTCCGCGTAGCAATTGAAACTCGCGACACGTTGCCATCTCCAGAAGAGATTAGGGTCAAAATATTAGAAGAGGAGCAAGCTCGAGGAGCGTGTTCATCAAATTTTGATCCAGAAGGAGCACTTTACTCAAATTACAAGTTTAGAAACAAAAATTTCAACGAGCAGCAAAAATCAAAATGTGATAAGGAAAATTCTAATCGAAGTTCGAGTTCAGATTTCAAATTCAAGTGTCACAAATGCAAAGAAATTGGTCATAAAATAAGGGATTGTCCAAAATTTAAGAAGAATGGTCATGAATCAACATACAAGATAGAACAGTCACTAACTTCATACGTAAAAGATATTTCAAGAACGGCAGTGTGGTGCTTAAACAGTGGGAGTACCAGCCATATGTGTGCAGATGAGAAAGCATTTGTAGAACGAAATAGTGATGCTACTGTAAAACATTTGAAATTGGCTGCTAAAAATCAAACTACTCCTGTAAAAGCAGTCGGGAAAGTCAAAATTAAAGTTAACGACAAGCATTTGATGAATTTGGTCGATACGTTGTACGTTCCATCGTTGTCAACTAATCTACTATCTGTAGGAAAATTTACCGATAGAGGGTGTACTGTATTATTCAAGAAAGATAAAGCAACTGTGGCAGATAGTCAAAGGAACATAGTACTGGAAGCTCAAAGAAAAAATGGCCTATACTACGTGTGTCTGGAAGGATCAAAAGAAGAAAAAGCAAATGTAGTAACCACAAATGGAATGGTTGAATGGCATAGAAGATTAGGGCATGTGAATTTCCAGGATCTAAAGAATGCAAAGAAAGGAGAATTACTCCGTGGACTTGATTTTGATACATCAGGTAGTGTTCCGGAAT
The DNA here is from genome assembly GCA_963920205.1 of Stenodema calcarata. NCBI lineage: Eukaryota > Metazoa > Arthropoda > Insecta > Hemiptera > Miridae > Stenodema > Stenodema calcarata. Next base: position 33,103,529 of record OY986054.1, read on the forward strand.
GTGAAGTTTGTATTCAAGGAAAGATGACCAGAGCTCCATTTCCTAAAGGAGAAGGACCAAGAACGACTGAATTGTTAGAAATTGTGCATTCAGATGTATTTGGACCAGTTCGAACCGAATCGAATGGTGGGGCAAAATACTACGTCACATTTATCGATGAACATTCTCGATATTGTGAGGTATATTTTCTAAAAAGGAAAAATGAAGTATTTTCAAAGTTTTGGGAATACAAAAGCAGAGCTGAGTTATCGACTGGTAAGAAAATCAAATTCCTGCAAACAGACAATGAAGTGTCGGAATATTGTAACAGAGGATTTGATGAATATTTGAAGGCTAATGGGATTCAGAGAAGACTATCAGCAAAGTACACACCTCAACAAAACGGATTGGCAGAGCGAAAGAACAGAACTCTCGTTGAGAAGGCAAGATGCATGCTGATTGATGGTAAAATACCATTACAGTTTTGGGCAGAGGCAGTGAATACGGCAAATTATTTGTGTAACCGTCTACCTTGTAGTGCCATTGAAGGAGAAATTCCATATCAGAGATGGGTAGGGAAAAAGCCATCTGTAAGGCATTTGCATCTGTTTGGAGCAAAAGCTCATATATTAAAAAAAAAAACCGGGTCGAAATAAATTTGAATCAAAAACTGTAGCTGGCATATTTGTTGGATACTCCAATGTTTCAAAAGCATATAGAATTTGGGTGCCATCAATAAACAGAGTAGAAGTAGCCAGAGATGTAAAAATATTGAAAACTATGTATGATTTACAAAAAAATGAACTTTCAGACGTAGAATTTTTAAAACAAAAACCAGAAGAAGAAAATAAATCACATGAAATGGTAGAAATTGAATCAGTAGGAAATAAACAGAAACTACCATCTGAAACAGAACATGTAGAATCTGTAGACCCACCTGTATCCTACGATGATCAAGATGAACCAAGAACATCTAGTGACGAGGAAAGAGAGGCTTCACAAGATGAAGAAGATAGTGAATCAGTTCAGTTTAGGAGAGCTAGACGAGTTTTAAGACCTCCTGTGTGGGCTCAAGACTACTACATGGGAGATGATTATGCTGGAATAACTGTAGCAGAAGCCATGGGAAGTGAGAATTCGGATGATTGGAAAGACGCAATAAAAACTGAGATCAAGGCGCATTTGAAGAATGGAACTTGGAAAGTGGTTGAAAAATCTGGCGGTGAGTTCATCATAGACTCCAGAATGATTTTGACACAGAAATACAAAGCCAATGGGGATCTTGAAAGGAGAAAAGCGCGTCTGGTAGCTAGAGGTCTTAATCAACGACCAGGGTTAGATTATGTAGACACATATTCACCTGTAGCTGGACTGGGATCAATTAGGTTGCTTCTTGCTATGGCTGCTGAAGAGAATTTACATGTACATCAAATGGACGTTTCAACAGCATTTTTGAATGGAGAAATAAAAGAGGACATTTATGTGAAAAAACCCGACAATTTAGAAAAATTTTTGCATGAGATCATGTTAGAAGAAGCGAATATGACAGATAAGACGGTGTATTTACAAGCGAAGAATATGTTAGAAGACATACGAAAATCGAAAGGCCAACCAGTATGTAAACTGCAAAAAGCGTTATATGGGTTGAAACAGGCAAGTCGACAGTGGTATGTGAAACTTGATGAAAAGCTGAGAGAAATGGGATTGAAAGTGTCATCAGCAGACCCATGTATGTACAGCAAGTCAATAGGAAAAGACAGAATTGTCATGGCTGTATACGTGGATGATTTTATAATAGGATGTGCCAATTTGAAGAAATTAGAAGAGTTCAAGAAACAAATCAAATCGGTATTCGAAACAAGAGATTTGGGAGAGCTAAATTATTGTTTGGGAATTAAATTTGAAAGAAAAAATGGATCGATTTTCGCGTCACAATCGAAATACATTGGAGAAGTATTGACCAAGTTTAACATGGAAGATTGCAAGCCAGTGAGTTCGCCAATGGAACCAAGATTGAAACTCAAAAATGAGGGGAAGAAGAATGGTAAGGATAAAGATTCGCCATACCAAAGTCTGATAGGTTCTATTATGTATTTGGCAATGGCTACAAGACCTGATATTGCATACTGTGTGAGTTTTTTGAGTCAGTTCAATGCCTGTTACGGAGAAGAGCATTGGCAGGCAGCAAAACGCGTTCTCAGGTATTTGAAAGGAACCAGGAATCTCGGACTGGAATTCAAGAGAACTGGAAACAAACTGGTAGGCATGGCAGATGCAGATTGGGCCAACGATGAAAGCGACTCAGTCATACACTGGATTTTGTTTTGTGTATGGGGGAGCAGCCGTTACATGGGAATCAAAGAAACAACGGACCATAGCCCATTCAACGTGTGAGGCAGAATATATGGCACTGTCTGAAGCTGCAAAAGAAGCCATCCACTTACAGCAACTGGGGAGCAGTATGGGATTAAATATACAACGCACCACCATACTGAGTGACAACCAGGCAGCTAGAAAGCAAGCGATGAACCCCGTGACCAGCAAACGGTCGAAGCATATCAGGCTGAGGGAGCACTTCATCCGTGAGGTCGTTGCTGAAGGAACGGTAACGGTAGAATATGTTCCTACAGAAGAGATGAATGCGGATATCCTAACTAAAGGACTAACAGGAGCCAAGTTCATCAACTTCCGGAGAAATCTGGGAGTGAAAGAACGACTCCACTATTGCAGGATCATAAATCACCTGTTGTTTATTACTCGACAACCCGAATTCCCCATCAGTCATAATTTGGTTATTGTATGTGCTAATACAATTATTTTCAGTAAGTCAACAACTGCGTAGTACTCTGCTAGGTACAGAATTATTAGAAGAACTCGTCATAATATGAGTATATTATACTCTCTGTCCAACCAATCAATATACATATCGCTGGGATCGTTCGATCACCGTCGGCTCTGGCTCTCCCCTCGGAGTGTTGGAGGGTGGGGGGGGGGGGGATCGGATCAGCTCGTAACACCGCTCCAAGTGATCGACGATCTGAGCGGTGAGCGGGATCGCTGGGATCGTTCAGACTTCAGATTAGAGGTAGCCACCTGGCGAGGGATCTCGTTCGATAGATCGAGAGCTATTCCTCAATCAAATTAGCAATCGATCTCTCAGTGTTGCCAGATTTGGCTAGATATATCCATTTGGGCTATTTTGCGAGAAAACTGCAGTAATTTCAGTGGCGGCTCGTCCATAAGGCCACCTTGGCCCTCGCCCCACCCAAAAATTTGCAAAGGAAAACAGAAAAAACATAGAACAAGGAGAAAAAAATCTTACCTACTACTACCCACCATGGAAGAAGGGGGATCTCCCTTCTTCCATGACTACCCACTTCCACTGAGCTCTTGCAGGCGGGCGGCTATTTCGTCTGACTTCGATAGAAGTCGTGTCCTCAACGCATTTTGTTTCGATTTATCGATTAAAAAAGTCGATTATCGGATCGACCAGAAGTGCCCCAGTCTCAATGTTGAAGGTATAGGCGCTTCCTGGGGTGGGGGAAGGCACCCTGTGTTCCGAGATAGGAGCCATTCCGGGCGGTGGCCAAAATATCGAATCAAGTTGAACGCCGAAAACAATCGATCGTTGAATCGTTCCTAGTCAAGGAAGAAGGGAGTTTCATTCCTCCATGCTTTCTTCCATGTTCGATAAGAATGATATCAAAACGTTGCCTTTTACTCATCATAGTAAAAGTGAATTATTGTCTCCATAATATTAATCAACTAAACATTGAAATTTAATATCTCACGTGCAACGCGTGAACGCTTTGCTAGTCGTCAAGACTGAAGTGGATCACTATTCGCCCAAGGGAATCTCATTTGTTGATTTCTACATTCTGTAAGTTAATAACAGTTAATAACCGTTAATAACAGTAATATACATATTATTATGTAGCTCAGCCAACCGTTGAGAATACTGTTTTATTTGTTATCCCTGAAACTGATGGTGACTTCGTTGACTCGAGCTTTGTTTGAGCTAACCAACGAACTCTAAAAGCTAGTTGAAATCAATCTTGCTGTTCTGTGATCGTTCAAAATGTTTTGATACGATTGGATAAGAAAACGTATGTGCAATCTGGGCATAAGAGGACATTTTTAGAGGGGGTTTTCAAGGTACCACTCGGCTAGGAAGCAGATGGTCGCGATTGCTAATTTTTAAAAACCCCAGTAATAGAAACTCCAATAATATAATTTTTTGACTACCTTTATAATGTACTCTTTGAATAGTACTCGTACAGTCACAATTTCTCTTTTATTCTTCCTATCATTTTGAAGATAATTATTTGGGTGGGTAGGTGGGATTGCCTTGCATCCTGGATACTGGTCAGTAACCTTCCCTCTCCTCAAGAGAACTCTTTGGAGAACGATGTTTCCTGACTTGCTAAGAGCTGCATACCACTAATTATGAAGCAGTTTAGCTGTAAGGGTAGTTTGAGTTTAGTTCCTATAGTGAGTACCTAATAGGTAGGTATGCACCTAAATATTGCCCTGGTGCCCCACCAGTTTCTGAGCCCACGAGCCGCCCCTGAGTAATTTCCTCAGTATTCGAAATTTCGCGCCTCTTTTTTTTCTTCGGTACTTTCCTGTTCTATGCCCCCCCCCCCCCCCCCATTGGGTCTCAACTTGCACTGGATAAAACGGAAAATTTCTGAGAATATAAAAAAATGTAATTTGTAATTTATAGGAATTTGAAATAAAAAACAGATAAACTGAGGATTACAGACGAGATCCAATGTTTGAACCTAGTTTATACGTCATGTAACCGTAGAAAACAAAATGTAATTTATTTAAAATAATTGCTAATCCGGAGACGAGAGCAAGAGCACAGCCGCCATTTTGCACGAGGGACAGCAGAGACCTGGCACGGGCGGGAGCGCGGATGCCCGCTCCACGTCTCTTCTGTTTACATTAAATTCATAAAATCAAACAGTCGGACAAGCGACACCTCATTTTCAAGGTTTATTTAGGCTGAATGCGAAGGTGAAGTAAGAAGTGCGATACTTATCTTATTCCATTCTCAAACTGGAGCACTTTGAAGATGAAGAAACAAGGTTCATTAAATTTTGCTCTATAGTCCAGTAGCTTGAGGAAATTATCTTGCAAATGTGGTGTCGAAGAATTTATTGTTTTAATTGGTCTAGTTGAGACCCAATCACATGAGTTCAGAGTTTACACACAAAATTTCGACCGGAAAAATTTTGGGTACCCAAAAAACCTCAGAATTTTCGGACATCTTTCGGGGTTTGACTTATGACCACAGCTGTCAATCTTACGCCAAAAGTCACTATACACACAACTAAAGTTGATAAAATTCCGCGTTGATTGAAAGTCAGAAATCGTTCGAACAGGAATTTTCTTACGATAGATCAAATAATAGCGAGTTTTACCAATTTTGTAAAAACTGACACTACACGATTTTCAATGTGCTGTACTGCTACAACACAAACCCAATCGCCAACACCAGGCCCTAAAATTCGAAGAGCATCAATCGGAGAGTTAAAAAATCACCAACATTTCAAAATTGGTCAACGTTGTAGGGACAGGGGAACCCTGAATTCATGTGATTGGGTCCCAAATAGACCAATTAAAACAATAAAACCTTTTACACCACCTTTTGCAAGATAAATTCCTCAAACTACTGGACTATACATAGAGCAGATGAACCGTGAAGAACATTTAAATTAACAGCCACGTTTCTTCATCTTCAGAGTGCTCCAGTTTGAGAACGGAATAAGATATCGCAATTCTGACTTCACCATCGTGTTCAGCGTTGAAACATCTATAAACCAAGGTATTACTCGAAAAAAAAGGAGACAAAAAGTTTTATAAATTCAGTAAAAGAAGGCATTTTACATAAAACCAGCTCAAAAATTCGCTCTTATAGCCATGCTGCCAAGCTGTGCTTGTACCTCGAGCCGAATCTCATTTTTTAGAAAAATATTTCTCATAATTTGAATTTTCGTACTAACATAAAAAATCTTGTGGGATTTTGGTCTCCCCTTATTCCCTTATCAGAATTTGAAGTGGTTTTGCCGATTTGAGATTGTTTTTACCCCATAAATCATCATTGAAAAAAAAATGGCCCTAGGTACACGACTTTACCCTACGTTACTAAATAGTATTTCACATATTGTCACTAGGGTCCTCTGAACAACCGACAAGTCGTTTATGAATGAGGGGGAGTACGAGTCAATAGGGACGGTGAGGGGGGACGCTAGGGGAGACGAGAAGGGAGGAAGAGGGGTAATCACGGCGAGTTCTAGCGGGGGCGATGTTTTCGGGGGGGACTAATGCGGGGGGGGGGGGGGGGGGCATCGGGGGCCAGAAGTGAAGGGAGGAAGAGGGGTAGAGGGGTAATTCTGGCGGGGGTGATGTTTTCGGGGAGACTAATGCACGGTGGGCCAATCTATGGCCCCCCGAACCCCCCTCTCACAGACCTTCAAGCGGGGTGGAGGGGAGCCCCCCCCCCAGCTCCTTGGTACAGTTCTAGATCCGCCACTGGATACTTGTAAATACAATAATTGTAAAATTTTAATACAAGGTTTAATTGATGCTTGGTATCCTTTATTTAACCTGAAAATGACGCCTTACTTGTCATGGGGGGGGGGGGGGATGAGCGATGAGTTATGTAAAAGAGCTGATCATTTTGATGATCGATCGATCCTGATCCGATCATTGAGATGAGTCAGATCGCCCATCTCTACCTAGAAGTCACATTCAAATGGAGTACTTTTACGTATTCGAGGACTTTTCTAAGGCGGGCTGCCGCATGATTCACCCTCATGTTGATGACTTTTGATCTGCACCAACTTTGTGTCCTCATTGTAAAAATAAAGCGTACTCAGACCGTACTTAATGAAAAAAACCTCTCGCATGAAGAGAACGTATGAGGGAAAAATAAAAGAAACCAACTGGGCTTCTTCCTCCATAATAAAATTAATGTCTGAAGAGAAAATTCACTGTCAAAACTCGAGTCTGGATTGGAACTGAGGTCGAAAATGGAAGGGAAATCGGTACCTACTGTGTAAACAGTCGAAAACCCGTTTTTCTTCCAATTTGCAAGACTGAGCTTTTAAACGGGCATTACGATCGACTAGGCACCTACATCCCGGCTTTTCTTTTCTCAACAATGCGGTGATTCCCTACTCGATAAAGGAATATTAAATATCAATCGCAAATCAATCGAGCAAATAATCGATACAAAATAATCGAATTGACTTCAGTGGAAATATTTCCTTTTCCTTTTCATATTTCCACTGAAGTCAATTCGATTATTTTGTACCGATTATTTGCTCGATTGATTTGCGTTATCTCTGATAACGACGAGCCCGTTCTGTTCCTTTTTGTTCTTTCCCTCTTGCGTTGAGTCATAATTAAAAACGTTTCCTATTATTTGAAATTGTATGGTTTCTGTTGTAAAACCTAAAACCCTTCACTCGAATCACGCCAAATATCAGGGCATGATATAGACGGTGGAAAGAACACGTGAAAAAGAAAAAGACAGAACTTGTCATAAAATGCAGGAAAATGTACTGGCTCATCGGCCGGCGATCAACGATGTCAATTCAAAATAAACTGCTTCTGTACACTCAACTAGGTACTCAGGCCTTCTACTGAACCCAACTGTGCGGCTGTACCTATGGCTCAAACAGGCAGAAGATACCTACCTACGCTTTCAGAATGCATAACGAATGCCCCGTAGTACCTATATCCCCAACGACACTCTACATCGCGAACTTGAGATTGAAAGCATCGACCAAGTGATAAAGCAGCATGCTAACGCTCATCTTGAGAGACTTAAAAACAATGTGAAGAGGAAAATTTTGAAATTATTTCAAAGCCAACTCACCAACTTGATAAAGTCTCCCTTCTGGAGAAAAAACCGTGATGTGACGATCAAATCCTGCACTGCTTCCACGAGACATGGTCAGTATAATATTATCTTCAGTTTCAGGTAATAAATAGGCAGTTAGCAAAAGGGAAACTCTGAATAGTAGGCACAGAAAACCCTACTATACTACGTAGGTATACCTGTCGGAAAATGACAAGCCGAAAATGTCAAAAAATGGCGGATCATGAGCCAATACTCGAGTAAGGAATAAGAAGGAAGTATTCCTTCTAAATGGAAGAATAACCTGCCGTTTCGAACCTCCTAGCTCCACCTGATTCAAATCACTTAATTTAATTTTTGTTTGTGTTTTTTGAGATTTACTAGAGTGACGCGTTCCTTTTTAGTTTTACATATGGTTGAATGAGAGAGATGAAGTTATGGTTGTTCCACTTTAAAACAACAATAATATTGTTGTTGCTAACCATCACAAGTGAATGAAAGTAAACTATGTAGTAAGCTTCCTTCATTTGACTAGCATGATATTTTCATTTTTAGTTACTGCTAGAAGTAGGTAGTAACTATTCAACCAAAAGTTATCAGTAACTACAAAGCATGTGTGCCAACGTTTGAGATGCTACCGAACTCAAGTTCTTGCTTATTGTGTATGAACTAGCTACCATTCTTCTTCCCTTTTGGCCAGACGCTGAAGAATGGATCACCTTTCGAAGAAAGAACTGCTTGATGTCATCTCCAAACAACAAGATGACTTGGGAAGATATAAATCTAGATTGACAGGTACGTACGTTGGTACTAGGTACGGTGGTATTATAATCCTCATCGCCACCTTCAACCAGTGTTGGATTAAAACGAAAAAAAAAAAAACCTTACAGCTTTCTCCAACATTCGATTGTTTCAGATTTGGTTACTGCTCACAAAGCTCTTAAAAAAGAAAAAGAACTTCTAGAGTCTAGTTTGAAAACATTATCACAGAAGAATGCTTCTAAACCAGAAGATTCATCGTCACCTGAAAAGAAAGAGCAGGCAAGTATACCTTCCTTCTTACTAAGTAGGTACAGAAATGTTTGGCGACGCACAATACCTACGAGAAACCTCTATGTATTTCGTCGATACAATGCGTTTCGGGCTATGAACTTTTTTGTTAAACCTAATTTTTTGAATGGTACAGTATCTACGACCGCAACTCTTTCTTGTTTTTGAAAACTGATTTTGCCCGTCCATACCTATTCATAATGGGCTGAAGGATTACTGACATTTTTCTATAGCATGTAGGTACTGGTTAGAGAAAAAATTGATACCTCAAGATCTATCTCTCGTCACCAAAAATATTAGGTTGGATCTATGATCTAGAAAATACTTCAGTAGGTATTTTGTTTGTATGACAGACAACCCAGTCTTACCCACACATCCAATACCTATGCAATGTTGTTGACAGTGTGACGTTGAAGGCGAGGAAGAAGAAACTGTAGACACGCTGAGAGCCCAACTGAGTTCATTGATGAACTCGCTCTCTCAACTATCCGAAGAAAAATCCCGTATGGAGGCTCTGTTCCAAGCTGATAAAAAGCAAATGCGATCTGAAAAGCTACAGGTAGGTACTGAAAGGATACCTAGTAGTGTTATTTACTTTACGAACAGATTTTTTTTTTTTTTTTGCAAATGGAGCACAGCTTGATTATAGGGGTATTCATGGTTTGAGTCGACTGTCGAGAACGTCGCAATCGAGCTGGTCGCAAACGGACTGAACCATGAACGCCCCCTTCGATGACCGTCGAGTTACGAAGTGAAATCGTGGTTACAGCGCTCCAAGCGGATGAATGATGTACTAGATCTGTTTTTTTTTTATCTACTGTTATCTCAAGTATGCGATATCACATGAGCTTGCACCTTCTTAAAATCCATTCTTCTCAAGTCTTTCTAGTCCTTTAGGAGCGACAACTCACGAATAATCACAAAACACTGATAAGAACTGATAGGTGAGACCCGCCAACGCCCGTGTAAGTTTCCTTATCACACCGCTAGGAAGCGCTGCCGCAGTTCACGACCAACCTCGACCATCGCTACTCGATTACCAGACCTCCGACTCCGGTAAAGCGACTCGACGGATCGAGTCGAGAATCCCAAGCCGCGCATGCGCACTCATCCCGTTTCCCATGGCAACCACGACGTTTGCGACATTCGCGACGTTCGCGATCTCGATCGTCCAAACCATGAATACCCCTATTATCTCTGCAAAATCGGAAGCTTGGAATAACCCAATTAAAGTTAATTTATTCACCTTTCAAACAAATTGAGAGCATACTAATCCCATCTGAAGTTGGTTGGTAGGTACTATGCTGTAGTTTGATCTTATAAGGGGTATTTTCGTAGAAAGGGCCGATTCGCACCCCAAGACACAGAAAACAGAAAGTTGGAATTAAGGTCTGCCATAATTCAAGGATCATCCTAATGCTATAGGTGATGATTGAATTTTAATGGAAGGCCACAAAGTGGGGCGCTTAATTAGGTAATGAATTAAAAATTAAAGAAGAAAACCTATCGGCAGATAAAAGACACCCATGACAGACGAGAGACAAGTACTTCTCTATTCTCGCTTCATAACACATCTGCATCCTCATGTTTTTTACTAAAGGACTTTTAATGACTTTTGCATCGTAGAGTCCCTGTAAAAGCAATTTGAAGTTTTCATGCTTCATGCACTGACAGGACTCATCACCCAAAATGGCTTCAAAAAGGTGAATGATGTGTTGGTAGCTGATATTGGATGGTCTAGTGGCACAAAACTTGTCATGCTCAAGTGTTCAAAGCTCTTTTGCTTCTTTATTTTGTTCCTGGTCACGCCATATTTCTCTCCTGGATAGAGTTGGCTATTTTCGTCATCTTGTAAGAAAGCTTACACACCACTCGAACATTATCGATTATGGTCTTGATCCTACGCTTGTACTCACTTTTGCTCACCTTAGTTCTGAGAGAGGCTCTGAGTATGTTGAGTGAATACAAGCTTTTTTAGTGATCAATAGTGTGAGAGGTGGATCCTTCGGCTTGGAGTGCAGCATTGAACACCTCAAGCTCTTCAAGAACTTTTTTCTCGTCATTCCTTCCTCAAACTCCGTTTTTCCTGTCACTCTTTTGACAATGTAGTTTTTTCCTTTTCTTCTCATATAGTTGGCACGCATTCTATTACTGATTGCCAGTGCTTTGTCTGCGTCACTCTTATTTCTTTCCTACCTGGTGAGTTTCTTCTCCTATTTTTTCGTTCTGTGTCTGTCCGCCAAGCCTGCAATTAATAAGAAATAAGCCCCAGCCAAAGAGAAAAAAAATCCCGCATTATCTCAGTAACCTGATATGTAACCTCATATCGAGTGGAGGTATTAAATCCGAGGGGAATGCGAATAAAGCCGGCAAAATACGAAAACACAAGAAAGACCAAAACATCCAGACAAGCACATTTTATCCTCCTGCTCATCCTTGCTCCTCCTCCTGCTTTTTATATGCTTCTGAAAAATGTGCGAACTAGATTTATGCACCAAAGAATCCCTACAATCTTGGGTCACACGTTTGATCAGTGATCTACAGTGTTCAAGCAAAGTTGACGACGTAGGGCTCCAGACATTGCAGATTACTTTGACATTCCACTGTTAAAACTTAAATTTCTACATTTTATTGTGAATATTTGCATGTTTCAGTTATTGCCCTTTGTAAGGCAAAATTGATAACACGCTGAGACATTTTTTTTTATATATCTAAATCATAAATGGAAATTCAGAATCCTGTCTGGACAACAAAAAGTCCTTTCTGGGAAAACAACCCATATAGTACAGGAAGTCTATTTATTTGTCCTTTATAGAAGGATCAATCCCTGGACTGATTGGAATGCCGTGTTTACTTACCTTAACATATCCAAATAATAGTACATGTTATGCAGTTATAGCAGTTATGTAGTTAATGTTGTATCAACTTTTCCACAGGTAGAAAATAAAGTTAAGGAAATGGAACAACGATTAGAACATGAAACCCGATCTCATCTGTCTGAAATGGAAAATTTCAAATCCAAGCTGATCATTGAACGCCACCAAAGGGAAAAAGAACACAACGACCATGGGGTTATGATAAGGTACCTATGTTTTAACCTCAAGTTAGGTGAGTTGCAGCTCTGCCTTGCCAATAGGTGTAGCAGGGAGGTGTTGGTATGTTGTAAACCTATCATGTGAATGTGTACGAACTAAATCACTGGCGATGAAGTCGTGGAAACCCATGTTAAGGAGTATTTGAAACAATAGACTGGTTTTGGTGATTAATCCATCGTCAGTAACAAAACAGTTCTGAAAGTGCAATACAGAGAGATGAACTTATATAGGGTCTCCAAAAGTGAAAAGTCGAATAGGATTGGTTGATCACTGTGAAAGGAGAAAGATACTGCTATTGGCTCTTGAGATGAAGGGGAGGCGCTACAAAGTGAAAGGTCTATTGTTATTGGTTGCCACGAAGTGAAAGGAAACAGCTTGGGAAAGATACTTATAGCGACATTACCATTTATAATACTCCAAATCATCCAGTAGTTCACAAACATGCCGCTTTCTATGATTAACAGGGCTCTGTCTATACCAATGGATGAAGAAAGACTGGCTAAAGAAAAGTTAGTTATCAAAGCATAGCTGCGAGTAATGGGTATGTCGGAGATCTTATTGATTCTATATGGAATAGGGTTCTTAAGAAAAAGAGTAGGGAAGGAATTTCAAATTTAGTTTGGGAAGCTACGACTGAAGAAACATTTTAGATTATCATACCGCATTATGGGAAAATTGCAGATAGAATCGGTAAAATATTAACTTCGTATTAAAAATAATCTCAAATCTGTATTGGGTTCAGTTAAGGATAAAATTACTATGCAGGATATAAGTGGGGTATATAAATTAAAATGTTCGTGTGGACTCTAGTATTGTGGGCAAACTGTTAGGAAGTTTAGGGAAAGGACTAAGGAACACAAAAAAGATTTTAGGGATAGTAAGGGGGATTCAGCGTTTGCACTTCACTTGAATGAATTAAATCATAGCTTCAGGTCTGGTCTTGCATTTATCGAGTTCCCTAATGTTGGATGTACTTGAAAAGGTCGAAATTATTAAAAGAGTAACTCTCTTAAACTGTTTTAACTGTTTTTCTCCATTGTTGCGTCCACTTTTATAATTGTCTATAATAGTTTGACTCCTACCCCCACCCATGCAAACCCCTTCACTTCTAACAGCCAAGCAGAAGTTGTTTCCTTTCACTTGGTGGCAACCAATCCCAATAGACCTTTCACTTTGTAACCCCTCCGCTTCAGCTCGAGAGCCAGTAGCAATATGTTTCTCCTTTCACTTCGATCAACCAATCCTATTCGACTTTTCACTTTTGGGGTCCTTATACAAGTTCATCTCTCTGCATCGCACTTTCAGTATTGCTTTGTTACTGACGATGGTTTAATCACCGGAACCGTTCTAACAGTGTACTCATATTTCAGTGGAAATAGGCGATTTATTCAAATTCTCTTGTTTTCCTTATGTGAACGCGTGTTGTACTCTTTGAGTGAAAATGAAAGGATTATTTTATTATACCTTCTTACTTACCGTTTTCAAGAGAACTTCAAAAAGTCATGTCGGAAGAGAGGGGGCGGAGAGAGAAGGCTGAAGCCACTCTTGAAAGTACTAAAAACGAACTACAGCGGACAAGTGAGAAATTGCATGAATCAGCAAAGGAAGCTACCGATGCCACTAATCAACTCGAAGCCTTCAAACAGAAGATGAACGATAGTAAGCTGAGTTCCGGAGCAACCCACACCAAACTTCAACAAGAATTGAACCTGTTGAAACAGCAACATCTGCTCGCCACTCAAGAGGTACGTTGTGTATTGCTACGACGGGTACGGGGTCCAGTGGAAATTAAAACTCTGAAAAACTGACTGATGCCCCTTCAGTATTAATGCATTTTTTGGAAGTGTTGAAGCCTGTGTGATTTGTGTTGTAAGGAACAAGAAAAAATCAAAGAAGCAGAAGAGAAATCAAAGAGATTAGCGGCTGCCCATGAGGCCAGGGTGGCTAATTTGGAAGCTAGATTGGCAGAATTATCTGAGACTGTTGGTCTTTACGACAGATTACGCCAGAGCGATCAGATAGCTATTGAAAAGCTGAAGGTAAATATTGAAGACGCTCTGAAGTTCCTATGTAAACACTCACATACCGTGATCTGTATTTTTAATTTTTACTGAGGCAGGGGGCAACGAAAACTGTGAGAAGACCTTGTTTTGCAAGGTCTTATATTTCAAATAGCTCTTGTTTTTGACGACTACGAATGAGCAACATAAGTACCTACACGATTGAATTTATGTTTACAGGACAGGCTCATTCAGCTGGAAAAAGAACACGGGGAAGAGAAATCCGACAGCAGTTCTGAAGACACTGTCGAAAAATTACGCCATATCAAGAGATCGATTGAGTTGTCGTCCCTTACATCTGAAAAACCGGTTGATCTCAAAGGTTAGAATTAATTCCCAATTATATCGAATAGGTAGGGATGGGTTTCCAAATTTCGTAATTTTACCACAACTGACCGATATGTTGTTGATACTAAGTGACACCTACAAGACAGACCTTTATTAGAGATATTGACCGACACTTATGAGAGATACTGATCGAAAATTATTCGCGATACTAAGTAATATGCCAAGAGACAATCGGGGATACATGACGGAAACTGACCGACATGTTGAAGTCTGAAAAGTCTGTCTTGTAGGTGTCACTTAGTTCAATATCATGTCGGTTAGTTTCCGTCAAGTATCCCTTATTGTCTCTTGGCATATTCCTTAGTATCTCGTATAATTTTCGGTCAGTATCTCTCATACATGTCAGTCAATATCTCTTATGAACGTCTGTCTTATAGGTGTCACTTAGTTCAACAACCTGTCGGTCAGTTTCCGTCAAGTATCCCCAATTGTCTCTTAGCATATTCCTTAGTATCTCGTATAATTTTCGGTCAGTATCTTTCAAAATGTCGGTCAATATCTCTTATAAACGTCTGTCTTGTTGGTGTTACATAGTTCAACAACCTGTCGGTCAGTTTCCGTCAAGTATCCCCAATTGTCTCTGTCCGGCACTTATGTGCGCTGCACTTTAATTAAAATAATAAAATGTAAAGGTAATTGAACGAACGATTTTAATACTCTTCTTGTATGAGAACATTTTAAAAAGTACAGAAAGAATTTTCAGATGAGAAGACATTAGACAAAACAAAAGACGAAAGAAACAAACAGTTGATCCATGGGGTTGGAACCGAGTAGCGGAATGTAGCGGCAACTCCGTGGTTACCTACTACAATTCGGTGAAGGCCGAACATCGTCCCCCGCCGTGAGATATCCCTCACTGACCATCGTCTTCAGAGTGGGAACTAGACAGCGGATCTTGAGCTGCATCTTTTTCTTCATTTGATACCAATGGACATAGCTTTCTTACTGGCCTTTGTATGAGACCTTGTTGAGTTTTAACATTTGCAACCCGTGGAAATCCATCGCTCCCAGATTGAAGCGAATCGATCTTTCCCAAGGCCCATTTCATAGGTGGTAGGTTTTCATCCATGATGAGAACTATGTCTCCTACTTTTGCTTTTGGTAAGTTGCGGTTCTGCCACTTAGTTCGGGCTTGCACATCTAATAAATATTCTTTTCTCCATTGAGTCCAGAAATGGTGGAGCAGGTATTGCGCCTTTTGCCATCTTCCTCGAATTGAAGATCGCTCGTTGATCTTACAATCAATGGGGGGAGCAGTTAGTGGGCGGAAAGCTAAAAAGTGTCCTGGTGTTAATACCGATAAGTCATTTGGCGAACTTGAAATTGCACTTAGTGGTCTTGAGTTTAGGACGGCAGAAACTTGTGCAACAAATGATCGAAAAACATCCATGTCTAATATCTCATTCTTCAGCATTCTTCTTAGCAGTTGCTTAGTAGAACGTACAGCAGCTTCCCACAGTCCACCAAAATGGGGCGCTCGTGGTGGAATAAATTGCCATTCAACCGAAGATCTAGCTGCTTCTGAAATTATAGTATTTTGGTGGTCTGGAGAGTTGATCAGAGTCTTGAGCCTTGCTAACTCGTTTGCTGCGCCAAGAAAGTTCCTACCATTGTCACTCCAAACTGTTGATGGGAGCCCTCGAATAGCAACAAAAGATTGAAAAGCTAGTAAGAACGATGGAGTACTAAGATCAGTGGCTACCTCTATATGCACAGCCTTTGTAGCAAAGCACAGGAAAATACATAAGTAGCATTCAAGTTTCTTTGATGCCCGCAGTGTTGAAGCACGAACAATGAACGGTCCTGCATAGTCAACTCCTGTTATGTAAAAAGGTGCTATATCCGTCAACCGGTCTTTTGGTAAGTCACCCATTGGAGGTTCATATGGTTTGGGATTGACTCTAGTGCATCTGGTACACCCTTGAAGAGCACGTCGGACAACGTTCTTTCCGTTCACCACCCAATATCGACAACGAATGTTTGCAAGAGTTCCTAGAGGACCGATGTGTAGGGACCAGTCATGTGTCCATCGAATGATCTTGTCTGTTGTTGGATGACTAGACGGAAGAAGGGCCGGGTGCTTAACCGAATATGGAAGCAAAGCGTTTCTTAGTCGCCCACCAACTCTCAAGACTCCATCAGTGTCAAGAAACAAGTTGAGAGACTTGGTGATTCTTAGTTTTGGTCGTTTGGATTGTACGTCAGACAGCTCTTCTCTTAGACCTTGTGCTTGTGCTCGCTTTACCAATATTTCATCGGCCCGACGACGTTCACGTGCTGACAACGGCCCTCTGAACCGAATGCCTCGCTTCAATGAATTGTGAATGAAGCGCAATGACCACGCCACAACAGCCTGAAGTCGGGGATAAGTAGAGAAACGCTCCTCAATTTGAAGATCACATTGCAACGCTCTGTGACAAATAGATGTGACTCTTGGATTACGTGCTTCAACTCGAACGGCATCGTCGTTTAATGCAGGGCGTATTCTCTTGAAATTCCAGTCTGAGGGCGATTTAGTTAACCACTTTGGCCCTTTCCACCATAGTTCGTGGTTAATTAAATCCACTGGTCGTAATCCTCGAGAAGCACAATCAGCTGGGTTGTCCACAGAACTAACATGAAACCACTGGCAAGAAGGTACGGTCGATAATATTTCCGCAACTCTGTTGCCCACAAAAACTTTCCATACTGGAGCTGGATTTGCAGTGATCCATGATAGAGCAATAGTGGAGTCGGAGTACATGAATATGTGGTGTGGATCAAGTCCAGGAAACTTTGGGGTCATTTTCTTGACTAAGGACGTAAGTAGTTGGGCGGCACATAGTTCTAGGCGTGGGAGCGTTACAGATTTGATAGGTGCCATGCGGGCACGGGCGGCAACGAGTCGGACCACATTAGAGGTTTTCACAGATACAGATACTATATACAGCGCAGCCGCATAAGCCTTTTCAGATGCATCTGCGAAACCTACCAAGTATTGATTGGTATTGAAAAACGGAATGTGACGAGGAATTTGTAAGCCAGAAAGTTGTGGGAGTTCGTGAGCTAAATATGACCAGTCGTCAATTATATGTTTAGGGAGAGGGTCATCCCAATCGTAGGTGTTTTGCACCACATTCCTGAATACGACACGAGCAAATACCGTGATGGGAATTAACCAACCTAGCGGATCAAAAATCTTAGCAATCTGCCTCGCTAAATCTCTTTTTGTGAGGATGCTAAGAACTGGGGATGGTTTGTAATGGAACATATCACTTAGCGGATTCCAGCAAAGACCCAAAACTTTTAGAGCTGTGTCCGGGTCTTCATCCATAGAAATAGAGGAATACGATGGCAACAAGTGTTCTTCAGGGATGTTTTCCAATAGTTTGGGATCGTTTGCTGCCCATTTTCTAAGTTCGAGTCTTCCAAGCGCAAGCAAAGATTGAAGTTCAGTTCGAATAGAAAGACCTGATTCAATAGTATTTCCCCCACCGTTTATATCATCAACATACGTGCGATGGAGAAGTATGTGTGAGGCGGAAGGGTGCGAGTTCTGGTGTTCAACTGCTAGCTCCTTGAGAACTCGTCCGGCCAAAAAAGGAGCAGAGGCTGTGCCATAAGTTACCGTTTTTAATCTGAAGTCTTGGACAGGGGAGTCGGGATGAAACCTCCAAACTATCCTTAATAGATCGCGATCTTCCACTGGATGTTCAATTTGCCGAAACATCTGCTTGATGTCAGCCATGAAAACGTAGCGATCTAGTCGAAATCTAGTTACAACATCTCCTATATCCAACTGTAAGCGTGGGCCAGGTAGCAAGATGTCATTGAGAGAAAGGCCAGAAGGGGAAGGTTGAGAGGCATTAAAGACTACTCTTATTTTACTAGGAGGATCATCTGCCCTGCAAACTGAATGGTGAGGCAAATAGTAAGTTATTTGATCAGATGATGGAGGAGGAACTCGTTCCATGTGTCCAGATTCTATATATTCTTTCATAAAATCGACATATACTTCCCTTTGATCAGGATTCTTACGGTGACGGTGTTCTAATTGGAAAAGGCGACGCATGGCTATCTGTCGGGTTGGTCGCAGCAGGGATGGGTTTTTTGATAATGGAAGACCCACTGAGAACCTACCATCAGATAGTCGAGAACAACTCTTTCTAAAACATTCTTCTGCTAATAGCTCGTCTGGCGTATATGGAGGCACATCAGTTACAGATTCCAATTGAAACATTTTTTCAAGTAATGATGCGTATTCTGGTTTTGGGTTCACAAGATTATTAACGGAGGTGCGGGAAGGGCTTTGGATGGGAAATATGGGATTGGATGATAGTTGTAATGTGCTGGGTTGTGGGGAGGAAGCTGAAAAGTGGACCTGAGTATAGAACTCCGAAGACACTAAGGTACGAGAATTAGCTCTGATATAATCCGGTGAGCTAATTCTGGATGACGAGGAGGGTATGGGGAATTTTTTAACTATTTGTGCAAAGCGGAAACCTGGACCTGAGGTACGTTGTGGTCTAGGGCACTGTCTGGCTGGTGTTGAGGAGAAGGATGTTGACAAAGGGTGTGGTTCAGAAAAATTGGGCTTGCTCTGTTCTGTACTAGGGATTGATAACCAATTTTTGGAATTTGGACAATGGAGTCCATGATTCGATGCGATATTTTCACCGTCGGACAAAATTTTCACGCTTTTCTGTTTCCGTAGAGAGTAGGATCCAGAGATTATCCACCCAAGAGTAGTGCTGTGTGCTACAGGTGACGAGCGTAGGGGATAAACAATCTCATTAGTGCTTATTTGATTAAGTACGCCAGATGCTAGGATGAGGTCTACAGGGCTAGGAACATGAAAGTACGGATCGGCCAGCTCTAGTTCTTCAAGGTGTGGCCATTGATGTCGTGGTAAGGGCTGAGAAGGAAGTTCTAGTGTAGTATGAGATAAAACGCGAAATTTAAGTTTAATATTATGCTTATGGGTTTGTTTGAGATACGCAGTGGTTACCCCTATGACTTTAATGCTAGGGGTTCCGCCAACCCCATAGACACAGCCAGAAGCCTTTCTTAGTAAAAGGCCACATCTTTCAGCACATGATTTAGAAATTATGTTTGTTTCGCTCCCGGTGTCAATTATGGCTCTTGCACGGTGCCAATGGGTGGCTGAGGAGCCAATTTGAACTACAGCGGTCGGTATCACGTAAGAGTTAGATTGTGTCGACAGTGCAGGTTTCAGAGAGGCCCCTTACAGCCTCTGATTGAGAGAGCGGACACCGTGACAGCCAGAATTTCAATAGGGGGTTTGTTGGATATTTTTCTTGGCCTTCGCCACATTATGACTGATAACCGTGTTTTCAGGATTGGGACTAGTACACATGTGGAAAGAAGACGAAGTTGAAGAAGTAGGCCTGCTAGATTTTCTATATTCATCGTTTTCAAAGCGATCGGACCATCTTGTCTTAGATAGAGCACGCCTTGGTTCTTGAATTGACGTTGCCTTGAATGAAGAGGGTGTAGATATGACAGGAGTCCAACGACGATCGGGAGATGGGGAAGATGAGCGAAGACGACCAGATGGGGAGGGGGATCGAGACCGGGGAAGCGATCCATGGTGACTGGATTTTGGACTACCGGATTTTAGAGAGGAATGAGTTCCAGGAAACTCGTGTAGCAGCGAATGATGCTTTTGTGAACAGAATTTACAAAAGCGGTCAGACGTACAATGATTGGTCTGATGCTTGGAAGAAAGACAATTTGAACAAAGCATTTTGTCGTTCACAAATGCTAGTCTAACTGGCGTTGATAAGTTCTTGAACCTTTCACAATGGTACAAAAAATGGGATTGCCCACAATGGAAACATTTGGGTTCCCGAAGCATCCCATTCCCAGCAGTTTCAGAAATACCTGATACCTGGTTAGTTCGAAACTGTCTTCCGGCTGTCTTACTAGGATGTTTAACTTGGAGTGGTTTGTTATTTCCCAAGTGTTGAAGGTACCTTTGAGATTTTGCCCCTGGTTCAGTTGGTCGAGCTCTAATAATTTCAATTTTGTTATTTAAAAACTTCAACAGTTGAGTGAAAGTAGGAAGACTATCCTGTTCTGAAATAATCTTTTCGTGAAATTCATCTCTAAGTTTCGGTGGGAGTTTGTTGTACGTGTAGTGAAACCGAGAAAAATCCAAAGGATTAATCAAATTGAGATGATCTATGGCATTATAGAGTGTAGATGTTTCATTGACTAGCTTTTCTAATGATTCAAGCTCAGTATCATTGAGATGAGCGATTATCAGTGCTCTATCATGTAGCGTACAAGCAGTCAGGAATACGTTTGTATATTTTTTCACCAAAGCCTGGTAACATACATCATAGTCCAAAGTTGAGGAGCCTAGGTTTTCTATAAGTTGATATGGAGTTCCAATCAATTTAGAACGAAGAGACGCCATTTTTTTCTGAACTGGTATGTTACGATGATGTACGGCTTCATTGTATGCTAGAATAAATTCGGGAAATTGTGTAATATCACCCGAATATATTGGTACAGTAGGGATCAACAGGGCATGCAACTTAAGCTCTCTCGTCAGTTCGTGAGCACTATTTCCATCAATAGCATCAGGAAGGAGACTATGATGAGGGAAAATGTACTTTCTATGGGCTTCTTGTAATTTTATTACAATATTATTCGAACGTCCAGACCATTTCTGGAAACTATCTTCAGACTCAAACTGGTAAATATAGTTGTATAATGTACTTGTCCCTTCGTTCATAATGGTTTGAAATTCATCTTCAAGGTTTGCAATCTGTGCCGAAGCTTTGGGGTCTGATGAGTTAAAACCCACAAATTTCAATATGACCGATTCGTAATAGGAAAAGAGCTCAACAACCTTTTGTGAAAGTTGGTGGTCATTTAGGGCATTAAAACGTTCCGAACTGGACGAATGGACAGTGTGTTCTTGAGTAATTGGGGGTTGAGATTTTGTGGCAGTATTTTTTGATTGAATTTCTGTAGCTCTTTCCTGATCGGAATCATCGTCCTGATTATCATGTGAATAATCAGTTACCTTGTGATGTTCTTTAGGAGTAGAAAAAGGAACGGACTCACGGGATTTGCGTCGGTTCTTCTTGCGCGTAGATACCATGTTGAGAACAGGATAAGCGGGAAAAACTCTCGGAATTTTACTCGACGAATTTTCCACAAGCAATCCGGGTCACGGCACCAAAAATGTCCGGCACTTATGTGCGCTGCACTTTAATTAAAATAATAAAATGTAAAGGTAATTGAACGAACGATTTTAATACTCTTCTTGTATGAGAACATTTTAAAAAGTACAGAAAGAATTTTCAGATGAGAAGACATTAGACAAAACAAAAGACGAAAGAAACAAACAGTTGATCCATGGGGTTGGAACCGAGTAGCGGAATGTAGCGGCAACTCCGTGGTTACCTACTACAATTCGGTGAAGGCCGAACAGTCTCTTAGCATATTCCTTGGTATCTCGTATAATTTTCGGTCAGTATCTTTCAAAATGTCGGTCAATATCTCTTATAAACGTCTGTCTTGTAGGTGTTACATAGTTCAACAACCTGTCGGTCAGTTTCCGTCAAGTATCCCCAATTGTCTCTTAGCATATTCCTTAGTATCTCGTATAATTTTCGGTCAGTATCTCTCATACATGTCAGTCAATATCTCTTATGAACGTCTGTCTTGTAGGTGTTACATAGTTCAACAACCTGTCGGTCAGTTTCCGTCAAGTATCCCCAATTGTCTCTTAGCATATTCCTTAGTATCTCGTATAATTTTCGGTCAGTATCTTTCAAAATGTCGGTCAATATCTCTTATAAACGTCTGTCTTGTAGGTGTTACATAGTTCAACCACATGTCGGTCAGTTTCCCACAAGTATCCCCGATTGTCTCTTGGCATATTACTTAGTATCTCGAATAATTTTCTACCTTTGGTAGTGAGGAAGCAAGCTTGTTTGTTCCCCCTCCCTCCCACCCACACGTACATAAAATGTATATTGTGGGTGGATATGGAGGTGGGTGAGAAAGAGGAAAGCGGGCAGATGTAGGTGAACTAAGTGATATTTTTCCCGCATCCGCCGTGAGAATACGCGTCGATTGATATGCGTAACTCGGTTTGACCAAATGAAAGTCCGTGGTGTTGCTGTTGGAACCTCGTAATACATTATAATTTTTCTGATTTGTCTCTTGTACTCCAGCTTTGTTCTACGAAATTTTCGAAGACAGCAATATTACACTGGATATTCACCAACAATGTCACGAGGAATTCGATCAGATCAAAAAAGATTTTGACGCATACAGACAACAATTTTGCATCACACAACAATCGTCAATCCAAAGGTGAGAGGGATTTGCAGCCTCTGTAATTATTCTAGAGTTTTAGAGAACAAAATTTTCTTTTTGTGTGTATGTTGTAAGTCTAACTTGGGTGATACATCCTTTCATGATTGTGAGTTTGGTTCTTTCTCACGAACAAGTTTATATTACGCAGATATTACTTATTATTATGTTGCAGCTATCACCAGGAAGGGAATAAAGAACAGGAGTGGAAATCACAAGTTAAAAAGTATAATGAGAGAATACTTAATCTCCACAGTCAAATGGAAGATATGGAATGTGCCCATGAAAAAGAACTAAGCTCCCAAAAGAAGGTACTTAACATCTAATCAAGTTCCGTGGATCTTTAAATCAATCGTGCATATTCTATAAGCGTCAATTTCAGTTTTATCTTCAACAACTGGAGAAAAACAAAGAGAAGTCGGCCGAAGCAGAATCGTTGAGGAAAAAGCAAGTGATGAATTTAGAAAGTCAGCTCACCAAGCAGCGTGAGAGGTTTTTGCAAGTAGTGGATGAAAAGGATCAAGAACTGGCGGATTTGAGAGACTCTCTGAACTCAGTGGCACCGAGACGAGTTTCTACAGATAAGGTTGGTTGTTGGTGTCTACAGGGTGTCTCAATAGTTGTTAACCCCCCTGCTAAAATACTTACTTAAGTGACAAGGAAAAAAATCTTTCTTTTCGGAATCTATGTTTTTTTGTGAGGATGTCGAATATCGCATTTTTGTGCACGTGCACATGCGCAGAACATGCGCAATGCACACCAACTTTCTTATTAAATAAATTTTCAACTGCAGATTCGGATTCTACGTAAAATTTCATGAATGGTTGACTCCTCAGTTGATTTTTTTACTGCGCGCAACCCGCCTCCCAACCAACGATTGCGCCCAAAATCAGATTTTTGAAATTCCCAAGTGTGGCGCATGTTTTTAGCGAAAAGTCGCTCTTTTTTCCGTCCTCATGAGTTATGAAGCGATTTTAATTAGTTCGGAATGCTAAGTAAATAATGTTATTTTCTTTCTCAACCGGGCTGGGGACGTTAAAAGAAAAACATTAATTAAATTTCCTTCTTTGAAAAACGAGAAAAAAAACGTTAAAGCAGCTGCTCGAAATGCCGGCCTCTTTGCTGCAAGCAAAGTTCTGCCCGATTGCGCCAATGATCGTGAAGAGCATGCTGAATTGATTCGGCTCGAAGGGCTCGTGCAGCATCCGTTATTCGTCCCTCCAGTTCCTCGACGGTCTGAATTGAGGTATGATCCTCATACACTTTGTCTTTGAGGGAACCCCAAAGGGAAAAGTCGAGTGGCTTGAGGTCGGGGGATCGAGGAAGCCAAGTTATAGGAGTGTTGCATCCTATCTTGAACAAGGAAGTGCACAAGGTGTCCAACAGACTGCAAAAGTTCAGGGTTCGCTTACTCAGATATAATTTGGATGTTCACTATCTGCCGGGTGAGAAAAATGTGATTGCTGACCTTCTATCCCGTACAGCTACTGGCCCTGTGCCACCAAAGGAGCCCTTCTTTGCAGTTGTTCATTCACTTGTGTTGGACTTCCCAAATTCAAGGGATCGGCTTACGCAGTTTCAACAAGCTACTGCCACGGATGAACTTTTAGAGCGGGTGATGAATTTCCTTAACTGTGGTTGTCCCGCGCCCAGGAATATCTCTTTTACAAACGACGAAATGAAATGGATGTTGAGGATGGCGTTATCTTTGTGAATATCGGCTTGTGGTTCCTTCTGGCCTGCGAGACCTGATGGTCACACTTGTTCATTCTACTCATCTTGGAATGTACAAGTGTAAAGCACGATCCAGGAAACTACTATACCGGCCGAACATGAACAAGGACATTGAAAATGTCATCAAGTCGTGTTCTATTTGTTCTAAGTTTCTGCCACAGCAGCAGAAGGAGACGTTACTGACATATGAGCCAACAACACTGCCTTGGGAACGTATCTCGAGTGACTTCTGCGAGTTTGGATGTAATGACTACCTAGTTGTGGACTCATTTTCAAACTGGATTGAGCTCATTAAGGTGAGAAACAAATCATGTTCTGTGGTGATCAGCGTCCTACGATCGCTCTTTTCTCAATTTGGGATACCTGCCGTGCATGTAAGTGACAACCTTCCTTTCAATTGCAACGATTTCCGTGTTTTCGCTCAGGAGGTTGGCATGCTGCTTGTTTTCACGAGTCCACGATATGCGCAAAGTCTATTGTTAAGGGTATGCAACGGCGATGTGCGGAAGCAAATGGTAAATACACGACTTCTTGCTTGATTATAGAGCGTCTCCCTTGAAAGATGTAGGACTGTCACCCTCCCAACAACTGTTGTTTTTGAACAGTCTTCTGAGGACTAAAATTCCGTTGCATTCAAGCTTGCTGGCTCCAGTTGTACAGCTGGATGTAGGGCAGAGAACCCAGGACTCCCGGGATCGCCAGAAGCGTTACTACAATCGCTCAGCAAAGGACCTTCACCCCTTGATGCTTGGGGATGAGGTTATGATATGGAACTTCGATAGCTGCTTTTGGGAGCCCGGAATGGTGGTGGACAAAGGATCTAATCCTCGCTCTTACTTTGTTAAGCGAGATGGGGCGGGATAAACAAATGTGGTTAGGAACCGCAGGTTCTTGAGAAAACGGTTCCTACGGTCACCCACTCTTGAGGCTTCTAATGAGAGTGTTTTGGACATAACTCTGATGGTGAGCCGGAAGCGTCAGTGGACTCCGAGGAATCAGCAACTTCAGTGAATGCAAGAGACTTGGGGAGGCCAAACCGAGTTAGGAAAATTCCTGCTCGTCTGAGAGATTGTGTTCTTGATAACTGATTGTTGGTGTTTTTATTATTTATTTATTGTTTTTTCTCTATCTTTTGTGTAAAGGGGATAAGATGTAACATGATAACTAGTCAAAATGGTAACCTGGTAAAATGGAAAAGAAGTGAACTAAAAAGACGAGTGATTATTGTGATGAGCTAGAACTTGAATATAGTTTGATTTACAGTTGAATACTGTTCTTTCTGTACAGGAATTGATTCCAATAATGTATCAAAGCTTGAGTCGACTCGAATGGCAGACAGGTCAAATATTAGGTCATCTAAAGTAAATATTGAAATTTTTAGGAGAAATTCTTATGTTGTGGCTCTCTATTTCTTTTATAATCATGGGATTGATGTTCGGCAGTTTAATAATGTTAATCAATTAAAAAAATATATATTTGATCAAATAGTAGATGCTCAGGAATGATGTTAATTTCTTTTTTTGTATAGATAGTATTTTTGGTTTTTTAAATATTTTTATTCTGTTTTTGATTGTATTTTGTTCGGCAGCTTGAAGAGTAGCGACTCCACAGGGGGATACAAATTCTTTGAATTTAGTCCTCTGTGGGCACAACTGTTAATTTCTAATTAGATTACTTCACTTTGTCTGTTTCTTTTATGTTTGTGCCAATAAATAAATAAATAAAAATAAATTTCTATCTTGCTACAGCCTCAACTGGTAGGTGGCCTCAATTGCAATCAGAAATTTGTAATTCTTAATCTTCTAAGATGACTTGGTTTCGCCCATGCCAGTCTTAGTCATTGGATGCATGATTCAATGCAACCATCAAAGGTAGATAGCTGTAGGTAATTTTCAATTGAATGTTTTACTGTTGATCAAATATTTTGTTATTCTTTTAACAACGTTCGTCATTTCTTGTGGGGAAGCGCCGCTTCCTGTGCTTCCCCTGGCGCTAGGCCCCTGGTATTAGGGAGAATGGGCCTTAGGTGTTGTGGGGCTGCCACTGCTGCCAGGAATGGACCTACCATACGCTACCACAGCTAGATGTAGCAACGTCGCGGTAAACGACCCTCAATGCTAAAGCTGATTCTAAATGACCTACTGCCTTAGACAGTAACTGCCTGCGATGTTCACTCCCAACTTGTGCTGGACATTACGGCGAAGAGACTCGACCATTAGTTGATCACAGCCAAAATGTAATGAGGAAAATGCCCCCCCCCCCCCCCCGGACCGCCCCTTCCCCTATCGTATTGAGCCTTACGGCTAAATTTCTATAAGCATGAAACATGTTTTAGCCACTTCGTCACCGCCCTTTTCTTTTTAACATAGAAATTAAATATAATGTAAGATAGTCAAGTTAAGTCCTAAAGAGGCTACTCACCAAATTATTGATTCTTAATGTTAATAGCATAGAAACTAGCTTTAGGTGCCACTCAGCTGATCCGGGGACTGTACAGCCTCAAGTTAAAGTCCTAAAGAGGCTACAAAACCAAATTGCAGCTTCATAATGTGAATAGCGTAGAAATTAGCTTTAGAAGACCATTGCGTTAGGAACGGATGGACGGCTTCATCCAGTTAGGCGAATGCTAAATCATGTTCCATGTTAAAATATAGCTCATCGAATTCACTGTACGTTAAGAGAGCACATGCACATGAATCAGTTTCAATGTGAAATCTACTCACTTCAGATTACAGAGGGCGACGGCATGGTTCTGCATTACAGTGAAGAATTGGCGAGACGTGATGTTGAGTTATCCAGACTGCGTAAAGAAAAACTGAAATTGGAGGCTGAACTGAGGGATGTAAGGAGAGAATTGTCACAGCTTGTGTCTCACGAGCAGCATTTGACGTCATTACTGCAGTCTCAACTCCAAAGGTTGATTTCTTTCTTATCTATAGATCGAGGTTGAAGTGGCAACAAGGCCTACCTCAAGTGGGGTTGAACAACAAGGCCTACCTGAGATAGGGCTGGTCAACATGGCCTACCTCAAATGTACAACATGACCTAAGTGTTTTTTTTTTTTTTTAATTTACAGGAGACACAAAAAACTGTTTATTTCTAAAAAATGGGAACATATACGTGACTGTTTGCAACTATAGCCACTTCCTGGTGGCAATATACTATACAGACAACTTACGAGATGATGAATTTTAATTTGAATCCCGCTGAATGAAAAACTCAGCAAATTCTTGAAACAACGGTTTATTATCTTCTGTGTACACATCACCCTTCTGTCTAGATCACTGAATGATAGATTGATTATTATTATAAATTATCATTGATTAATGATAATTATTATCAAGTAGTGTAAATTATTACCTATTAATTATTGTTGGTTACTAATAATTTTTATAAATTATGATTATTAATTAACTCTACATATGAAAACCAAGTGCTGTTCGAATCAGCTGAACTAGTATGAAAATTGACCCGACAATTTGCCTCACGATTCACTCTCATCTTGACGGCTTTCGATCTGCCTTTGACATACTTATCCAACTTTGAGCCCTCATTGTGAACGAACGGCTGGTCGTACAAAGCTGAGGATGGTCTAAAAAAAATTATAAAAAATAAACTCTAACTAATTCTGAACTAACAACTATACCGTTACATCTCAATTTTTCGAGTATTGAATTTTTCAACATTTCAAAATTAGTTTTGAACCCCTTCCCCTTGATCTAGGGCTATGAAAAGCTTCGAGGATCATTGTGGGGTTGGTCCGAGCACGTAAACAAAATTTCGCAGAATTTACAGATTTTTTTTTATTCGATTTTCTGAATCTACGTATCTTGAAACGTAAACCAACAAATTTTGACATGGGGTTATAAAGTTTTTTTCTTTGGGTGATTCCAATGATTCATTATCGAAGATAATAAACCAAAAGTCAATATGCCCAAAAATGAACAGTTAGGCCATGTTATCCTGTAGGCCGTGTTGTTCAGCCCCATTTGAGGTAGGCCTTGTTGCCACTTCACCCTCGACATATTATCCGTATTTTTGTCACATTATACCTATTGCCATTTGTGTTTCAACAACAGAAATTTTTTTTCCCGGATCGAAATTGTCTCGTAGCGAATGGATGATGTTAAGTCTTTGGTTAATCAAAACGTCTAGTGATAACTTGAAAGTCTATTCAAATATTGATCATACTTTTAGGTTCATTGCAATACGCAGGACATTACAAGTGCGACTTCGAGTACAAGAGTTCGATAAATTCACAATTCACGTGTTGTTTACTCAACTTCTTGTTAGACTCTTAAGAGTAGACATATCGTCTGAATACAAAATTATTTAACCCTGGATTCCACCCTTGAGTTCCCATCGCCTATTACCACCCATGGGTCATTTCGACCTACATGAAGGAAAATCGTCATTTTCTTGAAGAAATTCGAAGAAACCAGGGGAACAATTTAATAACCATTGTGCAATGGAAGAAAATATGCATTATATTGAACTAATTTTCAAAAGAAAATTTATTTTTTTAATCGCGCTTGCAAAATTTGCAGCAGTTACTTCATTACGTAACTAAATAATCACAGTTCATTTACTTACATATGTATATGATGGTATTACATACCATTATTTACTTTATAATTACTATTTTCTCATGTAGGTTGGTAATAGGGATGGGCGATAGTCGATAGTCACTATCGATATATCGATAGGTCAGGACTATCGAGAGCCACTATCGATAGTTTCATGACTATCGATAATTCTTATTTTCCCCCGTGGTTTTGAAGCTCTCAGATTATGGAGGTCTGTCGAGTTCTAAAAGCAGCAGCAGCGTTCTCATACATGCTCAACGCAAAAAAGATGAGGACATGCAGCAAAGGACTGGTACAGCAGATTCAATCATCACCATCCAGAATTACTTACAACAATACCCGCTACCGAACAATGCCGATCCACTACAATTCTGGAAAGAAAGAGCACTGTCGTCAAGTGATTTCAACTGCCTACATAATGTAGCCAAGAAGTACCTTTGCGTTCCAGGCTCGTCTGTACCCTCCGAACGTGTGTTTAGTGCAGCAGGTAAAGTTATTTCGGAACAGCGGTCAAGATTAAACCAAAGGAAAGCTGAAATGTTGATTTTTCTTTCGGGAAATATGTGGCTAAAGGAAAATGAGCACACTTGAACTATTTGAGAATTTCCTCCTTTTCTAAGATTTTTAATTAATTAAGTGCGTTTTTTCTCGTGATTTGTTCAATTAGTTTTTAATCGATAGTATCGGTCAATCGATAGTGCTCTACTATCGACTATCGCCCATCCCTAGTTGGTAATTGACATTTACTTACCTAGGTATATCTGTCTACATCAAGTAGGAACTGTAACACGTTTTGAGTAGCAAGGAAAATATTGTAACTGCAAAGAATTAACATTTTTGAAATAGATAACTTTGAATAGATTCCTGATAATCCCTAGCTCAATCTCCTCATTTTTCTGGGCAGGCACTAGTTTATGGATTGGTAACTTATACCATCTGAATTTCCGAAAACACAAAATAGAAAAGCAAAGATACAGCTGTTAACTAAGAGAAATAAAATAGGACATTTGACTAAAGAGTTGTGTAAATTTAGAGATTAGATAATTCCTAACTCAGTTTTTTTCCTTTCTTTCAGTAAACATACGAGGTGTATTTTTGAGAAAAAATCTCGTAGGTGTAGGTTGTTGGTAACTCCTCACTACAGTCTACCTGAATCAATTGTTTCTTTGTGCACAATCCACGCCACTTTTGTGCCGATGTTGAAATGTACTTGGAGCAAGAGGGACAAAACGATGTTGTCTAGAATAGAACACTAGGTACCGTTAGCTACACAGAATGAGCGGTTATTACCAACTACAGGTCAAATAGACCTACACGGATTGAGCGGTCATTACCACCTGTGGGTCGATTAGACCTCCTATGTAATGGAAAATGAACCAGTACCTACTCACTCGGAATATGGAACTACACAACCTTTTTCCTCATCAGCACAAGCACGACTAACTGAAGAGTGCATAACTCGGTGCCCAAGACCCGGGAATGGTTCTGAGATATATTTCTGAAAGCTTGAAAATATTTATAGGTCGAATCGACCTAGGGGTGGTAATCCAGGGTTAATAATGAGTTTCCATTTTATTTGGGGTTTACATTTATCCCAACGTCCATATAAAGGAATTATGAAGAAATATGAAGGAATTTCTAGCCTATGTCCCCCATGCCGAAGTTATCTGTAATTTTATCGTGTTTAGAGTAAATTGGTGGTGGCAGAATTTCAAAATGAAAATTTTCTGTACAGGTTTGAGCAGTGCCAGTCCAGAGAAGGAGCCAACCTCGAGTATCTGAAAAATGTAGTTTTCAACTTCCTATTGTCAAGCGATTCCGGGAGTAAAACTCATATGTTGAACGCCATCACAGCAGTTTTAAAATTCACTGATGCCGAAAAAACAAAAATAGTTCAAAGCAGTTGGTGGCATAAACCTCACGTACAGAAATAACGTTAAAGTTATGTAAATGAGGAACATGCACAACTTTTATACAATATACTTGATGTTATTACAATTATTACTTAGTATAGATTGTTTATTTTAATCTCAAGTTCCTGGCTCTTCAGCGTGTGACGTCATTGTGTCAGAGTAGCGGTTATGGTTCACTGTTATGGTTCACACATTTCGATCATTTGTGGTGTGCCGCATGATTCACCCTCATGTTGACGACTTTTGATCTACTCCAACTTTGAGCCTTCATTGTGAACGAATGGCTGATCATACAAAGCTGCGGATGGTTAACGAATTCTACAAAATAAACGATTTTTAAATGTAAACTAAAAACTATACCGTTCCATTTGAATTTTCCGAGATACCTATGAATTTTTCAAAATTCGTTCATAATAATCGAAGAAAATAAACCAAAAGGCCTGAAATCAAGTCTATAGGGAGCCGAGTTATATAACTTCAAAAACTTTTTACCATGTTTTTCATCAAAATTCAGACGGTCAAGGCTACAGCCTCGCCACCTTCACCGATTGATTCGAAATTCTGCAGAGCTTCGTTTCAACTTTAGGAAGTGCCTTTTAAAATATTCAAGTCGCTAGGTCTAAAGGAAGCCGAGTTATATAACTTCAAAAACCCGGTTTCCGCCCTTACCATGTTCTTCTTGTTCAGTTAGCCGAGGCTAAGGCCTTTGACTGACTTGAAATTTTGCACAGAGCTTAAAAATAGGTAAAAATCATTCTCGCAAATATCATTCTACAGCAGCCAGAAAAGGTTATCCACTTTCCCCGCCCGCCCTTTTTTCTGACTTAAGAGATGTCCTACCAACTTCACACGTACCATATGTACCCGTTTCGAAATCTCCCCATGGCGAGACGTAATTATTACTACACATCTATGTACATAATTAATAGATGTGTAATAATAAAAACGTCAAAACATGACTTCTATTTCCGATATCATAACTCATATCAGCTCATTGGTATAAAGGGCATGACGTCACACGAAGGTCTGCCAACAAGAGCGCACTATTTAGCCGACGGAACTTCCAACTCAAATGTAATACATTTCAAACTTGAACATTAAAATGTAAAATTAAAATGTACTTGTACATTTTATAGTAAGATTTTTCAATTTATGACAGAGAGGAAAATACTTCTGTGAACTCATTCTTGATTCATGCATGTTCCTCATCAATGAAGTTCCTATATTGTACATTACAAGTTTGTTCATTCCATACTTTGATCACATAGATTTTTCATACCTACAAACTCGTAGAAGTCTCGGACCAATCAACATTCCGTCCTGGTCGTCTCTTGTAATGTTTGTTTAATTTTGTGAATAACCTCATTATGTAGTTATAAATATTTGACTAGTGTAGGGTTCACCTTCGCACCACCAATAAACAACTTTGATGATCAAAATAAATGTTTTATTTTGAACAAATTAGTTTTTCATTATTCACGCTTAAAGTGTGTCACATGCGAACATCGTTGATTAAACATCAGTACTTCACACACATCTTCGAATACTTGATGGTTTGGAGTATTACCTGGAAACAGAATAAGTAAAGATATTAATACAGAATCCCAAATAAGGCACTCATTACCTGGAAACAGGTATTACCTGGAAACAGGTATTACACTCATTACCTGGAACTCATTACCTGGAAACTCATTACCTGGAAACAGGTATTACCTGGAAACAGAATAAGTAAAGATATTAATACAGAATCCCAAATAAGGCACTCAGTTAGGGATGGTTGGATGAATTAAATTTTAGATGGCTAGGTTATGTAGGGTCCTCTGTATAAACTGAGGATAAAGATTGGCCAGGAGAGAATCCTACAGTGATATGTAGTTCTTAGGCGTCATGAATGGAGTTGAGACCAATCACGGATGCAGATTGCTCGGGTGACAATGGGATGCATTGGTACATCCTTAACTATATAATATAATGATATTGTTGAGTTTCTTTATGTTAACTATATAATATAATGATATTGCAAACAATACGGTATCTTGTTTTAGCGTTGTGTTGGTCAATTAAATAAGTTGAGTTTCTTGTTATCAACCGTTAAAATTTCTACTTTATAACTTTGGTGTCAGAAGTGGGATTAAATGCCACGACCATTCAATCGGGGTGACTTTCGTTACACTAATAAATTAGGGGATCACTGGAAATCCAACAGAAAACACTCACAAACTCTAAAACTCACAGGTTTATTGTGAAGCTCGAAAACAAATTAAATGCTGGCTGAACACACGAGTTGTATCAAAGAAAGAACAACATTTGTTTTTTTTACTATTTTTTTTTTAGTCCTTTATTCATATTTTGTCTCACTTTTCTTCACATTGATTTTTGTTCACTACACAACAATGCATAGTATGCAGAATTACGTATTTTGCATCATACAAAGATTCTGCATGATTCAACATTGTGTCACCCCTCAACATTGCGGCCCTTGTTCTTCAGGATTCTAAAACGAGCTCCTTTTTTGTCTTTCCTCGTGCATATAAACAGTCCTCAGATGCATGTTTTGGGCTATTACAGAAAACACAGGTGAAAATTGTTTCTTCATTGTCAACCCTGACTAATCCAGCTGCTGTATGTATTTTGGGTTTAGCTCCCAGGTGTTCTTCATTGACAGGCCACTTAGCACCACTAACGGATTTTTTTATTCATATTGCTGGAGTCCAGCACGAGTCAGACTTGAACACACGAGTTGTACCAAAGAGAGAAATAGTATCTTCCAAGGTTACAGAAATTTTAGAATGCCAGCAACTGCACAACAACAAATTACGTAATCCTACAGCTTAGTTACGTTATGCCATGTCGAAGGAAGGAATTGCTACATGTAGAAAGTAGAGGTCGTCCATTCCTGGCCAATACTCAAAACAACCAAGGAATTTCGTTTATTCCTCTCTTTCTGCTCATATTACCGGACCTTTGTGCCCCAGTTTGCCAAGGTTGTAAGTGTGCTTTACTAACACTATAGTGCAACTAACACTATGAGTGGACAGAGGCATGCCAGTTAGCATTTGAAGAGCTCAGAAAAGTCCTCCAAATCCCCTCAGTCCGTTTTGTGGCTGAGGAGGACTCAGGAGAAGAATTTACTGTACAGACAGACCATGCAGCGCTGAGGTGGTTGAGATCATTCAAATACCTGCATGGGCAGCTTGCAAGGTGGCTTGACAGAAGCACCATATTGTTGAACAGAGGCCAGGGTCAAAGCACCAGAATGCAGATGGGCTGTCAGGCCAAGTGCAGGTAGGAGATTTAGATTGGCAGGATGCCCAATTGGCTGACAAAAACATTGAGCGCTTGAATGATTGGCTGCAAGCCAACAAATGGCCGAGTTTTGGAGAAGTGGCACATCATGGGGCTGAGCTGAAGGCAATGTGGGACCAGCTAATAATAGAGAAGGGAGTACTCAAGAGGAAATGGGAGGCCCCCCCGAGGGAAAGAATGTGACCATGCAGGTCCTAGGACCACTCCCACTGCGGGAAGGTGTCAGGATCAAGCCCACAGCATTGTCATTATGGTAATAAAAGGATGATTGCAGCTGTCCAGTACGCATTTTACTAGGGTGGCATGCACCGAGATATTAGGTTATTTTGTAAACATAGTGAGGGGTGTGCCCGGCGAGGCAAGCAGGTCCCAAAGAAAGGGCCTATGAAAATATTAACTGCAGGGGTGCCATTTGAGCGGGTGACTGTGGACCTCAGTTACTGCCACGAGGCAGTAAATAGTAATAATTATTGTAGTCGACTAGTTTACCAAATGGCCTGAAGCTATCCCTGTCCCTTATGCACAACGCCCACAGTAGCCAGAGCCCTTATGCAGGAAGTGTTCTCACGGCATGGTGTCCCCAGGGAACTGCACACAGATCAGGGGAGAACTTTTTTATCAGAAGTTTTCAAAGAACTACTTGGGGTGGTAAAAAACCTGGACTAACTGGAGAGTAACGATAATACTTACTCCAACTACCGATTATTAAGCGTCAAGAATAGATGCAGATGGCTCGGGTCACAATGGGATGCAGTTTCACGAATTCTCACCGCATCACTGAAATTAAACCACAGAATGATTAGAATGAGAATAGATAGTCGAACAGTCAATTGTAGGTACTTTGGTATCCCTTATGGTAATGATATCAATAGTTTTTTCATCTCTTTGAACTCTGGATGACGCTCACCGCAAATAGAATATAGATTGTTCATTTCCCTGTCAGTGACAATTTAGGTTGGAAATTACCCTTATAACTACTTGCTTGAAATATGTTTTCTGACCATCGCCAGCTGTAGCATTCTAATGGTAAACAGCGGAGAGGCCATAGTGGTTGTCGACTATCACCTGTTGCGACGAGACCAATATAATATATCGAGGGTCTCACGGCAACTCCCCACATCGTCATTTTGGCGACTTTTCAGCAGAGCCAAAAAACCATCTGCCAATGACTATGTTTACTGAGTAATTCAGTAAAGTAAATCATGAGATTTAGTGTTAACTAACTTAGGTACCTAACTTATACTTAGTTAGATCGATCCGCCGGGGGAAGACGCTTTGAATAGTATGCATACCTAACTCATTTTGGCCAAAAGAGACGATGTGGGGTGTTGCCGTGAGACCCTCGATATTGGTCTCGTCGCACTTGCAACATTTCATTTTTACCTCAAATCTCTAATATCTCACCCTTCTGATAGGCCAGTAAGTCTGGACAGACTTACTGACTTATCAGAAGGGTGAGATAAAATCAGAAGGGTGAGACAAAGATTTGCGGCATGTACGAAAAATCAAATGTTACTTGTGCTCCTGTTGTAGGTTTGGGTAACCAACACTAGGATAACGGTAAGTTTGTCTAGGATGTGAGAAAATCCTACCGAGTTAGTTGTTAGGTGAAAAGTACGTAACCGAGTCCAACCCTGGATGCCTTAGCGCAGATCACACTGGGATGCAGCTGCGCGGATTCAGTCCACTGAAACAACACCAGAGCGGATAAGAACCAACAAGTACATAATGCACAGAAGATAATCGACAAGACCAGATTCCCAAAATGAATCCAAGAGTAGTATATTAACTTAGCAATTAAATAGATCGAGCAAGAATAATTTAAAAAAAAAAAATGTTTATTAGTAGGGAACATCGCGACGATAGATGAAGGGGTTTTGAGTGCATATTCTGAATGAAAACATGAATGAAAATTTCGAATAGATACTTTACCTGTTCAATAAACAGAAACGAGTGAGCAATGAAACTGACAGTATCCGATAGCTCCACCCTATAAAAAAAAAAAAAATAATATAGCATGTATTAGCCAAATAGAATGTTGGTAGTTCATAAGTTTATGTTGCATCGATACCAGTGTGTCCAAAGTAAACTAGGATAAGGTTGGTTTATTGTAGGTATTTTAACAGCATGCGGATCGATACAAATATTCTTCTTCTAGACCCCATTATTTCTCATGAAAAAGAGATTTTGAAGGGCCATTTCAATGGACTTTGGCGCATACCTCTAGGAACTGCCTATGACCACTAGCAATCGTGAGCAGGGAACGAGAGCTTTAGTTGCAAGTATAGTCTCTGCCCGTTTTATAACGATTATCCTTACACCTAAAGGGCTCACCAGGCTCTCTCAGAGTAATAACGGACTCCGTTAGTATTCGACCTGGATGACCAACGTCAATAGTGCATAAGTGGTTTAATAGGAATAGTTTTAAATCATATATCATTTGGAACCGGAGAATTTTCATTTCATAATTTTCTCATATTAAATGTGTTACCTACTTAATTTATAATATGTATTATAATATACGATATTAGTCACGATAAAAATACAGCAACTATTCCATGAGATTAGTACTTATATTGAGCTTCTGGAGACCGCCAGTGGAATTGCAATGACCAAACCGAGAGGTTGGCCAGACACTCCTTATTTTAAAGTTTTGAGGTATAGGGTCCTACTGAGGTCATCACAACCCTCTAATAAAACCACAGGTCTACCTACTTCTACCAAGGCAACGGCAGTAAGCCCTCACTCATCCACAGCCCAAGAAACAACAGACTGAATGGATGCTACTCACAGATACGAATGAAAGTCCTCAGAATAGAACCGATGAACTGAGCCTGTGCTTGGAACTGATTACAATGAATAGAGTTCGCTCTTCATACGAATAGTTTGCCATAGGACATTTCCCATACTACTGATAATTTTTCTTCAATATTTTCGCTATTGCTTCAATACTTTTCATTCGATATTTGTTCTTCTACCAGGAATGATTGAAGCACTTAATGCATACATGTGATGATTAAGCAAAATTATTGAAATACTAATTCATTTTTGTTTCAAGCGAGATGAATAAAAAATGCGTAATTAGTTGAGTCAATAGGAATAGTTGGTATGGCAAGCATAATTTTTACAAGAACATTTTTTTTCTTAATATGTTTACCAAATAAATCGAAGATAATAAACCAAAAATTAGGTATCATTATTAACATTATCGCCTTATGCTATCAATACTTTCATTTCGATACAATCGGAGTATTGATGCTTTCCATAATATATTATTGGGTACCTGTACCTACTATAGATAGCTCAAGTAAGGAATATTGATACTTTGGTCGTATCCTTATGTCCCAAGCAAGTTCTCAACAAGGGTGCTGCCCTTCTATGGGGAGCATTGTAATGTGTGTAAGCTTTACGGTAAAGGCTGTCTATTCGTACAGTATGATTCGTCCCGTCTCTATTCAGATGTACCACCTACGACTGATCGTTCAGTGGCAAAACTACGACACAGCCACTCAGGAGCGAGGGCTTCTTCACATGCGCATAGAGTTCATTACGAATACAGTTGACACGAATTACGAATATGTGTCAATCTATAACGTACAATTGATACGAGAAGAACTCCTGAGCTCTGCAAGTGGAACCTCTGTCCAGACCAAGTCAGGCGGTATAACTCACTAAGGCCTGGTATCTTACACTTTACTCTTAGTAAAAAATAAGACAAGGAATCATCTTAATAGGTCCAAAATCCTATATCTTTTGTGTGTGTGTGGGGGGGGGGGAAGGTAATTAAAAAACAGCAATGAAGACATTTGACCCTCATTTTACTCGTCAGTTCGTTCGGCGGTACACCACCAAGTATACAAAAAATTACGGTATAGCTGTGATGACCTTTCAGGGGCTGATTTAAAAAAATCTTCATATCTATACAACATTTTTCCATGTAATATCAATTCGACTTGGTGTTTCAGTTCTTCCATATTTTAAACAACCTATTTTTTTTTCTCAATTCACAAACAAATATTCTTGGTAGTGATGGTAAAAATAGTTTTGTACCATCGATTCTTAGGGACTATCGAAAATAAATATCTTACTACCAACTGTCGAGCCAGCTTGGAATAAGTTAAACCATACACTGTAACTTCAATGCGCGTCCAACTGCGTGTTTTCTTTTCATAATATGAAAAGACCATATTATGGTCTATCAAATTAGAGGTGTTGTCAGAGGTTCTTAATTTTTTTGAACCTCAAATCCTTACCAAATTACATCCACACGCCAGATTTTCGTTTCCTATTCATTTCAAGGAGAAGACGAAAACTAAGCCTTTTAACACTCAAATTACCGGACAGAAAGTCGAAACCAAACAGCCGACACGAAAACAACAGACCGAAATGACCCTTTTCAACGACAGGGTTACGAAATCAAACGCGTAACAACTATCGACAGCGTTATCGATAGTTTACTATCACTAATACAGAGTAGGTACGTCAAGAGGCCAAATTTATTATCATGTTGGGAAATTTGCAAAGAATTTAGTCAGTTCGTTAACATTAACGCGCAGGTATTAGAAATTTTGAATTTTCGTGATGATATCGAAAGCGATAGTAGTTCGATGTAGTGAGCATTACTCCCTTCATCTCAAAAAGTCTTGGTTTTGGAATGATTGATCTTGAACTCTACACAACTGTAGTTATTAATATTTTTGCGATGTGTGGGTGCATTCAAATACCGGTACGTAACCAGGAAGGAGACGCACAGATGTGGTGAACCAGTGATAAATTCCAATTGGATAAGTCAATTCGTTATTATTCGAAACCGGTAGGTAGCCTCCTGAAGAGGATACAATAATTTCTTCAGACAAGAGCTCGTTGTTCCAATTGATTAGATGGGCGCTCGACGATCACTCGTCATTCCAAAAATAATCAATTGTAAAGAACCAATCAATTGCAGCAGGTGACATTGTCAGTGGTACGTAAGACTACATAATATTATATATATTAAATTTAAAAAAAAAGAAAAGTTGATTACTCACTTTAAAACAGCAGACACGATGTCCAATGGTATTCTCTTAATTGCTATGATTAACTTGTGCTATTGAAACGGGTTACCAGCATTTCAATCTGCATTATCATGCATCCTCTTCCTTCGAGATAGCGATCGATTGTCAATCGAGTTGGGGGTTTCCCCGCATTACTTTTCGCGATGATTACCTATTGTGGTGACAATAGATTCAAATGTCCACACAACAATAATCATTTCACCACTTGCAGAGAATGGTAGCCACCCATTAGATTCTGCGTCGTTATAATCCATTAAGATAGGTTAACAGTGATTCAGTACAGAAATCGCCATGATAGGTACCAACTTCCCCGTTTCGAAATAAAATGATGAGAAACAAGGGTGAATAACAATATTAGGAGTACCTACCTACTATTACAGGGTTGGCAGCAAAATTCATGCACTTTTCCCGGTCTAAAAATATGAAATTCCAGGCATGAAGGCATGTTTTGACAAATTTTTTAACGCTTTAACCACAAGAAAATGTTTTAAAAACCGCTATAAAGTCTTGTACATTCATTTATTAACTCCCGGAATTTTCGTATTTTTGTTGTCCACAATAAGTAGATGGTCTGACAGGTAAAATGTTTACTTCTTTCCACTTGAGGAAAAGGGTCAGTGGATATCACTTGCAAGTTTAACCAAATTACAAAACTCTGCAAATTCTTGACACAACGGTTCATTATCTTCTTTGTACAGATCACCCTTCTGTCTAGATCACTAGGTCTAAATGTCTAGATCCTAAATGTTAGATAAATTATTATTATCAATTATCACTAATTATTAACAATTTTGTCAAGTACCTAGTAAAAATTATTATAATTTATTGTTAGGTATTAATAGTTCGTATTCATTATTAATAATGATTATTATTAATTATGATTAATTAATACGATATAATAATTTTAATACTACGTCGGTAATAATTTTTCTATAAAAGAAGTACCTACCAACAAACATTCGAAATTACCTTCATTTCCGTAGCACGAAACGCACCTCAGAACAACAAACTCGACATCACTGAAGCCATATGATGTTCCAAAGAGCTTGTTAGCATGAAAATGGATCTGTATTTTAACAGTTTGAGTCACGATCGTGTTGTGAGGCACAATCTTTGAGCCGTCATTGTGAACGAACGGCTGGTCGTACAAAGCTGCGGATGGTCTTAAAAAATTCTACGGAACAAACTCTATCTAAACATGAAATAAAAAACATACCGTTCTATATGGATTTTTCGAGATATGAGATTTTCAAATTTTCAAAATTCGTTTTGAACCCCTTCCCCTTGACCTAGGGTTATGAAAAGTTTCGAGGATCATTGTGGGGCTGGTCCAAACCCAGAAACCAAATTTCGTAATTTTAGCTCAACGTTAACTGGGCAAAGTGGCGCGGACGGCGGACGGCGTACGGCGGACGGACGGATTTTTTTTTATTCGATTTTCTGAATCTACGTATCTTGAAACGTAAACCAACAAATTTTGAGGGGGGGTTAAAAAAATTTTTTCTTTGGGCGATTCCAATGGTTCATTATCGAAGATAATAAACCAAAATTGAAATTTTAATTAGGTAAATGATATTTATGAAATATTTTTTCGAAGGGAATTAAATTCTGAATCAAATCCTAATAATTGAAGTCGGTAACTTTGTGAAGCCAGAAATCGTAGTCATAGCGCAGTCATACCGAAAGACGTTGTAAAAGCCGAAAATCGTATGTAGTACCTACTCATTCATAGTATAGCCATATACAAAAATGTCACTCCTTCCCATCGGCTCGCCTCTTCTTTTGAACGTGCCCTTGTGCCATTACTATTTTTTTCAACTGTCTATTTTCATAACAACCAACATAAATCCATTGTGTAATTTATCGCTAGAGTATATTAAAATTACACACAAAATATGGCAAACCAAATGTGATAATAAAAAATGACACAGGAATAAATATTTCGACTTTTTTTTTTCACATACTTGAAAATTCACTCCTAATTCCCGGTGGCTGCCAACCCTGTATTAATGAGATTTTTTGCAGGCCACGACGTTAGAGGGTACGCGACGTTGGTTTAGGGCGAGCATTTCAAGATGCTAACCTACGACGTACGAGTTGGTGGTGGGGGAGACGTTCTATCGAGTTTATAAGTCACGTCAAGCATTGCCATAAGTCACGCTAAACCCTGCAACACTTTCCGGCTATCTGCTTTGAATGTACCTATCCTCATTTAAAAATGGGAATAGTGGAATCATTTTATTGCTCTCAGTAGTAAAGAAGAAATGGGGGTTTCGGATATCTGCCTCCCCCTCTGACCAGTGACGTCACATCCGGAGCTCTCTTCCGGAGTGGTCGTCACATCCGGACCAGGTGGTTGGTCTACTAGGGAAGAGAGTTCCGGATGTGACGTCACTGGTCAGAGGGGGAGGCAGATATCTGAAACCCCCATTTCTTCTTTACTACTGCTTTCCATCGTGCCGGTCCAGTAGAATGGGAGAAGGTGGATCGAGTGTACATTTTAGCTCTTGGTGAACGGAGACGCGAATGCGGAGAAACCTAGTCTTTTACTGTAGTGTTTTGGTCAAACGAACAAGTGGTGCAGCATCTCCGTCTTACCAAAGAACATTAAATGGCAAATTTTGCCAATGCGTAAGGAATGTTTAGAGGTAAGTAATCTATTTATGGCTACGATATCAAGACACTCGTTTTCTTATTTCTTCAAACATAAATACGCTTGCTGTCTCATTCAAAGAGAGTAACGATGCGTCTTACCTATTCCCAGATACCCCACGAAGTCTACAGATGGTACAGGTACCTTCTACATAGTGAGTGGCTCGGCAGAGTCGTGAATTGTCGTCAGAAGATTGGCCTACCCGAACATACGAACTATTTTTTTCACATTCTAACTATAAAAATATGAAACTGCTCAAACAGAATGTAGCCAGTATACA
This sequence comes from Stenodema calcarata, assembly GCA_963920205.1. Taxonomy (NCBI): domain Eukaryota; kingdom Metazoa; phylum Arthropoda; class Insecta; order Hemiptera; family Miridae; genus Stenodema; species Stenodema calcarata. Next base: position 33,145,797 of record OY986054.1, read on the forward strand.
TACATGTATAAAGTAGCCACATTACTTACCAACTGTCATACTTGTTTGTATATAATATTGTTTTGATTTCTCATGAAATCCACCATCTATCGAGGAATACTTGAAACGTCGGTATGAATAAATTATTGGAATTGGATATAAGTCTTTATCAACTAGCCCTTGAAGGCCCATTACCTATGATAAGTAGGTACTGTCCCCTTCAAATTTACGAAATTCCATAGAATAATAAGGAACAGTATTGAGATGGAGTGGAACAATTCTAAAAAAGATAAGGGAAATCTAATATCCTTAATAAGGAACCTTCCAAAATCAACAAATTTTATTTTTAAATAGAACGAAAAATTGCCGTAATAACATTTACAAATAGGCTATTTTAGTAATTAGCCATGATAATAATTATTGTTAAGGTAAATAACCTCAATTTGAAAGATGTGGATCAGTTGAATTACAATCAACTTAGTTCAATTGAAGTGGTGAAATAAGAGCTCAGATGAACTCGGGGCTCAAAATTTGGTTATAACTTGGGGATGTTAGACAGTTCACTGCGTCGCGTCGCAAGTTTCCTGCGTAGCCCGCAGGTGAGGACAGTTTCACGTCGTACGTACCCTCAAGGTCACGTACGACGCGTCCTCGTCACGTCACGAGAGGGGTCTGCGTAGCACGCAAGTGGTCTGCAAAAATTCTCTAATAATTAATACAGGGTTGGCAGCGACCGGGTAGTGGCTTTATTCTAGGCCTTCCATATCAAATTACCGCTTTGGTGGCTTTCCTTTATTAACCTTTCAAACTAAATCTTCGCTCAATCATCCTCTCAACATGGTAATTTGGCATTGATTTCCAAAAACCTTTCAAAATCTTGGGTCTCGAAACCTTTACAGGATTGTTCCTACACGCCTCAGGAATTCCCAATCTCGTAAACTGATCCAATAATGTACTTTCATCAAATGCCGGAGACATGTTTCTAAAATTTAGAAACATGTCTCAGGCACATTTAGTGTGAAGGTATCAAACAAGCAGACGATGAAAAGCTGCTCTGATTACATTGAAGTTCAGTTTAATCGTGTCAGTAGAAAGTTGAGACTAAATCAGCAATGCAAACGCTCAAAATCCGCTGCTGAGCTTTATACAGGTAAGGTGTCCCGGAATGAAGAACTAAACAAAATACGATACAAAAAACTAAACGATGCGCTCCACCAGTTCCACAAAATTGCTTTGAGCAGACGACGAATTGACCATGAGCCCAACATTCTGGCACTCGTTCACTTTTCTGGTACGTCATTCGCTTATTTCAACCCACCAACATAAATTTCAGTTGAGCAGAACACCCAAGGCCCCTGTTCCCGGGGAGGTTAGGCAATTATACCCACCCAGAGGGTTGTCCGGACTGTATCCAGAGGGGTATACTGGTCTGCATTCATAGACCTGGGTATCCACTGTGTGGTTGTAACAAAAACTTGGGATGCAAGGACTCTCAGCAGAACATCACACAGTAGCGCCTCGGAGCAACTCCTCTGCCTCATGACTTCTGCATGACAGTTTTCGGTTTGAATGTGGCGGGCCTGTGACATTGTCCAATCAGAGAGCTTTGTTTTATATATTTTGCTTCTTTGGCGTCCTTTGTTGAAATAATAAGAAAATTGTATTTGTATGAGGAAAGCACCTCTCCCGTCCCCTTCGCGATAGCCCCTCTTGATCTATGTGCACCCCCTGAGTTTCAGGGCAGGAGCCGCCGCTGACTCCATGCAGATCTCAAGGTGGGAGAAGAATAATGACGTCAAGCGCGCACTCCTTGCCAAGGGGAAAAGTAGAGAAGGCAGGTTCTCATGGGAAGGTTAGAGTACGGTAGCAGCTGACCAATACGGTAGTATTGCAGCAAAGGCGTTCGAAAAATGAGCTGACACCAACTACCTAGGATAAATGTCAAGTCGGTTTTACATAAAAACACGGTAATGCATTCTTGCTAAAGGACTATTGCTGTCCCTAATTATCACATGTGAATTCACCTTCAGAGGTCTGAATTGGTAGTCAGGAAATTCCGAACCGAGCAGATAGTTTGATTTTGTGGTTTATCATTAACAAATCCCATGTACAAACGTCAGCTTATCAATGTAAACTGTTCAACATGGATCAACAGGCGAATACGTAGTTTACTCCCAACTCAATCACTTGAAAAATGGGAGGTAACTTTCGTCCACTTCTTTCATCCCCAACTTCAGAGAGTTCATGATAGGTCCTGCTTCATTACGCATGCGGATTCCGTTCTCACACATAATTTTTATAACATGGTTTACCTTTGTTTCATCGATGAACGTAATATTAATGGAAAGTAATCAAGTTCGATGTGTCGAAGAAAATGAAGATCCAAAGAACAGCAATTGATAAATAAACCTGAAACATATCAATACTTAGCACAAGAGAATTGATGATGAATACTTGGCAGTCGTTCCTCTCATACAGGTCTTGATTACAAGGTTTGCTAATTTGCTTCTCTATTCCAAACGGAACCACAACGTAATTGCTTTCAAATAGCAATGTTGTCATAGCATAAATTTTATTGAGTCAATGGGGTATTAAGAAGGTTCACGAAGAGAAAGAACTTCTTTCTTGATACCCCATTATAATATAATATTATGATAGACGAAGAAGAACGTAATATGTTATTATTAGGTATGTATGCTACAATGCAACGAGCTCTAGGATTGGGGAGTACCTACAAACACGAACATGTGTTTGTCCGGTGTTTGGAGACGAAGAACTACGATGTGTCCTCCAATACGGTGAAGTACGCAAAGCAGTATTAAGAACACAGATACTGGTTTGTGCGTTGTGGGAGCCGTGCTTGAATTACAGTGAAGAGTCTGTACAGTAAAGATAATGACTGTCCTATACATAGATGGAAGCACAATGACCTGAGCCAAGTGAAACCCACGAAGACTGAGAGCGATCGTGAAAGTACTGGACGACTAGAAGTGTACCAAGTTGAGAGTTTTCTTGATGTTGGTATTTTCCCATAACATCAGGTCATAATATAAACTTGATTCTTCATCTACTTCAAACTTAACGATGAATTCTGAAATTGGTTTGCTTTTAGGTGAACTCACTGCGCGGCCATACTTTGCAGCAGAATGCCATTGGTAAGGCTATTCGGAAAATCATGCAATACCTGACAATGGTGAATATCGCAGAGAGAATGCCACGCTCCGAAGGCGCCGTGTTTCAGTATACATTTTAGTTTATTTGCTGTATGTTCAGTATTGTAATCTTGAGTGGATCAACGAATAGGTTAGTTTTATCGACATTTATAGAGTCGTACTAATATGAATTATATGCGGTGTTACCAACTTCGTCGGACATAGCGCCTTCTATCCACTAGGACTTTGGTACTCCTTTGATGGGTCATTACGAGAAAAAGGTAAATTTGGTGTTCCGGGGTGATTCCACGGAATCTGCGCGATGCATGTCATGTCATGTGTATGTTATGGTTGTTGAACATTTTGTATTTGTTTTCACAAAATCAAAACTCCTTTAACAACTAACACCCCAAAACTATGATTTGGTCATTACTTCACCTGGTCATTACTTCACCCTCCAAAAATTACAAAGCTGTATCTTTATCACATTTAATGCAGAAGGGCCATGAAAACTACATTAAGGAAAAAGAATAAGGCCAATTCAAGTTGATATCGGAGTTAAAAAGGCGTGAAAAATTGGTGACGAGCACTAGAGCTTACAGAGACAGGAAACCGATGACCGAGGTTTCTACACAATTTGAAAACACTTCTGAATTAAGGGATGACACATTAGCATCAACTTCTCAATCATCGCAGGACATGACTTCACATCAGCAGAGATCCGGAAGAAAGAAGGTTGGAAAGTACTGTCTTTACAAGTGCTTTTCCAGTGCCAAGTCATCACTTCACCTTACCAAATTGTATTATAATATAATTAACTAGATTTAAAATCAAGCGCTGCTGTCCTTCCAGTTACGCAAGGAATGCGGAGTAGAACATCTATGATTTTCTTCATAATTTTCCAAGCACATTGTAGAAAAGAAATCGGAGAGTTCAAAAATGACCTTTTTCGCGTAGACCCTGATGTACAATCTTCCCCCCGTTGGCTTGATACCATCTTAGAATGCTTAGCTAAGAGAGGCAGCAGCACTAACGAGGAAACTTATACTGGGCCGATTTTCGTCCAACTCCCCGGTAATTAGTTCAAGTTTTGTGTTTCCCTTTCAAGCCACTGCTATTCAAGAAATCATGGTACCTACAGGATGCTCCATCCGTGGATTCTGATATAAATTTATCATCATCCCAATCTCCTCCTGGTATGTTTACTAACGTTACACAATCATAATAATTATCAATACATAAGACTTAAGACTTTCTCTTAACTAATACAGCTTGGGGAAGTCTTATGAAAAAGGAATTCTTTACTACTATTTACATTATATACAAATTCTGTAGTATGGTGCGTGTTTCTTGCCGCAGTGCGGCGAATCTGGCCGATGTTTGAAGTCACGGCTGATAGGGTTACCATTGCTGGGGTAGTAGTCACCGCATTTGTGGCTGCAGTATTTCGAGGTGCCTTTAGAAACCATAATATGGTGTCAGTCGTGGAAGAAACCGGCAGCCTCGTAGTGATTCCAGCGTCTGAGTATCTTGATTGTTGAGGTTGAATGGAATGAGGTGGTGGTCACCGGGGTGGTTAAGACTTTCTCAACTAATAGAATTTGGGGAAGTCTTATGAAAAAGGAATTTTATTTTTGGGACTTCAGTACTATCGTTAAATGCTACTACTTACATTACATACAAATTCTGGTTTTTGTAATTATTCCCTGAAGGTGTAGCAGCAGGTAACCTCTGTAGCCGAGGCACACCGTTACTACGCAGTATACCTCTTGAGGAGAAATATATCTACCCCTGTATGGGAGCAAGTACCTCCTGAAGGGAAAACAGCTACACCATACAGGTTGCGGGAGCGAGTACTTCTTCTGAAGGAAGAAAACCGCTACACCACGATACAGGGGTAAAGTACTCCCTTAGGAAAAACCGCTACACTGTATGTGACGGAAGAAGTAATTCCCAAAGGAAAACAGCTACACCTTCATACAGGAGCGAGTACTTTCTGCTGGAAAACAGCTACCTACGCTTCATACACAGGAGACAAAGTACTTCCCAGAGAGGAAAGAGCTACACTGTGTAATGAAGGAGACAAAGTACTTCCAACGGAAAAACAGCTCGCTTCACAATTTCAAATATTTATGACAAATAAACATTTATGACAGTTTAGGTTTTAGGGAAGTGAGACTAGAAGTCATGGGGAAGAGTTTATATATTTCTATGTGTTTAGAGTTCGTACTGCGGGTGCCCATTTTCGCTTTATTATTCAAAAAATTACATATTTAATATTTGACGAAAGTTTCTGAACACATACAAATTATGATTTGAGCAATTTCAACTTGCTATCACTTTCTTCATAATATGAAGAATATTAAGTATATTATATTATATAAGTATATCATACTTAACTATTTTTTAGGATGACATTTCAAAAGGCCGATGAATTTATCATCACTACAAAAATCGTGAGTAGGGAGCGTCTGAATTTTCGCTTACATTCATCGTGCTAATGTCGTGAGAAAAACTATTTAATTGGTAGTAGGTAGAGGTTTTTAAAAATATTCATCTTGTACTTACAGTCAACGTTGGCATATAGTTACCTTGGCCTGGTAAGTACGTAATTTACAACGTTGAGGATGCGAACGTATCCCACCAAATAGTAGTTGGAATATTATTATATAGAAACTGTACCTATTGTATAGAACTGTACTTATCGTATTCATTCACATTTATATTTCTAAAATGTGTGACGTGAAAGTTATTGGACAATGAATGACGAGTACCCACAATTTTTTCTTCTTTTTTTTTGTCCGAAAGTTCTCACTGAGCTCAGATTGTACCTACTTTGCGTTTGCACGAGACATGTACACTCGCTAAGGTTGACACAACGGAGCCCTCAGTCACCCATGCCGTTGGCTACCTGTGACGTCACCAAAACTTTACCTAACGGCATGGGTGACTGAGGGCTCCGTTGAGGCAACCTTAGCGAGTGTACCTTACTACTAACTCGTGAATCTCTGTCAACGTTGAACGGTGAACTGTCGACGTTGAGATGGTACCTATTAGATTTTTATTTAAACCACCCGGACTACGTTTTCAGCGAACTTCGGGTTTGAAAATTAACTTCCTCCCTAGCGTGAAGAGGAACACGAAATTTGTGGTATCCTCATCAAGCTGACAAGAAGAAGAAAAAAGTCAAATCTTTTAGTTACAATCACTGGCAAAAGCCCAGTAGGTACTGAGAAAACAAAAAAAACGGAAATAGAGTGGTGGGGGAGAGAACGCAACTACTGCCCCCCCCCCCTCCCCCGCGCTTCAAAACAGCGAAGTCGTCTTTCTTAATCACGGGGACGAGAAAGAATATTTTTCTTTGGTAACTTTTGCTGGCGTTTGAGCATCCCGGAAAAAAGCACACTTTAGACTTGGATTTCAACTTTCAACCGGCACTTGGGAAACACAAATGATAACGTTTGTGTTATCAAGTCGCAAGGTGGTAAAACTTTCACCGTGAAAGTTGTTGAGAGAACCACAAAGCCGCAAGAGTGCATCAGCGTCTCGACAGGTGCGGTCCGTCGGTAGAAGTGACGTCACAGGTACCGTCCAGGAAACTTCGGTTTTAGTGAATAACTTAGCTCCTACTTCGGATTCAGACTCAAGGGTACTCCTCATTCAATTCAAGAAAAACCTAGATGGAAAAGTGTATTTAACGCGAAAGTTTGGCTATAATCGTAATGGTATTTTGGAGTAGAAACATAACATTAATAAATCGAGGAAAGCTAGCAATCAAACAAATGGGATTTATCAAAGCACTGTACTTTTATAAGGTATCTATCAAACAAGATAGTCCTGGATCGGGCAGACAATCCACCATGAAGTTCGAGAATATCCCACAAAGTTCAAGGATTTCCCACGAGATTAGATTTTTTTTTTAAATTTAACATCAATGTAAATAAATGTAAATTTCAATACCTGCTGCTCTTGAAACATCGAAGGTTTCAAACACGATTGCATTTCCCGTCCACTTCTTCAGGATAAACTCCGCAAATATAATTTTTCTGGCATTGCGATTTCTATGGTTGATAGCTACCTCTCTGGTAGAACGCAGTCTGCTCGACGCAACAATGAGTTGTTACGCTCCTTGTATGTTGAATTTGGGTACCACAGGGATCTGTTTTGGGACCAATGTTGTTCCTCATTTTCATAAATGATTTGCCACTGTGTCTAGAAATGCAGTCAATTCTTTTTGCTGACTACACCTCACTAATTTTAAAAAGCCCATCGCTCTCCTCGCTGTGTGACTCTGAAGTGGCTGCCCTCAGTGCGGTCACCGACTGGTTTACAATGAACAGGCTTTCGGTTAATGCCGACAAAACCAGGGTCATGAAGTTTGGAGTGAGGGATTTGTCTATTCTCGACAAAAATCCAGAAGACATCAAATTTCTTGGTGTCGTTCTTGACCCAAAGCTCGGCTGAGGGCCTCACTGTGCGTACCTTCGGAGGTGTCTCAATAGCTACACCTTCTTTTTGAGACGCCTGTCCGAGAGGCTATCAAGTTCTCGCGGCCTTTCATGCCTGCTTTCAGAGTAGAGCTCTAAATGCCATCCTTAGTTGGGGGCATTCTGCTGCCTCCTCCACGATTTGTTTTTTTGGCCAGAGAAAGGCTGTGCGAGTCGTCACTGGTATGTGTTACCAGGAGGACTGCAGATCTAATTCCATAATTTATATTATAAGGAATTATAAATTATAACGGTCCCTCCTGCTCACATCCTGGAAAGCCTGTGCTACATGGAGTCTTTCCACACTCCTGTTCACGCTTACTCAACTCGCAATAAAAAAAATCTCCGTCTTCCGTTCCATCGACAGGCTACTCCTCGTTAATGGTGGTGTGGAATTAAATTTGTCAATGCCCTCCCCACAAATATACGAAATGCTCCGTACGATTTTGAGGCGTTCCTGATGAAAATTAACTCTATCCTGGTATTTTAGTTTTATCAACAAATTTTATTCTTTTTGTACCGGTTTGTAATTGTTTCTCACAATTCTAATTAATTGTTGGTATTTTAGTAAGATGTTGACATTGCTTATACATACATAATACGTTAGATTTTAGCAAATAAAAATATATTGATTGATTGATTGGGTGTCTTAACGCTCATGTCAAGCCGACTCTGACAACAAACCAACCCCGTGTGCCAAGTCAAAAGCTTTTTCCGCACGGGACACTGCTCTTACTTCAAACTTTCGTCTGCGTACGTGCAGATTCAAAAGATAATCTGCCAGTTTGTACTAATAAAAGAAGATAAAATGACGGAAAGTGTGGGTTCATCCAATATGCGCAAGCAGATTACAAAGCGGGACATTTTATACATTGTTTAACAATCTTCTGTTCGATGAAAATAAATTTAGCAGTTATTTCCGTATGTTAACATCGACGTTTGATGAACTGTTTGACAACATAAAATTTGGATTCAAATACCAAAACACCAATCTGCGAAAATGGTGAGTGAAATCATGCGTGCTTTGACTTCAAACACATCTTTCCAGCACTGATGTTTAATAATTATCTCGCCTTTCACGCAACAACTCTATAAAATGTTCCACATTTCATTTTTGTGGAAGAAATGAACAAGAAATTTGGAGCCACTGTGTCCAGTGTGAATGCTCTGACGACCGAGAAGCAGCTGGAGACGCCTAGGTGGCGGTGGCTGGTGCCACTTGAGGAGATGAGCCAATCGAGTGGTGCTGGACACAGTGGCTCCATCTGAAAGCTACCGTCACAGTTTTGACTTTGGCCAATCTAGGTGGGAAAAAGTGATTAGTACATAGGGTGCTCAATAGTGCTGAAGTCTGTAAATAACGATAATTTTGAAAAAATATTGTATTGGTGGCGGGACCCTCGAAAGTCGTGTCCTCTCAAGATTCCGACCTTTGCACTTTAGATACAAAATGTGATTTTCCGTGAGGATGGACATCAATCAAACATGTAAGTAAACATATTTCACCGGCAATTTTGAAAATGTCTACAAGTTTCATTTTTGGCCTGAAACGTATTTTTTGACTTCTCTTTTTCAATAGGGCTGAAAGTAGTTATCGCCAGATGTCTCCAAATTCATTTTGGGCTCTAGATGTTTAAAAATTAGTCTAGTTTGCTGTTTTTCAGGTAGAGCCAAAAATGGGAGTATCACTCTCGAAAGTAGAATTCAAGGTGGAGTCTGAAGTTATGTCTTATCAGAATTTCACTTGACGATAGACAAGTTGGCTCTTTTAAACTGAAAACGGTTTCACTACCCATTCATGTTCTCGCAGAATTGTGCTAAGGGACTTCTACAAACCGCGAAAATGTTCACATATTTCATCAAGATCCAGTTTGTTTTCATATAAAAAATCATTCGACACAGGAAAACCCTCCACCTCTTTTTTCTGAACAGATTCAACCAGAAATAGGATTTTTCTTAAAAATGCCCGAACTTTGTCATTAGCTTCAAAAGTTGTGATATTCATCCCTTGCAGAGAAAGGCTCATCTCATTCATTTTCATGAAAATATCTGATGAATACGAAAGTATACACAGAAATTTCTCATCATTAAAAACGTTGGCCAATTTGGTATTGTGGTTCATCAACAGAGACAAGACTTCAGAACGTAACTCCTGTCACCGTGAAAGTGCTTTACCACCTCAGTTATGTGTAGAGAAGCAGAGAATTATAGTGATACGAAAAGTCTTGACTTTAACGGCCGCGCCTTTATATAATTAATAATTTGAACAGACTCATCCAAAACTTTCTTAGAAGAGGCAGGCATTTGTTTCATGGCTAAAGCATGACTATAAAGAACCTTTTTTTAGATTTTTCTTTTATTCTCGTAATCGTTCCAACCGTTGGGCCAGTCATTGCTTTTGTACCATCTGTGCACACGTCAATGCAGTTACAAGGAATTTCGTTCATTGTAAAATAAAAAAAATCGTCCAACAAACGGAATATTTCTGCTTCTGTCGTATTGGTAGGAAGTTGATTGCACAGAAGAAGATCATTTTCTAAACATCAGGAGTATTCATAGCGGACAAAAGCCAATAAAATTGGCAACCCCTCGACGTCTGTAGATTAGTCGATTTGGAGAGAAAACGACAACTTTTTGATGCGAGAAACTAGTGATTCCTTCACATCACTCGATAAATCAAGTATCCTCCTTTATAAGGAGACAACGAAACTGATGTCACAAGTCTAAATGCTTTATTGTCAAGCATGCAAGAGACAATATCACCAACACACGGGTTAATGATGGTTTCGGCGATGGAATGAACTTTACCTGCCTGTGCCACTCGATAACTTACCAAATAACGCTTTTAAGCTTTTAAAGAATTTTCATTTACAGTTTTTGCGTGAGTTTTGATTAAGGTTTGAGAAGCAGCCAGTTCAGTGTGCTTCCTCTCTAAATAATCAGTTTGGTTTTCCCTTAGTTCCGGGTGTGTACCCTCAAAGTGAAGACTCAGTGAACTGTTGAAAGGAACCATTGAACTGTTTGGAGGGACTCTCGCAATCACACACTGAGTCTCTAAAAAACCCAAATCTAAATTACTGTCGTGGTACTTACGCTTTTTAATTACTCCACTTCCACTGGCTGTTAAGGTAGCATTCGGATCTTGGCAGTCGCGACCGATTGCCACGACCCATTGCCACTTCAAGCTAGCAGCGACCTTGGCCGCGGCAGCGAATGCCACGTGCTGTAGTCAAGCAGGGGCCAGTGCGAATAGTTCTGCATTCCGGTCGTTTTGTGACAAGTTAACTATGATGACAACTTAAGTAAGCAAAATTTGCGACTTAATGGGACTACTCGTGAAGCGAATAGTGGACGAAAAAGAGGACGATGAAGTGATGTTGTTCCATTTACTTTCGTGAAAGGATTCATTATACACATCCAGAGTTGGCTAGGGCAGGTGCCAAATCCAGATAAAACGGCAATAGAAATAGAATACGATTTAAATTTGTACTTCGTTTAATTGAAAACGATATTCGACCAATGAAAAAAGGAGCAAGTCGTCGGGTAGAGGGTAGGTTAAAGTGATCAAGTGGATGTTTCGACATTTTACTGGAGAGCCTGCCAATGTTTCGATCAGCTTGAGTAGTAGGAAAGTGTGGATTGCTTATCTAATATTTGTTCAAACCCAAATTTATGTCATGTACTGAACTCGACTACCATACCTGAATAAAACGTAGAGAATACAGTGGATAAAATGCCACGTAACTGATATTTTTCAGGTTTTTAATGAAGATGGTAATTTGACTACTTTTACCAGAGTGGAAATAGTGATGATTCGAAGTTGATCATTATGTATAAACTAATTTTATTTAAAACTAAATTAGAGCTAATAAATAATAATTTTTAGGTCTAAAACCATTTTATGGTGTCCCTCAAGGACATCTATTGGATAGTTTCACAATCTTCGCCGAAACACTTGATCATGTTTACCTGAAACCACTTATTCAAAACCCTGCAGTTAATAAATATCACAAAGTTGAAAAAACTATTTGTCACTTAGATATGAAAAAGAATTATTTTCTTTTCTTAAATGTGTGAGTAACGTTACCATTGAAAGTCAGTAGCTTCAACGAGTGAATTGGGTGAAGAGATAGAAGTCGGAGTACATGTATTGGTAGATGAAAATTGGGAATTATGATCAAATGGGGGAGTACTAAAAGAAGTACTAGAGCAGGAAGGAACAGGAAGGTTCAGGCTCCTCAATTTATAGTCTGCTAAAAGATAAAAAAATTCGTTTTAGTCACTACTCGTAATGTAGAAGGTTTTAGTCACTACTCGTAATGTAGAAGGTTTTTTCAAGCTCGTAATGTAGAAGCTTTTAATTTAGCTTCTACTCGCACACTTTCGACTGTGCAGCGCGACCATACTGCCTTTGGAGCGGCTCAGCTGGGTCGCGCGCAACCCCCCCCCCCCCCTCCGCCAGCGCTGCACAGTAACTGTTGCAAGCAACTGTTGCTTGCATCGGAAAGTGGTCCATATAAATCCGCAAGAGCGGTACGGTCGCGACGGCCGGGCGGCTACTGCCACGTCGCGACTGCCAAGATCCAAATGCCACCTTTAGAACTGCAGCTATTTTTGGAGACCTGTTGAATCTGTGAATGCTGGAACTTGCTGCAGTGCATCAACTGACGGTTCATTTGGCTTGTCTGTAACGTTCTCGACGGAAACTTGTTGTGCAAATGATAAAGAAACTGATTGCTTCCTCAGAGATCCCGACTTTAGCCACAGATCCATATGGAATTTTAGTAAATAACTAATTGATAAAGATACTTTGAATAGGCAGAACACTCACGAAAGAAGCATGAGCTTGATTGGTATTCTCGAGAAACGATGTAGTTCTTAATGTACGTCCCACCCTTTTTATTTCGATATAAAGAGAGATATCAAAAAACTTATCGAAGTAACGTCCCCTTATTTTTTTTATTTTTTACAAAGAATTCAACGATCACAATTTGTGCGCCGCGCATGCGTACGCATGCCAACTTACTTTTTTATTGCAGATTCGGAGTCTACGTCAAATTTTATGAACTTTTTACTTCGACAACCTTTTTTTTGGGCGCACCTAGGGGCGTCCAGAAGCGCCCAAAGTTGGACTAATCGCGTTTGGTCGTAATTTCGATACGACGGAAAACCCATAGTGTGGCACATGGAACTTCATTGGTGATATCAGTTTTTTATTGGACTTGATTCAACCGGGATTACAGCCTGAAAGATGATCGTTTTTAAGAAAAACCACCTTATCCTGGCTCTTGATAATTTTAGTTTTAGTTAGATGAGTTTTTAGGCAGGGGGGTGGGTAGATATCTAAATTATCTTGTTAAGGCCATGAAAGGGACCTAGAGACCAGCCTAATCCCGCCGCACCCATAAACCTTTGTTTTCAGTATTCTTTGTTTTTAGCATGGAACATGCTTTAGCCTTGGACTAACTATCCCAAAAATGTCACGCGGAAGTGTCACGAAATTTTAACGATGATTTTCACGTACAACCGAGTAGTTGCTAGGGAAATGAAACTTCTTTAATTTTCATCGGAAAAAATCGTTTTCCATTCGTTGGAAAGCTCTTGATTTATACTATAACTATATACATTGATACTATAACTATATAATTGATTTATAACTATATAAATGAATTTTAATTTAACACAACATAGTTTAATTTAATTTATGTTATTTAAGGTAGATGTAGTAAACAATGTCGCTTGTTTTGTGATCACTTGGTTGTCATGTTGGTTACAGTAGACTCTAAGAAACTGTTCAATTAGTTCTAAGGTGGTATGGTCAAACTGTTGAATTAGTCTATGGTCAAACTGTTCAATTAGTCTATGGTCAATCATCAAAAGCGCTGTAAAGTTCCGCGAGAATGTTGTGTCCTGGAACAGCAAACAGAATAACAAAGCGCGGCTAAAGCATGTTCTATGTTTCTTGAATTTTAGCCGTAGGCTCTAAGCGTAAAGCAACCGGGGGTCCAGGGGCCGAGTTTTTTTTTTTTTTTTACAGTGAAAGAATTTTCGAGTTTTTAATTGTATTTTTTTTGTAAGAATGTATTACTTTTCCTCGGAGTTCGCCGCGAACCCTCTAGTTACGTGTAGGTATGAATCTTCCCTGTCGATAAATTAATTTTTCAGATGATTTGCAAACAGTGCCAAAGGAGGCTCCTACCAATCAACTCCCAGAACCATAACCACCAATTATTTTTCTTCATTGAGCTACAAATATGAATGTAATCAATAAACCAAGACATAAAAGGCTCGAGTTCGACCAAGGTCCAAAAGAGAACACGGTTGTAGGCTACTTAATACCATGCACGTTTATTTTAGTCACACATTAAGAGATATACTGTTAACAAGCGAAAGATGATCCACAATAAAAATAAAAAAATGCAAGAACCGAGCATCAGTGCTGGCGATTTCAAAAAAAAATGTCTTCCCGAAAAAAAAATAATACAAATAAAATGTTCATACGGATAGGTACAAGATACCATTTGTTTCTTCTTGTATTATTTATTGCAGTCCAAGTAATTCATACTTGAAACAATAAATGACACGACAAGGAGCACGTACTCTGAATAAAGAATCATTTGGGGAAGTCTATAAAATACTAACTACACGGACAAGTTTGAGATTTAAAAATTATGGGATATAAATTAGGTGATAGAAGATCAAGACCAGTCAGGTCGTCCGATGATACATGGAATATGCATTTAGAAACGGCGCCTCTTGCTGGGGTAATCATCGGGAGTTCCGCGACGATCCTGGTGCCCCCAGCGGCTTCCTCCGCCTGAGGGCTGAGGACGACGGCTGGCGACATCTTCAACTCTTCCTCCATCGTTGCGACCATCGTAGTTTCCACGGTTAGGACGAGAGTATCCCGCATCCATGAATCCAGCATCCTACCTCCCGGTAATTGAAGAAACGGTCAGATATGTTCTCGGGATGAGATACAAGTTATTTGATCAGGAGTCAAGAATGGAAATGAGCAAGTCTCACAATTACCACATTTGATTGCCAGTATAGTTAAATACGGTGAACATCGTAGAAGGCCAAGAATAAATTTAAAAGGGGGTATGGTATCATAGCAGGAACTTTATATAAGTCTAGCCAAAGCTCACGACTCATCTGGGGTAGAAGCGATGGAATTTCGATGAGGACCGGTATTTCATCAATTACTTATCATTGGACGGAACATGAGGTACGAATTCAACTAAGTATATAACTGTTAATCTTGGAAGACCGTAACTAACTATATCAAAGATTGACCATCTATGCCGATAACAAGCCAAGACAAGCATCGGTGGATGAACGAAATTGTCCATAAGAAACTGCACGGCGATAAAGCCAAAATCGCGTGATTCTCCGAAACTAGATCAACATCAGGATGCACCGACGCATTTTTTAATCATACACTGTCGAAATGCTGGGGTAGTAAGTTTCTGTATTCCAAATAGTTTTGAATATCATTGCATCGTGTTCACTTTCCACCCTTCAGTAGACACATTCTACGTCTTCTTAATCGTACTAAGGACGAATATTAATTAGACTGTGCAATGACAATGACATTTCTGCTGGTCTATTTCATCATTTATCAATTAGTTTGTCCATCATATTTCATGATAACGGTGAAGGTTCTCTTCAGAAGTAGTTGACACCAAATTCAGGAGCCATTCTGAAGAAATGGTTTCTGTCAAAACGAGTTCAGGAACTCTCTCCACAATATTACTAGTATAATCATAGCATTCTTAAAGAACATGGCATGATTACCATTTCTGTGTACTTTAATATTAAATCAATACATCAATTCCAGTCAAAAGTCAATAATCATAATTTTACTACTAAAGAAAGTATAACTGTGATAATTTAATACAAGTCTTTAGAAACAATCGCTAGTTTCCCATTTTATCTCGACATAATATGTTATTAATCAACATAAGCATTAATCCACATAATGTTATTCTTTTCAAATCTGATATACGTTGTCAGATCCAGATATGCTGCAGAGTATATTGGTTAAGATTACCCATTATACAGGGTGATCCGCTCGTAGATGCAAAAAAAAAAAAAAAAAATTTTTGAGTGAAGGAACCAGATAATACGAAAGTTGACCATACTACTGAAAAGCTTATTGAATGAAGACATTTTCATGAGATTTGCAGTTTACAGCTTTTTTTCTAAAAGTAATACCGTTCCAACGATTTTCAGAATTTTTATTTTTTCGAATTCGTCCATATTCGATTGGTACTTCTCACTAATCTTATAGGAAATTTAACGCTGATTTCGAAAATGTTGTCAAATATTAAACCTACTCTGTGGAACTCCTTCTCAAGTTCAGAAAAATGTACTGGCGGTCAAAACTGTCAACCCAGAACAAGCTTACGCTGTATAACCAAGTCCTTAGACCAGTCTAGACTTATGGAGCTCAGCTGTAGGGCTGCACGGCTCAATCAAATCGGGAAGTAATCCAAAGATTCCAGAACAATGTGCTGAGAAATATTGTCAATGCACCATGGTACTTTCGAAATGAACGACTCCACCATGAACTCGAAATCGAAACCATAAACGAAGCCATCAAGCGACAAGCCGTACGAAATCTTCAACGGCCAAAGTTTCACGTCAACAAGGAAGCTGCACACAAGCAAGATCACCAGAAGATTGAAGCGTACCAAACCACTCGAGCTTGCTCATGTGTGAAGCAGTGTAGTGAATGCAATATCATCATAAAAATGAACAAAACTCAGTGATGTATCGAAGTTTTGAACAACATGTGCCTTAGTTTCAAAATAATATTGTTAATGAGTTATTACTTGGAGCAATAAAATCTTTGAGAAAAAAAAAGATTCCACCCAGTTATTCAGAACTTCCCGTACTGGTTCAGCAAGAGCTCAGGGAGCTGTTCCGATTTGTCGGCCACGAATATTATTTTCTCGTCAAGTATATACTCAGCATTCGATTCATTTATTATTCCAACTGTTGACGCGGTACAGGTATTGATTACCACGATTCCTCAACAAAAAGTCGTTGTGAAAATGAGATATTGTAAACCTTGAAAAACGAATAATCTCATCAGAACAATGTGCCCGCAAAGCAATTTCCAACACGAGGAATACTTCTTTTTCAGCGACCTTCTTCAAATTATCAATGATTTGTCAGAGAAAGTATGACCGACTTGTTTTTGTAAAAACAACCATTTTATTACGTAACGGTGACTCATAATATTAATTATGAAGCATGAATTTTGAATGGTTAGGTGCTCACAAGTGCATACGACGGGAAGCATTCGGTTAGTGGACATTGAAATAATGAATTATTTCAAATTAGATTTGATTATTGAAGATTACAACTCTTATTAGAGATTATTTAGATTCATTATTCATTCAATTTCAAACGTCAAAAGTTCCCTTTTTCAAAATGCAAACGCTTTTGTGGTAAAATATCGTGTCGTAATTTATGTCTTTTGCCATGTACATTTAGCTGAGCTATATTCACTCAATTTTTTAGAACGATACAATACGTAGTAATGTGTAAATAGTATCCGACTGCGTTCATATCTCCGCATTGGTGGTATTCTTCGTCATCCGGGCCGTGGTATACTTCGAAGCAGTTCCCATTCAATTGAACCACAAGCTCCCAGCGGTATGTACTTCCACATCTTAAAGCAGTCCTCGAGATTTTGGAATGGCATTCAGTCAGCGCGTCGCTTTACTCTGAATCGTCTCGATGTCGGCGAACCCCTTTCCTTTGAGCGTCATTTTCAATCCCAAATGTCCATTAGAAGGTTATTACTGGTGAGGAATCATGGATTTATGGTTACGGTCCAGAAACTGAAAAGATGGCTTAACGCCATGAGAAGAAAAGGCGGTGACTGGCTTCTTCGCCACGATAACGCGCCAGCGCATTCATCGAACCTTGAGCAGCAATTTTTGGCGAAACTCAAGATTGTACAGCTTCGCTAGCCTCCGACAGAGTTGTTAGGTAAAGATTACTTTTTCAATTACTTTTCTTGAATGCAGTAAATGAATACAGTATCACTAGGTATTCCGACAAGCAAAGACAGAAGATTTCAGCTGTCAATTACTAACAAAGTAATTGCAATAACCATTACCATCCCTGTGATGACAATGGTTTGAAGCAATTACTTATTCCAATTCCATGTAGTGGTAGGTAATGGTTTTTTACCATTACTTGTTATTAGTAAAGTAATGGGTCCTTCCTACAGAAAAGGTAATGGGGAATGGAACTACAGGAATTTAATGAAATTTTTGACATTTTATGTCTTTGCTATGGCACACAAACAAAAAAATCGTCACGAAAATTGTTGACGAAAACTGTTGACGAAAACTATCTTCGCCAGTTATCATCGTACAAAAATCGTTCACCACTCGTTGGATAGCTCTCGATTTACCTAACCATATTACGTTAACCACTGCGGAGTGCGTGGCCGACAAGCTGCGGTATGAGCGTGATTGTTTACATAATTGTTTACACACAGGTGATCATTCTCAATAATTTATATTGTCTATACGAGTGCAAGCTTCATAATTTATGATGAACCCTACAATTAAGTATAACAACTACGCTACTGGGGTAGGTGATGTAGCATTGTTCGAAGGTTCTTGAATCACTTCTTTAAAGACATAGAATGTCCCAATGTGTTGCAGACTCGTATGCAAGCATTTAATTTCTTTGGGCGATTCCAATGGTTTTTATGTATATTAGATAATTGGTTGTCAAGCCCTCCCCCCCTCCTTTAGATAGTATAGATATTACAATTATAATCTACGGGCTCAAATGAAAGTTGTTGACAAGGGGATTTTGACAAATACCGGTTCAAAAAACATTAATATGTCCCAATCCCCATGTGAACAACCTTCATTTGAACCCGATTATAATCCTAAAATCTCTACCCCCCCTACTTCAAGACCTATTCCCATACCTACCTAATATACATACAAAATTTCATGAAATTCCTGTAATGGGAATGGGAGTAATTTCATTAATTAATTCTTAATTTCATTCCCACTACCTTTTCTGTAATGGGTAATTAGAAGGACTCATTACTTTACCAATAACAACTAATGGTAAATGAGAAAACATTACCATTACATGGAGTTGGAATAAGAAATTGCATCAAACCATTCCCATTACTGGAATGGAAATGGTCATTGTAATTACTTTCTTCCTAAAGTAATGGTAATAGCAATTCCTTTTTCAACAACTCTGGCCTCTGCGACTTTTGGATGTTCCCCAATTTGAAATTCCCAAATCTGCATACCGCTGGGAGCGTGTGGTTCAATCAAATGGGAACTACTTCGAAGGATGCCACGATCTGGATGACGCAGAATAACATCAATGCGGATATGAACGAAGGTCGGATAAATTTTAGACGAGCCTCGTATAGTTCTGTGGGAAGTATAGAACACATTTGTGCAAGGACTGGTGGTCTGGTGTACAAACGATACTCCAATGGAATAAATTATATCAGTTAATTTTTTCTCAGTACCTCTTTCACGCAGGGTAAAGTGATCCTTGATGAATGTAGACAGGTGGGAACTGCATGAAATCAGTACGGAGAACCGGGGCAATGGTATGAGAACACGTTATTATAGAGTCGGTAACTAGTTGAAGTTGACAACCATTTATATCAAGAAGTAGACAAGAAAAGTAATAATTATTCAGAACAGGGAAATCGATAGCAAAAGACATGCTGTTTGAATCAGCTGTTCCCGGGTGTGTTCGACTTTCGGCCTCTCATTGTGAAACAAAATCTATTCAAATTTGATTAAAAACTCTCCGTTCTATTCAAAGTTTCGGGGATTCGGAATTTTCAACCCAGGGTCAAATTCTTCAACCTTCAAGGATCATCCTCGACCCGACCGGAGTCAATATGCCGAATTTCATGGGTCTCAGTTCACTTTGAAAGGGCTAAGTGTCGCGCATGGACGGATTTTTAATGTATTCGGCGAAACGCGAACTACCCGTTTGGGGGAAGTTGAATTGTATTTTTACGGTAGAGCAATGGTTTATAATTGCAAATAATGAACCAAAATATGTACCTCATAATATGGAATATGTAGATTTGCCATTGATAGTCGTTCCAAGAGATTGCTAGTAACTATTCTTCATCAAAAAAGGGGACACCCATAATCATAGTTTAAGATAAAATCTATGATGCCTGAACTAACGGACATTTATGAGTTGATGATTGAACACTATTATGTCGTCTAAGAACATGGCAATCGGCAATGATTTAACATCTTCATCATGGTCGAATTATATGGCCAGTGTATCAAGCACGAATATAGATTTCAGTAGAACACAATGTGTGTCATGTAAAATCCAACCAACTTTCAGCAATTTCGTGCGTTCTCTTGGATATTCCACGAATCGTAAAATAACTGGAGAATATTATATCATGTGAGTAGGTTGAAAAAGGACTTCAGTTCCACAATCCTACTCACATGATAATGGAGTTCCACAAACTCAGCGCTTCCACCATAAAAACTATCAAAGAATATTATAATCAAATTGTCATTGTTGATCAATGAATAGCCAAGCCAACTATACCCATTCCAACTCAAGTAATATTTTGTTAGACTGGATCGAATATTTAACTATTATCGCGAGATTTCACAGTACTCTACAGAGTTGTGCCTGTGTAGTATACCATCTACTGTGTAGTATTCCACATCCACTTGCCAACGCATTTGGTACCGACTAGATGACAATAGGAAGATCTGGATTATGGAAGCGATGATGGTGATTAATCTAATCACAACGACGCTTAGATAGATATGATCAACGTGATCAAAGACCAACGGTCAAAGATGAACTTGCTAGACTGATGGCAATTAAATGAGGTAATTTAGAAATGAACACTTCCATCCTGAAACAATAAATAAAAACAAGAACGAAGAAACTGCGATACATCTGGAGTTCAAAAAGACTACTCCGTGCTGTACAACAGTTTCAAGTTATTGTATGATTAGTAGCATATAACAGAAAAAATTATCTAAGAATTGGGTCTCATAAATCCCAATGATAAAATGTAATAATGTTGCAATATTATGTATGTCTGAAGCAAGCAGTAATCAGAAATGAAGCTCAAGCTCCTTCATTTTATCGCAATCGGTCAATTGTATTAAATTTGCTAATTCCATCAGCCAACTACGTCGTTTTCTTTCAAAATCAATGACAAGGGACAATATGAACCAGAAGTGGATCAGAATTGGCCACATTCGACGTCATAATGGATTCCTCCTTTTTTACCCACTTTGTCGGCGTCAACATCTTCGCGACAAAACCTCATTATGATTCCAATAATATTAATGCACCCCAGTCAAGTTCTTGACGGTAATAGAGCAGGTAAGCCCTGACTGACTTCACTCAACCCTCGTACTTTGAAGCATACAATGGACGTATGGTAAGCTTGAAGTTGAACAAGAGAAAATGATGTTATTATTTTGTTATTATTATGATTAAAATGATATTAAATTTCTGGTTTCGTTTTGCATTTGTGCAGCCAGGCTCTCAAAAACTGTTCTGTCAGTTTGAATCAAGATTACTGAAGGGATATGCAGGTTGGTCCCTGGATGGTTCCAATGGTACCCCGACCAAACCCATTCAAAAACGTTAACGATTTCATATGCGATGATGGATTAGTAATAAATTTTATTACTAATTTCGGGATATAATATGAGGGGTCCAGAGCACAAAGGGTAGGTATATGTGACGTTTTTACCAAATCTAGAAAATCGATGTCAAAGTTCAATAACCATGGCCATTCGACTGTAATGTTTTGTAATGATTTATGATTTGGCCTTTATTCCATATACTCAGGTTCATAATACACATCAGGTGTTCCATTTCTACCTTTAACTCGATTTACACAAAAATGTCACTTATACCCTTTGTGCTCTGTACCCCTCATATAATACTGCAAGAGCCTCCTCGTGGAGTAATTAGGCTCCGAGAAACTGCTTAAGAAGGCAATCCTGGACTTAGGGGGAGTGGAGGCGGCAAGGAGAGTCCTCAGCCAAATAAAGTTAGTGATGGGAAACTATCGATGTACATACTATCGATTGTTTTTACTATTCGTTAGGGAATATCGAAAATGAATATCTTACAACTATCGACAGTTACAACCCATTGAATTTGCACCCTGTTCACGCATTCAGGATTTTCCAAACATCGAGCATAGGCCGAGCACGGGCAAATATTTGTCGAGCATTCTTGTTCAGCGACATCAAGAAGTTGGATCAAGAAGTTGTTGTGGCGGTGACCGCATTTGTGGTATTGTAAGGGAGTCTCCTTCATCAAAAAAGAGAAAAAAAGAAAAGGAAACCAATGAGAAGACGATGGTGGATGCTGTCTCCAAGGTCTAGTACAAAGCGTGAATCACAGGGTGCGTGAATATGAATCACAAGGTTTTGCTTCCCACTCGCTTGGCAAATGTTTGGTATTTATTCACACATTCGGAGATTTGGCGAACTTTTGCTCGATGTTTGCCAAATACGGCATTTGTGGCTGCGGCTTACTACTAGCTTGGAATAAGTTAAACCATACACTGCTCAAGCCTTTCTAAAGACTTTCGAAAGCACGGGTCTCTCGATTCCAGCAGTTCCCACGCGAATCGCTTCATTCCATTCTTGGGGATTACGAGGCTTATGAGCGCAAATGTGCCTTCAGGTGACCCCACAAGAAATAAACGAATTTCGATAGACCGAGGAGGCCAATTAATGTCCCCAAATCGGGAAATCACACGACCTGCGAGATGACGGCGATTAACATTCAGTGATGCGTTTATGGCCACACACGCTGGAAGTAGTTGGAACTCGAGCAAGTAGAAGTTAAAGATTATCTCGCAAACTGTTGTTCACTCCACACCAAATGGTAACTTTCAGGCTATGCAGAGGTCATTCATATAATTCTCTCGGATTTTAAGCTGCACAATAAGCTTCATCAATCATCACTTCGCTACCCGATGCTCCGGTACCCCTACCCCTGACAAGGGAATACCCCTAAAAACTAACGATAGTTTTCCACGATACTATCGGAACTACCGATAGTTTCCCATCACTAAATGAAGATATTAGGGGAAAAGGTTTGAGAGATACGGTGTGCTTTGAGACAAAATTCAAGATATAGGTACGTCTCGACTCACGCAAAGGTAGTTAGGCACTTTGGCCTCAGATGACCTATGTTCTTAGATCAGTAGAATTTCCCTGAAAACGTGTTTCACACAGCTGTTGATAACATTGTGGCATCACATGAAACCTCCACATTCCAGATTGGCCCCACTAACAATACCCTCCCCAAATTTTCCGACGAATGTCTCCTCATCCGATGATTGGTTAATGATTTTATCCAGCATCATCAAGATGGATGATAATAACACATGAGAAAACACTTGAATTATGCAATTGAAAACAAATCCATCAGATTCCGTAGAACCACTACTTTTTTCAGCCAACATAAGGAAATGGACAACATCTAATTTTTGCGGAGAATTTAATAATACCATTCGTTAGTTGGTCGTCGAAGCCATATCACTATCGCCTAAATAACAAAATATTACCCACTTTAAATTCAGATAGGTATTTAAAAAAATTTCAATAGTAGAAACGATTCCCAGGGTACAATGCTGACACCATTCAAGGATATCATGTGAAGCTACATCGAAAATACAACATAATTACGTGTTCAATGAAGAAGTTGTCCTCATTATCAATTCACTCAGTATAGACAACCTTCATCGACTCGCAGTTCAAAACTTCTTAAGAATATGTAGGTAGACGCATCATTTTTCCTTCATCAATCATTATCCTGATTTATAATTAAATGGTCACGATTTAAAGAAAAATCAATGAAAATGTTATCCATTGACAAAAACTCTACAAAACTCTACAGAATTTAATTCTTTACACAAGTGTTTATTATCTTCTTCGTGCAGGTCACCCTTCTGTCTAGATCACTAAATGGTAGATTATGATTTTTTTTTTTGAAGTAGTGTACCTAAATGATTATTAATCATTATGAATAATTATCAGTAATTATTATTAATCAACTCGATATAGGAGAACCATGAGCTGTCCGAATCAGCAGTTCAGAATGAACAATGAATGAATCGACAGGTTGGCTCACGATTCAACCTTATGTTGACGACTTTCGATCTGCTCTCCAACTTCAAGCCCTCATTGTGAACGAACGCCCTGTATAACCCTCCAGATGGTCTTAAAAAATTCTAAAAATTAAACTCTATTTAAATGTGAACTAAAAACTATACCGTTCTATTTGAATGGTCAGATAATATCTATATATATATATAATATCTATATACGATGGATTGGTGAAACTAAAGACACTCGCGTGAAATATGAACTTGAATGAACGTACAGGAGGATGAAAATTATAGTGAACACTTACGTAAATATGGAAAAACTAGGTGAAAGTGGAAATTTTCGCTTTACAGCGTCGTCAGCCCGAGAAGAAAACTTCACTCAAGTTCATATATATAATATCTATATATCTATAATTCATATATTATATGAGTTTTTCAAAATTCGTTTTGAACCCCTTCCCATTGACCTAGCGTACAGACGGATTCTTCTTTATTCGATTTTCTGAATCTACGCATCTTGAAACGTAAACCATCAAATTTTGAGGGGGGGGTAAATTTTTTTCTTGGGCTATTCCAATGGTTCACTATCAAAGATAATAAACCAAAACGCTGAAAAATATTGACACAACGGTTTAATATCTTCTCTGTGTGATAGATTAATTATTATGAGTTATTGTTAATGATTAATAATCATTGTTAGTTATTAATAATAATGATTATTATTAATTAACCCGACATCTGAAAACCATGTGCTGTTCGAATGAAGTGGGCCAGTATGAACATTGACTCGACTGGCTGGCTCATGATTCACCCCCATGTTTTCGACTTTCAAACTGCTCCAACTTTGAGCCCTCATTGCAAACGAACGGCTGGTCGTGCAAAGCTTCGGAAGGTCTTTAAAATGTCTAAAAATCATTCTCTATTTAAATGGGAAATGAAAATTATACCGTTCCATTAAATTTAAATATGAATTTTCAAAACTCGTTTTAAACCCGTCCCATTGTCCTAGGAATTTTAGGAAGGCGGACGGACGGATTTTTTCCATTCGATTTTCTGAATCTACGTATATTTTCTTGAGCGATTCCAATGGTTCATTATCAAAGATAATAAACCAAAATAATTGGATGATGGCCGCATCCAGAATATTTCACGTTATTGTCGAATTTCCTCCTCCCTTTTTATTGATTTACGGCAGCATTCAATATTTGAACAAGTAATATAATCTCATGGCTGTATATTTTAGAAAGTCGTTCAGACAAAAACTGAACTTGTCTTTATTGAAACATATAACTAGCTAGGCAATGTGACCAGTACGTTGAGTATTATTAAATAATACTCAAATTTTGAATTTATCCGATAGGTATGCTATTTTATAATAACTGTATTCATTCAATGAACTAACATTTGTTAGGATTGAACCCTGACCAGGTTTCAAACAGAAGAATATCATGAGTTTTCAATAACTGATGCCCTTACATAAGATCCATTTACTATGCACCGAAAGTTCAGCATGACCAAATTTCATGACCATGCGGGAGTTCAGCGTGTGAAAATTTTCGAAGTTACCAACAAATTATAATCAATTCAGTTTTGCAATTATTCGAACCAATTTTCAATGGATTCGTATACGAGCAATTTTAAAAATTCACGTACTCGGAACAGAGGAGCCATTGCGGTGGCTGACATTCATTATCCGTAATGTCATCAGCTTTTAGTTGAAGAACATGTTACATTGTAGTCATATAACAGTATTGACCGACCCTCGACATCATATAACAGTAGTTCGGTATATCGATGATTAGTTCCATCCAAAGTTAGAAGTTCAGATCAATCGATTCTATTCATTTTTCCAGCTCATTAAAATTCAAGAATTCAAAACCAAGTGAATCTCATTGATGATGAAAATCAAGTCTTCTACCTTTTACATTGGTGTCGTAACACAGAAGTTGCAGCCGACGTTACAGGAACGGCTCATATATTGAAGAATTAAAGTTTGAGTTGAGCATGGCCTCTTATTGTAGCCAATAACCATAAAGTAATCTAGTTATACATGAATATTAATGTAATGCAGTGCATCAGAGCTCGGTACTCACCTGCTGTCCACGACCTGGAAAAAATAGAAATGATATTAGTTCATTTTCATAAAACAAGACGTTGCTAAGTGGTGTTGAGACAGAGTTGATGGGGATTAGAATTTTTTCAACAAATCGTAGCCATAATTTGGATTGAAATTTTCTACCTTTGTAGCCATAACCACCATCGTCGAATGGACGAAGAGGATCTGCACCTTGATCTTCTTTAGCGTAACCTGGCCTGCCATCAGACTCCTGTTTGTCAAGCAACTTGTTGAGCTGCTGGGCCTGAGGGGGTGAAATTGTTGTATTATATAGGATATTGAGTGAACGGTCTTTGGTCAATGTTGGTACGCACATTGAGATAAACACTACTGCTCTTGTGCAAACTGACCTGCATGAACAGACTATTTTCCTGTTGTCTACGGCGAAGTTCATCATCTTGGTGGAGGATCCTCCTAGACAGATCTTCTTGATGTCTGCGAAGCGCATCCTCCTCAACCAATCTCTGTTCTTCAGCTTGTCTCTCCTTCATTTCCCATTCCCTCTTCTGCCTCTCTCTGTCTTGCTCTCGTTGCCTCAATTCTGCAACAGATGAAGATAATGTCTAGATCCCTGACACAACGAGCGATGTTAGCTGAACAAGATAACTTCAAAAGAACTGAAAAAACTTACGTTCTCTGAGCACTTCAGTTTCGTGCTCGTACTTAGCATACTGCATTTGGGCTTCTAGTTTTTCTTCCTCGAGTTTCAATTCCCTTTTAAGAGAATCTTCTTTCTGTTTGAACAGCTCATGGATCTGCTTCCACCTTGTTCCGAATTCAAACTCGAAGCTTCCAGCAACGGCGAATCGAGGCCCAACCTAAAATGAAGAGACGATAACAACGAGATCGAGGATAGGGATGCAACATCGGAACCAAATAATCGATGAGACTGATTAATCGGTATTGAATAATCAATGTTCGATTAACCTTCGTCTATAGATGACGACCTATTGTTAAATTACAACGCTAATGAAGATAAAGGAATGCCAAAACGAATAAAATTGCATTAAATTATTTTTTATTAAATTGAGCCAATAAAAAGTCATACCCGACACAAACCTCCGAATGATCATAAGAAATTCCAAAAATTAAATACTTCTAACATGTGAAGTAAAAACTATACGAATTTTACATTTGAATTTTTTGAGATTATAATAAAATATAGCCCCCCCCCCCACCCCACAGAAGACAAATCGTTGTTGTTATTGTCCATGGCTGAAGAATACCTCTTTCCGTATTGAGGTACTTAGTAACAATAACAACGATGATTTGTCTTAATAAGCATGGAAGAAGGAGGTAACCTTCATTCATGGAGGTAGTACCAACGGCGGTTTGTCTTAATTCGTATTTATCGATTATTATTACTGATTAATCGGTTTTCGAATACAACTGGACTTGAAAGCATTTTTTGAAAGCATCATATCCTGATGTATTCGAAAACCGATTAATCAGTAATAATATCGATTAATCAGTAATAATAATAAATTAATAAAAATAATCGGCAACTAAACATCGATTAATCGGGGTAAAATAATCTATTATCCGATTATTTATTTGCATCATTAATCGAATAGCAAAAATGATGTGATGCTAATGCATAGTACGTACCTCACGGGCAGCAAAGAAATCTGGTCCTCTCTTAACGAGAGTTTTTTCAGCAAGACCATCGTCATCCTCGATTTCAGTGTGTAGCTCGACGATGACAGGACGCAGGGCGCTAGAACGAATAATTCATACATGAAATACACTTGGCTATAAAATCAGTCACCTCAAAGGTACGAATCTACGATAAACGGGTTTTTCAATTTGGCTTCACGAGCCAAGAAAGAACTTGATCTTATGTGGTTGAGATTATCCATAAATTACCTGGTCAAGAAGTAACATCCTTCGGTACAATACCGAACAGCGTTGACAGCAGAGTTTTTGCGAGCAAACTCGACAATACCTTCTTTCAGGCTATTGCCTCTTTCATCAACTAGAACAGATGCCCGTTCGATCTGAAACAAAAAACCACACAATATTAGGGGTATTCATGGTCCATTTCGACCGTCGAGTCCTGTTAAATCTAAATCATCGAAAAGGAGGGTTACCATGAGGGCACCATGTTAATCGAGAAGCAGGTGGCGCTCCTCGCGGTGTTCCCTGTTAAGAACTCATTGGCAACTGAATCACACCAGCTGATTTTGTGGACAGACAAACGTGAGTGTTGTCTGTTTTTGTTCTTTTCAAGTGGCCAACCGGGAAGTTATTTCCGAAACGGTAGGCGAAAACACGAGCAAAACACATAGGTAAGGCGACGTCACCTCCAAATGCGACTTCTGGCTGGGGTTCATCAAATGATTAGAGCTTCTTCACGCGACCGCATTTCGATCCGGAGGATTCAATATAACAGTCTGTATATGGGTTATTACCCGAAAAAGGTAATAATGGTGTTCCGGGCTAATGCCACAGAATGCGAGATGCATGTCGGCAAAAAATAGGTATTGTAGTGCAGCTTCCACCTAGTTTTAACGTGTACCAAAGTTTCAAGAGCTAGAAGTGGATATTATATTCTTGAAAAATTGAAAAACTAGTCCAAAGAGGCCATTTTTAAGGTTTCCGCGACTGACTTCGAAAACCTTGACATCATGCTGCTCAATGACCACCCCTGGTATTTTTCCCCCAATTGCACTCATTTTTCAGATTTATTGGGTGAAGTGATTAAAGACGAGAGATCGCTCAAAAGCAATTGCTCGCAAGAAAAGCATTCTCTCAGATTCGGTGTGAATAAGAGTTTGCTATTTCTCACAAGTAAAAGCTCATCAACGTCTAGCAATTGCTCGTAGACGTCAAGCAATTGCTCGCGTCGCGAGCTTTTACTCAATTAATTTAGGCGCCAAACTCAGCTGTTTCCGCGTTTCAGCTGGTTGATATCAGCTTGGTGGATAGAACAGATAATTAAATACCTACCCGTAACTTTATACCTAACTAAAAATATTCAAGTGGTCTTATCGGACCTTTTTAGTTTTCGTGATTTCAGTGGTTTGTTGAAATGTTTAGTTGTTCTGAAGACAAAACTACTTTCGAGCAGTCCCAGGCAACAGCAGGCCGGGCTGTAGTAGTGAGTTTGGTGCAGAGATATCCGATTGTGCTGGGTAAATCAATGTTACCCAACGCCATTTCAAGAAAAGAAAAAGCCTGGCAAGATCCACAAACAATTCATAAGTCTTACGAGAAAACCAATAAAGTTGGAACAACTAAAGAAGGTATTAAGTAATATGAAGACATCTGTGAAGAGGAAATCAGATGTTCTTACAACAGGTAATAAACAAATCAAGCTGATTGAATGGGGAAAAGCATTCTTGGAATGTTTACAATCCGAGAAAAACACAGTTTTCTCATGGGTACCGGGGTGCTTGGCAGTTGGTGTATTAGGTACTGAATTCTGTTGAAGCACATTCGAGTCAAAGCGAGGATCCGATCTCTCAAATGAATTCGAACTGGGCAACATTCATTTCGGCAGTAGTACTGGGAAACTTGATGAATACACTGGCTTTTCCACTTATACGATCTAACACATGACTCCCAGGGTCGCTAAGAAATCGAAGAAACACTTTATTCGATGAAAATGCCATTCGGTATTTTCAGACAAAAAATTTTGAGTTAAATAATCTACGGTCGACGAGTCAAAACGTAATAGCTGCTTGCATCGTGTAACTTCCGTAGAACTTCGGGATCTGTACATTTTTCTTCTACGCACATGCATGAAAGCAGCCGTTACAAACTCAAAAGAAAAAAAGTTCGGAACCTCAAACAAATTATTTCGAACAAACATTTAACCAACAAGTCAGGTAAGCTGCAAGCTCGTGGAATGACAAGACATCTCTTCTAGAGAAAAGCAATCACTTGTCTTTATTCACCCGAAATTTGAAGCAATTGCTAGCGTCGTCAAGTAATTGCTCGCTGTTCTAGCAATCGCTCGCGGAAAAAAGCAATTGCTCGTGAGACTCAACTTTATTCACTTCCTCGCAAGACAATACTCGAAATTTTGCGAGTAAAAGCAATTGCTCGAGTTTAATCACTTCACCCATTGTTAAGATTCAGAAAACAGAGTTCAACATTTTCGGTCACTTTTAAAAGTGGTATAACATCATTCAGAAGTTTTTCCAGACGATTCGTGGCATCCCTTCACCTCAATAGTTATTTTAGCTCCTGAAGCTCCCACTAGAACGTGTTGGGGTGGGAAGGAATCCTCCAGGTAAGAGACACACATGGCTGCCCGAGGGAGTTAGAGAGAAGAGCGTCAGTCGGTCTTGTGGTTCTGTGGAGTGCTTTACAGTGTGGAGGGCGTGGACGTATTTTTATAGAAGTCATTCCTTCACCAACCTTCCAAAGAAAGTGGCTTCATGTTAATTTTTTTTAAATACTTTCTCCTTATATCTTATGGTTGTTGAAATTTTTTTATTTGTTTTCACAAAAGTAAAACTCCACTAACAAGTATAACTCCAAAACTATGATTTGGTCATTACTTCACCCTCCAAAAATTCTAACCCTGTATCTTTATCACTTTTAAGGCAGAAGGATCATGAAAACTCCATTAAGAAAAAAGAAAAAGGCCAATTCAGGTTGATAATATCCAATAATGATATTTCTGTTCACGCCTTGTTACAGGAGTTATATTACAGGAGTTAACAAGGCGTGAACAGAAAGAAAAACGTGGAAAATGGGTGACGAGCACTATAGCCTACAGAGACAGGAAACCAATGACCGAGCTTTCTACACAATTCGAAAACACTTCGGAATTACGTGATGACACATTAGCATCAACTTCTCAATCATCGCAGGACATGAATTCACATCAGAAGATATCAGGAAGAAAGAAGGTTCGAAAGCACTGTCTTTACAAGTGCTTTTCCAGTGCCGCGTCATCACTTCACCTTACCAAATTGTAGTATAATTAATAGAATTAACTAGATCAAGCGCTGCTGACTATCCAGTTACACGAGGAATGCAGAGTAGAACATCTATGATTTTTTCATAATTTTCCAAGCACATTGCAGAAAAGAAATTGGAGAGTTCGAAAATGATCTTTTTCGCGTAATGACCCATATAAGAGAGTTTGAGGTCTGTTATTAACAGACCTCAAGCTCTGTTAAATCGAATTGGGGATCGAGAAGAGGTCCGTCGACTGCGCATACTCATGTGTTTCCATGGCAACCTCGACTCCTCGACCAGTTCGACTTCCCGACGTCGAAAACTTTCGTACCACGAATTCCCCAATTGCGTAAGAATCGAGACTAAGGCCGGAATTCATAGTCGTTCCTCAAGGCGCCGATTTCCTCCGCTTGAACCGTGCCGTTCCTCCTCACAAGGATGAGCGGTGCTATTCAGACAATCAGAACACACTTGGAGGCCGAACTCGCTCGGCTCACTCCTCGAGGAGGAATTGGCAGCCCTCGTATGTAACAGCATCGATTTTTGCGCTTGTAGCGGTGAATAAGATAGTTAAACTCTGCAAATTCTTGACACAACGGTTTATTATCTTCCTTGTGCAGATCACCCTTCTGTCTATACCAGACTGTATTGCAAATCGGCACCATACCATATTCTCACCGTACTCATACCATACCATACGAATTTCTTTTCTATCTTACCATACTGTACTAAATCATACATACAATAATATACCTTACCATACTCATACCATGTCATACAAACCGAGTGAATATTGAAATGTGATCCATTTCTGACCTATATTTAAAATTTCAAGTATCTACCTCATCATCAAAATTTAATTTGTTTAAACAAATAGGTATTATTTAAATAATTTTACAGACAAGAAACCGAGTGAATATTGCATTGTGATCCAGTTCTGAACTATTTTTAAAATTTCAAGTCAATAGCTCATCATCAAAATTTAATTTGTATTATTACAAAAAGGTATTATTTAAACAATTTTACAGATGAGAAACCGAGTGAATATTGCAATGTGGTCTATCCCCCACTCACGGTTAAAATTTCTAGACGGTAGTTTACCGGGAAGATGAAAAAAGGTAGTTTTATTCTGGGCGTCTGGAGGTTGACCCACGTAGCGCCCGTTTTCGACGCGAAAGTTCAGTGTTTTTCCTAAACCTTTGCGCGCTCACTGTGAACGAACGGCTGGTCGCACAAAAATCCAATTGGTCTTAAAAGATTCGTAATTTTTCAGGTCATTCAAAAGTGAACTAAAAATTACACGGTTCAGTTGAATATTTCGAGATATGACATCGTCGAAATTTTAAATTTTGTTTTGAACCCCTTCCCCTTGACCTAGGGTTATGAAAAGTTTCGAGGATCATTGTGGGGCTGGTCCAAACCCAGAAACCAAATTTCGTAATTTTAGCTCAACGCTAACTGGGCAAAGTGCCACGGACGGCGTACGGACGGATTTTTTTTTATTCGATTTTCTGAATCTACGTATCTTGAAACGTAAACCAACAAATTTTGAGGGGGGGTTAAAAAATTTTTTTCTTTGGGCGATTCCAATGGTTCATTATCGAAGATAATAAACCAAAAGCGTCAAAATCAAGTGAAGAGTAAATCCTCGAAGACCAAAACCGCCCGTGACGAGTATGAATAACTCGAGGAGAGCAGGCCGACCTCCAACTCGAGTCATGACTATGAATTCCACCCTAAAACTATTACAAAACTACGGTATATTCATATAGGCCTAAATCTTACCTCTCCAAAGATGGAGAAGGCTAGTTCCAGGAGTTCGTTAGTGACGTAGGGAGTCAAGTTCTTCACTTTGATAGTGGATCCAAGGGGAGCAAATCTGACACGGATGTTCCTCTGCTTAAACAGTTGACCATCAAGCTCGCGTTTGGCTTTTTCGGCAGAGGAACGATAATCCTAAAAAAATTGAAACACATCCAGCAAATTGTAAAATCTCAAAAGCACATAACACATTATGGTCGATGTGAAACATGACTTACCAATCTTACAAACGCGAAGTTTTTCTCTTTATTGATGTAAATCTCATGTGTTTCACCATAATTGGTGAAGAGGCTGGCAAACTCTTCCTGGGTTGTTTCAGGGTGGAGGTTGCCGACGTACAAACGGGTTTTATTGTTGAATTTCTTCTCCTCGATTCTTTCTTTATGAGGCAGCTCCAAAGTGGATCCTCCGATTGAGTTCAGGACCCTTTCATTGAAAAATGCGCCACCACCCTGAAAAAATACAACGATTATTTAGTAATTTTTTATCAAGTACAAAATAATGTCAAGACTGCAAACATAGCAGTCATCTAACATGAAGGACTCTTCCAAGAGGAAGGAACCCGATTAGGGTCATTCCATGAGTCATGTGATGTGGAACGGAAAGATCTTCGGTTTGTCGGTTTACGTGGCTCCCAACAGAAATGGTATAACATGCCTAGATGCGCATGTAGAGAGTCCTTTACTTTTAAAAAGTTGGCGAGTCTCCTAATTTAGGAGGAAGGGATGAAACGTATGATCTAACTTACTAACTAACTAATGTATCAAACTAACTTCATTGCTGCGTTCTCCTCCATGACCCCCTCCACGTCCTCCTCTGTGCCCTCCACGACCTCTGCCACGGCCGCCTTGGAAGGAAGTATTGTGTCCGGGCGATTCTCCGTCGTTCTGTGTTAAAGGTAAATTCGTGAAGTTAATTCAATGGCAGGAATGCAATCATTCATTGTGTTCTGTATACATTTTCATTACATGGTATTGGCTTCAAACGGCAAGGGATAAACCGCATGTCAGAAATACTCGAACATGGAAGCTGGAATAGGGATAGATCCCAAGTCATTGACCTTTTCTCACACATAGTGTAAGGTATTGGAAACCTCGGGATGCCAACATCACTACCATGCTATTAGTGAACCATCAGATATCTAAAATCCCTCACACCAAGACTGGCTGCAATTGTCGAAAAAAGCGTTGTATAAAATACAAAGAGACCGCGAGAACTGTTGAAAATGCATACATTCAACAGTTCGCGCGGTCTTTTAGAATAGCAGATATGTTCAAAGATTGTGTCTGATCAATCCAGAACTGTATTGCTTCCAAGCTTACAGAGATTGTGAGAGAAAATACTCCCACTTTTGGGAGAATGATCCCATAATTATCATTTAGTTTCGTCTCCCCGAATCCTGGCCATACAAAAAGCTACGATTTTATCATCATATCACATAGAAAACGATTATTTACACTGGAATGAACAGCAAAGCTTTCAATAATTTTGTTAGATGGAAAACATTTACGTAAATAAAAGCTCTTAAATGTTTGTTTTTTTGTTTTACTAATTAAATGAATTTACAAGATGAGATTCTTCAGGACGAAAATTTCAGGCTCTAGTTAGAAGTGGTAAAGTTTTGGGTTAATCGCAATAACTATAAAAGAAGGTTCACTTTCTTTTAGTTACCTAAATAATATGTACACTGACCGAACAAACTCAGATGTTGAGTAGGAGATTAATGAATAAGTCGCACTAACACTGGTCAACACTGCATGGAACCGATAAATGATAATGGAACGGCTAAGAGAGAATGGAGCGAATAAGAGGTATTGTGGCACTACTATGGAACCAGTGGAAACAAATAATAATTATTGTTGTTGTACATCATAGTTCTGAAGAACGATAGAGTAGAAGTTGCTCTTAAGTAGAACGTAATCAAAGACTGGGAAGGGAACCCGTCCCGTATCAGTTCTCCTCACACAATCAAGGAATCATAATATGATGCCGGAACGGTTACGAATCCCATTCGGTTCGTACCAGTTCCGGAACTCTTTATGGACAGAAGCATTCCGTGGAACCGATAATTTGAGGGATTCGTAACGTTCCGGGATTAACACCTCTGGATTAGGTTCCACGTAACGGTTACGACTGGAACGACTCATCATCGTATCACCGAAGTTGCTCACACCAACAAACATTCTGAAGTTAAATTGTTTAAAATATTTGTGATAGACTTCAAGACTGGTATTTCAATGTTGGAAACTCGACTTAAACCTAGCACACTAAACTGGGCTCACAATTAATTTTTAAAAATACAGGGATTATTATTGAGAAGAAACTTGGGTCACAAGCGATTATTCACAAAGGAACCAATTTTAGATGAAACAGGTTCTAACGAGTAATTCAAGTCCACATGATGTTACACATCCGGTCATGCAGCATGGCTATAAGAGTGAATTATCGAACAACATTAAATTTTCATCTATCAACCATGTTTCTTCATATTAAAAGAGCTCCAGATTGAGAACGGAATAAGATATCGCAATTCTGACTTCACCATCGAATTCAGCGTAAAAACAACCTTTAAACTGAGGAGTCACTTGTCAAACAGTTTCAGTTTGGGAAGTTATGGGTAATACCTCCCCCCCCCCCCCCCTAGAACACATCAAAACCCTCCTTAGCTTATAGATTTTTCAACGCTGAACAAGATGGTGAAATCAGCATTGCGATATCTCATTCCGTTATCAGATTAGATCTCGAAGAACATCTCCAGTAACAAACACGTTTCTTCATCTTCAAAGTGCTCTAGTTTGTGAACGGAATAAGATATTATGCAATTCTGATTTCACCATTGGGTTCAGCATAAAAAAACCCTTTAAAATGAGGCGTCACTTGTCAGACTTTTTCATTTTGGGAAGTTAAGGGTAACCCCCCCCCCCCCTAAAACCCCCTCAGACTGTTTCAATGCTGAACAAGACGGTGAAGTCAGACTTGTGATATCTCATTCCATTATCAGATTAGAGCAGACTAGACATCAAGTACATCTAAAGTATCAACCACGTTTCTTCATTTTCAAAGTGCTCTAGTAGCTTGAGAACGGAATAAGATATCGCAATTGCGATTTCACCATCGTGGTCAGCATTTTAAAAAACCTTTAAAATGATGGGTCACTTGTCAGACTTAACTCATTTTGGAAATTTGCGGGTAACCCCCCCCCCCCCCCCCTTGCAGATTGATCCCGATTCTTCCGATCTACGAACTTAGCCTTTTGACTGGTAAGACGGACTTTTTGTGTAAATTTGAACTTTTAATCGTCTGGAGTGACACAATGTGTAGGTATATCATACATTAACATACAAATACATACCTACATGTACATGTCATGAACATATAAATACAAATAATTTTTGGTGTCTTTTAGCAGTGGATTCAGGATGGTATGAACATTTCTCGGTAATTCGAGTTTTAAAAATTTTGGAATGAGAGCAATAGCTACATTTACTTCGAAAATTCGCTGAAAGGTGTTTGGTATCGAGGAGAATTTAATCCTTCAGAAATAACTAATGTGGATTTCTGACTATCGCATGTCTGCACTAAGTATATGTAACAGAACATTATACAAATCAAGTAATCATTATTTATAGATTAGTAAATTAGGTATTAGAAAATATTATGTTTTTCAGTTCAAACTCTTATAAAACTCTTTGTAAAAATATTAAATAAAACAACGAAGCACACTAAAGTCGGGCGAGGGGAGGGGGCTAATACGTGTTTCAACTGATGTAGAGGTCATCCACCTCACGTCTTCCCATCACTGAGGGAATATGAATAGTAGTTTCGACAATGTAGCTCCGAATATTCAGATAAACGTGTCCTGTGGAAAAGGAAAAACTCGGCATCTAGTTGAGTCAAGATTATAAAGAGGCATTCGGCTGACATCTTCAAAGCAACGCCACGTAGAATGCCGCTTTCGCGAAAGCACAAGATGAAATCACGGAGTCTGGGTGAAATCATTTCAAGAAGCCAACATATCCTAACTATACCTAAGTGTCGGGAAAAGCCATAATGAAGATATAAGACATTCAGAATGTCGACAATATTCATACAAAGACGTAACTCACCTTGCTGTCCGGCCTGCGTCCTCCGTGCATACTAGGTCTACCGCCCCGGTTAACAAATCCGCCTCGACGGTTCATCGGACCTTTAGGATGTTCACCTCCACCATTCTCTTCGATCTTGGGTTTTACCTCGTTTTCGGCTGACATATCTTTTGAAGTAAGTAGTTCACGGGAAGCAGAAACAAAGTGATCGAACACGAAGCGACGCTTTACACCTAAGCTATGGCTACCGAAGAGGGCGAGAGCAATGGCAGAGGAGTGAAATTAAGAAGACGTTGGATTCCGGCCTGCTGTGCCACTCCACTAGCGCTACCGCGCGGCCTGGAGGTCAACTTGTACCAACTCCTTTCTGGTTCGTTGCAAACCGTGCAATTCAACCTCGATTATGTATCGATGATGAAGTCGATTATATATCGATGATGTCAACATTCAATGGTAACAGTTGTGTACTAATCAGTTGTTTGGGGGATGTTTGTATTCCGCAACCCCGTCCACTTGATCTATATGTCCAACTAATCTATATGGTACTAATCAGTTGTTAGGGGGATGTTTTTATTCCGCAACCCCGTCCACTTGATCTGTATGTCCAACTAATCTATATGGTACTAATCAGTTGATTAGGGGATGTTTGTATTCCGCAACCCCGTCCACTTGATCTATGTGTCCAACTAATCTAGAATAAAAACATCCCCCAAACAACTGATTAGTAGCATATAGATTAGTTCGACATATAGATAAAGTGGACGGGGTTGCGGAATAAAAACATCCCCCAAACAACTGATTAGTACCATATAGATTAGTTGGACATATAGATCAATCTAAAGTCATAGGTATATTGCATTGTAAAAATGAAAATAATATTATGTCAGTTTGGGAGAAACTGGGAGAAACAAGTGAAATCTATATATAATCGCAGCATTCGATTATCTCGATAATCGAGTTCACTGGGCGTATAATGCACCGTCGGTCACACCGAAGAAGTGTGATCATCATTGGGCATTTTAGGTTGAAATGCACGGTTTGAAACGAACCGCGAAGGAAGGAGTTGGTACAAGTTGACCTCCAGGCCGCGAGGTAGCGCTAGTAGAGTGGCACAGCAGGCCGGAATCCAACGTCTTCTGTGAAATTAACGATTACAGTGTCGCCAACTGAAGCCATTTTTCCATTTCAAATTAATTTCCCTTTGTTCATTCTTTCATTGTCGGACCTCATCATAAACCAGCATAATATGCAATGACGGTTCACATATAACAATATACATAAATAGAAAATAAATGTTATTTATTGTTAAAGTTTTCTTCAAAGAAAACATTTCTCTGCAGAGGGTGAAATTCTTGTCCCGCAATCAGATTTGTTGGGAATTATCGATTTTCAACAGGTTAGCCATAAGAATACAACAATAGAAACTCAGATCAGCAGGAAATTCAAATTTATGCCTATGAGATCATATAATAAGAAAAGTAATAAGAAGAATATAGTTTTCTCGTGTATTGCGCTTAAGTTTGATTTCCTGGAGGATGATACTCGATATTGGTTTTGCTTGAGAGTCTGTTTCTATTGAGGAAACACGCTCAGAGTAGGTACTGAGGAGTGGGTACTTATAATTAAATAGGTAATGTATTTTTAAAATATAATTGCGAATTGTGGGATAATTCACTGCAACAATTTCTTATTACATAATATTAATAATATATATATTAATATTATAATATTAATAATATTATAATATATGTTATATATCGTATGTTTTTGTGATACGAAATTCCGTTAGGTTTCCGATCATGGAAGAAGGAAACCAGTCTTCCATGGCTTCCGATTTTAACGATCCTCTACGGCGAAGCTCAAGGCTGGTTCACATGGAGTGAAAAATCCGGATTGCGTATCGCTCTGTGATTGGTCAGCATCGAAGGTTGGGAGTTTACTTCTATGCCCTTGACCAATCACTGAGCAATACGCTATCCGCACTTTCTTCTCCAATGTGAACCCGCCTTCATTTGAACTTGGCATGTATGCGAGGGTGGTTCAAACATTTAATGTAACTCGCAATTTCGTCATGAATAATTGTATTAAATAAGTACAAAGCTACAGTTTTTTTACTGCTTTTCTAAGTAGTCTCCCTCATATCATGCATTTTTTTACAGCTTTTCTAGGTTGTCTCCCTCACTTATGCATTCTTTCCACCTTTCCAGAGGCCTTTTTCGTAAAAAATCTATTACCCTCCGCTTCTCGATTTCTTCCTACTCGGTTTATCTAGCTAATTTGACATTTTTTGATAACCCGAGTTCTGAAAAAATATTCCTTTCGAATATAATGTTAAAACATTTTAAATAATGTTAAAAAATTATTTAATAATGCATAACATCCAAATGGAAATTTTTTTCCACAATGTTGCGCTGCTCCAACGAGATGGAATAATTTAAATTCGGATTCAGCACCCCTCCAAAAATAAAAATAACAGGATGCAGGTTGAAAAACATAGTCAACAGTTCTTTTTGCAAAAAAATCGATGACATTTTGTACTTTTTTCAAATGGCCGCCATGTTCCATGTCTTTTGCTTCGAGCGGATAGAAATTCGGATCCCAGAATTCTCAAAAACACAAAAATCAAGTGAATAATCTGACTATTCACTTCCATAAGAATATTATACACAACAAACGCAATCATCAGTCTGATTTTCGCAAATTTGTTGAATTTTAAGGATGATGCGTCAACCGTACTGCGCGACAAAGTTAAAATTCTCCCTGAATAAGATTGACAAAGAAGTCCTTGCTGCTGATGCCAGCTCTCGTGATTGGTCCCCACTATATACAGAATAATATTCTGTATATATTATATAATATATTATATTATATAATAGGTATATTATATTCTTTCTGTAATGACGATGCTATGACTGATTTTTTTGGTTTATTATCTTCGATAATGAACCATTAGAATCGACCAAAGAAACATTTTTTTTAACCCCCCTCAAAATTTGTTGGTTCACGTTTCAAGATACGTAGATTCAGAAAATCGAATAAAAAACTGCAAATTCTTGACACAACGATTTATTATCTTCTTTGTATAGATGACCCTTCTGTCTAGATTACTGAATGATAGATTACTTATTATTATGAATTATCATTAATTATTAATAATTATTATCAAGTACATAGTGTAAATTATTAATATTTATTGTTGGTTATTAATAATTTGTATGCTTCATTATTAATAATTATTGTTGTAAAGGAATAACAACCACCACCACACGAATAGATGGATGCTATAGATGGAGTCCATGGGGGTTATCAAAAGATAGAAAGGATTCAGAATAAGAAAAGCAAGTGACTGAATTGTACGTGATTTTTGAAATACATCTTATATCTTACATTCAACTGTTTATTCCGTTTGACTACTTGTAGTATATATAACGCAGTGAAGAAGGATGGGTCTCTCGAATTATCAAATCAAATCACTCTTCACAAATTTACGTTCATCAATCACTACACCGCTGCCACCATGTTGTTTAGTGGTATGTATACCACTAAACAACATGGTGGCAGCGGTGTAGTGATTGATGAACGTAAATTTGTGAAGAGTGATTTGATTTGATAATTCGAGAGACCCATCCTTCTTCACTGCGTTATATATATTTGTTATTGGATTATATCATGTCTTGTTTAACAGTAGTTTAAGTACTCATTTGGTGATGTGCAGAATTGAAGATGGTGTGAATTGATAATGATGATAATAATGATAAGGATAATGATAATAATGATCAATGGCAATTATTGAACATGGATAAGGTATGAGGAGGAATTGATAAGAGTTTGATCAAGTGTTGTGTTATTTTGAAATTTTTGGCATGTTTTACACGATTTGACGAATTTCTTAACATCCTGGGTGATCCCAAGCCAAAACAATGTACCTTCAGCTCTATCCAGGGTTCGGGAAATACCTGGATGTCCAGTGTGTAATAAGCCCAACATTTTGGCCCTGAGAGAGCTTGGAACTAGAATTCTATCCCCCTTAAAGATCACTCCCTCAAGAATTGCTAGCTCATTCCTGAACTCAAAATATGGCTTGCAATCATCCAAGACTGCGCTATAGTGGGTAGGCCAACCCTTCAACACGTAATTCGCCAGATTCTTGATAGCTGAGTCCCTCATAGACTCCTCACAAAATAAATCCCAATGCTTTCGAAATATAGGAACATGATTCACAACTGGAGCAACCAAAAACTCCCCTTCCTCCTCAAACAGGGGTTCCAGATCACAGCTCTGATCAGTAAAATCTCTGGAAAGCGTATCAGCTAGATACATATGTTTGCCTGGAACGTGATTCAACTGAAAAGAGAATTGTTGCAAAGTCATTAGCATTCGTTGCAGACGGAATGGAACCTTATGCAAGGGTTTATTGATCAGACAAAGTAAGGGCTTGTGATCCGTCTCTACTTTTACTTTTTCCATGCCAAGAATATAAAGTTTGAATCTCTCCATACCAAAACAAACCGCCAAAAGCTCCTTTTCTATCTGCGAGTAGCGTTGCTGCACTTCAGTTAAGGCTTTTGATGCAAAAGCCACTGGGTGGCCATCTTGA
Source organism: Stenodema calcarata (assembly GCA_963920205.1). Lineage (NCBI taxonomy): Eukaryota > Metazoa > Arthropoda > Insecta > Hemiptera > Miridae > Stenodema > Stenodema calcarata. Next base: position 33,187,098 of record OY986054.1, read on the forward strand.
AGGAGAACTGCCCCTAAGCCTATAGAACTAGCATCAACACTCAGTGATATTTTTTGAGGCATCAAAGAAAACCAGCACAGGTGCTTCAGTCACCGCCCGCTTCAGTAAGTTAAAGGACATCTCCTGGGACGTTGTCCAATGAAACAGAACATCCTCTTTTAGCAAGTCCCTGAGCGGACTGGTGATCTCCGAGTAGTTTTTTATAAACTTTGATAAATAATTAAACATCCCTATTATTCGTTGCAATGACTTCCTATCAGTTGGCTGTTTCAACCGAGAAATGGCTTTAATTTTCTCAGGAGAAACTGCAATTCCTTCTTCTGAAAACTCATGACCTAAAAATTCAATTTTATTGGACAAAAACACACTCTTCTTTGGATTGAATTTTATCCCCATCTTATCAGCTTTCTCCAAGACTTTCAGCAAAATCTCATTCAAACGTTCTGGGTCATCCGCCCAAAGCAAAATATCATCCTGGAAACTCAGCACATTCTCCATATCGCCAAAAATCCTAACAATCTCTGCATGAAAAATCTCGGGTGCTGCACTCACCCCCATTGGCATCCTCAAAAATGAATACCGACCCCAAGGAGTTTGGAATGTGCACAATCGCGAACTGGTCTCATCTAAAGGTAACATCCATAACCCCGATTGGGCATCCAGTTTTGCAAAGCAGCGAGCACCTTTCAACCTTGCTACTATTTCTTCCATAGTTGGAAACGGATAATATTATTAGGTACCAATAATGATAGTTACAGATGTCTGATAATTATAATTAAGATCATGTGATTTATGTATTACATTTCTTTTGTATGACGTTGATAAACCAGTCTCATTTTTTCACCCATTTTACCTGAAGAAACTTTCACAATTGAAATCGTCAATTCATTAAAAGCTTCCCCATCTTGGCAGCGGGTCAACGGTGGCACAGTACGTGTAAAAAGTGTACAAAACATGGGGAAAAATTTAAAAAAAAAGAGAGAAAAAAATAAAGGATTTGTCCTATTAGACGGCCAAACGATAGGGAAAATGGAGGGAACAAATTGTTTTCTGAAAATTCTATGTTTTCCAAGATAAGGGTTAAATCAGAGGCACATGTACGTTCCAGTTACATACCTATAGATGCTTTCCAAACAAATAGGAAAACTATGATGAAGCTTTTTTGTGCTCCTTTCAGTGTTAATGTGGAAGACTATTCCGGAAATATACAAAATTTAATGGATTTATGTTCCATTTAATGGAACTTATTGACTTTCAGTGCAATAGCGATTTACAGGAGAAATGTAAAAACTTTGGACTTCTGGAGTTTTACTCATTGTATGTTGAAGGTGATCGATTTCCAGCAATCAGATCTCAAGCTCTGGCCACAGCATCTCTTTTTGGCAGCACTTACATCTGTGAGCAGCTATTTTCAAGAATGAAGAACGTGAAATCGAAACTGAGAAACCGTATTTCTGACACTCATTTAGAGAACTCTCTTCGAATTGCCACATCTGACATAAAAGCTAATGTTGACAGATTAGTAAAAGATAAACAATGTCAAATTTCTCACTAAACTACAAAAGTCACAAATTTGATGTTTTCAGTTTAATTTTGAGTTTTATAACATGTTTAAATATATGTCAAGTAGACCTATATTGTTTTCAATATTGATGTTTAATACAGTTATCAACAAATATAAAATGTTATAAGTAACAAATTCATGTAAATTATTTTAACCTGAGACAAAATTCACACACATACATATAATATATATGTATATACATAGATTGCGGGTAAGGATGACCAACACTAGTCGTTGGTCATCCTTACCCGCAATCTACTGTTTCCTAGTCACAACAACCTCCACTATGTATATACATAATATGTATATATTATATAATATACATATAATATATGTATATGTATATACACGCTTAATCAATGCGGCCCTCCAAGTCCTCCATGACAATAATTTGGCCCTTAAATAATAAAAGGTTGAAGACCACTGCTATAGATGATAGAATCAACATCATTGGAATCGAGGGTTACAACCCAATGTCAGATGCCCAACTAATCAACAGAAAACTGCATTAGGCCCCAACTCTGATGTGGAAATATAGATAAAATGCAAAGAGTACAAACTTATGTATACATTAGGATTTAAAAAAAAAACAATTAAGAGGTATTGAATCAATAAATAGGAGGAGGTCCTTGGGTTGGTAGGATATTGAATCTTCTTTTGATGAGGATTCTCTCTTTAGACATTTCGTTTCCAACTGAGTATCGAGCTGAAAAAACATACATATAATTTATATTAGAGTATATTGATTAAAAAACGAAATTACTAATACTAATAATAATCGGGTAATAATATGTCAATGTCATAGAATGGTATAATCGCGGATTTAACAGGGCAATCTCATTTTGCATAGACGATAATTGAGGAGCTTTCTTACAAACGGGAGTATATCCACTTTTTACACTTTTGGTTTTTTTTTTCCATGGAAAATGAATCTTTGGGATAAAGCCTAGCACCTCTTGAGTTGATTTCCTTCCAAAAAGTTTTCAATCCACCTCCGAAAGCTCGCTGAAAATCGGTTTATTATCAAAATGACCTATATCCAACCCGTTATGTCCAATTAAATATTTTTCATCAAAGCGGCTTTCATCCATTTGATACCTATGGTATCTATGGAGTTCATTCCACATCGAATGGGCTTAGATCCACATTGGTATTATCCACTTCTATTATTGAATGTGATTGCTGTAAAACCGACTGATGGAAATACTAGGCGAGAATGAACGATAGTAAACAACCGAAACCACAGGTCGCATCGCCATCACTTTTGGGCTCCTGTGTTTATCACTGGACAGGCTACTATCAGTGTTTCTGCAGTCTAAAGGTGAATCTATGACTGTTCGTATCTACCGTTTTCGTAGGGGGCTATTGTTTTAACTTCACGCTCATTGGAAAAGAAAAAATCCAGCATGGCTATAAGAGCAAGTTTTTGAAGAAACAACTACTTTTATGCAAAATGTCTCCATTGGAGGACTTTATGTCCTCGAAGAACATCTCAAGTCTGAATCTGAGTCTCATTCTGCTTTCTCCATCGAGTTCAGTGTAAAAAAAAAAAACTCATTTTTAAGGGTTTTCTTTTACACTGAACTCGATGGTGAAAGTCTTTCAGCATATAGATTTTTCAATGCTAAACGTTATCAGATTGGAGCAGACTAAACATGAAGAACATCTCAAGTAGCAACCACTTTTCTTCATCTTCAAAATGCTCCAGTTTGAGAACGGAATGAGACATCGCAATTCTGATTTCACCATCGTGTTCAGCAGAAAAAAACTCCTTAAAATGTGGGGTCACTTGTCAGAATGTTTCGTTTTGGGAATTTATGGGTAATCCCCCCCCCCCTCCACTAGAGTGGGCCGTTTCAGCCCTACGACGAACTTAGCCTTTTGATTGCCAGGATGTAAAGTTTTTATTCAAGAGTCCCAAAACAGTGTTTTTCAAAATGGCTTATATCCACGGTTTTTCATCAAAAGGGCTTAAATCCAAATTAAGAATGGTCGTATCACCTCCAAAATGTGAGGTAGATGTTTGAAAATTTATGGTCTTATTAACATTGCTATGTAGAAACTATAAGGAAAATTTGGGAACCTTGGGAAACTTGCATCGTGTCATACCTATATTGTTTTTTTTGTTTTTTTTCAGTTTCCCAAAAAAGTTCCAAAATTTGGATGGATATAAGCCCGTTTGGAAGAAAGCTACTCAATTAGGTACGTAAAAATACGTATGTACGAGGGTCGTCCAGAAAATAAGTTCCGTTTTGGTCTGTACGGCGGTAGGAGTGGAATTCGCCAAGTCTGGCCACACTGCTGGAAAGAGGGGAGCATTGTGAATATAATGAGAGGTCGAAAAATAAGGTCAGGGCTGGCAGTTGAAATGGAGCCCTCCACGTCGCGTCCCGCCTCCTCGGTGCCCGTTCCTTCTCGAGTTGCGTTGCGCGGAGTGATTCAATTTCTTTTGCCCGTGGTTTCAAATCGGTTAAAATTCACCATCAGCTCGTTTCTGTGTATGGAGAAGGTGTAATGAGTGAGTCAATGGTGAGGAGATGGGTACTTGAATTTAAGGCGGGAAGACATTCACTTGAGGATGAAAGTGGGAGAGGCAGACCCTCAGTTGTGACGGACGAAATTGTCGCAGAAATCGACAATGCAGTTCGCAAAGATCGTCGTTCAACCCTGGATGAACTTCAACCCTTGGATGAGTTTCCCAGACATCTCACGATCCCTCATCCATGAGATCGTCTCGGAAAAACTTGACTTTCGGAATGTTTGCGCCCGGTGGGTCCCTAGAGAGCTGACGCCCGGACACAAGGAACAACGAGTGAAGGAACAGCTCGAGAATTTTTGGACCGCTACAGAACTGATGGGGACGCATTCCTGAAGTCTATCGTCACTGGAGATGAAACCTGGGTGTCACACTACACTTCAGAAAACAAAAGACAGTCCATGCAATGGAAACACCCCACCTCCCCAAGAGCCAAAAAATTCAAAGGCGTGAAGTCAACCAGGAACATCATGGCTTCTGTTTTCTGGGATCAAAAAGGAATTCTCCTGATTGATTTTTTGCCGCAAGGTGAAACAATTAACGCCAACCGCTATTGTGAGACCCTGAAGAAGCTTCATCGGGCCATACAGAACAAGAAAAGAGGAATGTTGACTTCCGGTGTTTGCCTCCTCCACGACAACGCTCGGCCTCACGTTGCTCGTTCCACAGCGCAACTTTTGGATGAGTTTGGTTGGGATGTTCTGACCCATCCACCTTACAGTCCCGACTTGGCCCCTTCAGACTATCACCTGTTTACCAAAATGAAGGCGGAATTGGCGGGAGAACGTTTCACAAGTGACGAGGAAGTGAAAGAAGCTGTCACGAAGTGGACCAAGGAGGTGGCGGCAAGCTTCTACGAGGAAGGAATTTCGAAGCTCATTTCGCGATATACCAAATGTATTGACGTCGCCGGGGATTACGTGGAAAAATAATACATATTTATTATTACCTTAATAATATATTAATTATTAATACCTGAAAGTTTAAATTTTTTTTCAATAAAAACTTGATTTTTGTTTTAAAAACGGAACTTATTTTCTGGACGACCCTCGTATATTGTGTACAAGTATTGACAAAGGCACGTCATACTAAACTGAAAACACTAGCGAACTGAAAGTGTATACATTTATCGATATAAATCATTTATTGTATTACTAGGTAATAATTACCTGGGTGAGCTGGAATTGAGGGACACCCGTTGGGATCAACTTTCTGAAAATAAGATTCATACAGATTAATGAAGGTGTTGTTCCAATCTAAAGAAAGATCAAAGCATATTAGAGTAATACATGGCTCACACTCAGTACCTCCAGCTAATAGCAGGTACACTCCTAACTATGGATGCTTCAAATTCAGGATAGGTACTTCTCCTCTATCTCCAAGTTAAACAAAATTTGATTTAATCGTAGATCCGTTTGATACAGCTTACGATCTTAAATTGATTCCTTTATGGTTGGATTAACTAACATGGATAATATTAACTAACATAATATTATTATGGTGTAAAATGTAGCACCAACAAAATTGAACATAACGGTAACATAGCGAAACATAACGTTAACATGGGGAAACAGAGCTTCATCTCCATGGAAGTCTCTGAGAAACGTGGAATTTGTATAAGTTGTTTTGGCTGAAGTAACTCTGCCTCATTATAATATTATGAAGAGTAAGCGGTACTCGGGGTAATAATATAAGAGGAACTTGTGAAACAACCAATGTCAACCACATTGTTCCGCTTTTGTTACGGAAAAAGTGATATAGTTTGATAATATTATTATGCATCATATTATGCATAATCACTCCCAGATACAGGCCAAGAGCTGTAGAAAACTCAATCGAACACGAATTTTTCTCTTCACAAACCCGAGTGGGAGCACGACATAATATGTTATATTCTATGTCCAAATTGTGCTGTACTGCAATTTGTAGCAAGCAAAGCAAATTCAATGGTCCATTAACCTGTACGAGTATCCGGTGTTCTTGGATGTAGTAGGCAATTGTAGTGAAGTTTACTACATTTATGCGTTCCCTATCTTCGTTACTACTATTTACACTCAGTTAGAAATGCAACTATTCATGTGCATTTCTTGATTGAATAAAGCTCACGTTCGAGTGAATCATTTCAGAAATACAAACGTTTCCACGCATTATGGGAATATGTGTGCCTGGATTAATTCGAAGAGTGAATTCTTCGTGGGTCTTACCCCTAATCGAAGCTAGTTTGGGATTCAGTATAGGTAAATACTTTTTAATTTTCCCTTCATTTGACTTACGCGAAGTACTGACCTTGAACGTGTAAACCCTCTTCTTGTTTTCGTCGAGGTAGTAATGCAAATACATCTTCGCAAGTGAGAGTGATGGATAGTCCTAGAAAAAATTGAAATAATAATTTTCAGTGTTTAACATGGACCAAAAAGTTGAGAAGTTGTTCTGGTTTTTTTTTGACAGGCTATTTGCTGTGTTCTGTTTATGAGTGCATATAATATAATATTATTATGAGCCATTATTTGACGTTCCAGTAGCAATCAGTTGAAAATGTTTCAATTATAAGACGTACATGTACGTCTTAGATATGTATAACTAATATCTCAATCCCAAACTTTCCTCGTCATAGCTCACAAACCTGAAATCCTCAGTTGACAGATCAGAACAAATGCGGAAATAATAGTTTTGGTCTTTCTCAACTCATGTCACATAATATGTGACATTAATTAGGTAATTAATATTATTCAATTTAATTAAATCAATAGAAAATAACTCACGTTTGATGAGAAAACGCCTGGAGGCTTCGTTAGTTTGTTGTCCTTTATTACATCCGAAAGCAGAAGCACATGGCAGCATGAATACTATAATAATATGGTTTTAGTTTAGTGTCCATGTCATGGATACTAGGTAGATGCCATGGATGCTTTGAGATACCTACTTGTTCTCTGCTTTGAGCAATTAAAATGCAACGACTCAGTTGCCCATAGACCAAGGTGATACAAGAATACTGTAAGTGTTCTGTACAAGGATACTGTAAGTGTTCTGTACAAGGATACTGTAAGTGTTCTGTACAAGGATACTGTACAGTGTTCTTGTTTTTTTACACCACTTGATTCACATGGATGCAGAACCGCGGCATGCGGAAAACTATGGGAGGGGGTAAGGAGAGTCCGCCGTTCTGGAGGGTGCTGTAAGCATGGATGCGGAAATTCAAGCAGATCAGCTTTCCCGCTCTTTTTCAACATTGATCTTTACCGCTGTATTATCGATTTGTGGATGCTGCTTCACTTGCGAGTGCGGCCCGGAGGGAGCGCTTGGTCATCGATGTGGCCTTGCGGGGCGGGGCGTCGAACTCCGACCCTCATTTAAGTTATGTTAATTATAAGCCTTTCAAAGTACATAGCTTTTTGGAATTGTCAAGGTATGAAGAATTTTATTGATGTAGCAGATGATGTTCAAAAACTCTGCAAATTCTTGACAACGGTTCATTATCTTCTTTGTACAGATCACCCTTCTCTTTAGAATCTAAACTTTAGATCATTAGGTCTAAATGTCTAGATCCTAATTGTTAGATTAATTATTATTATTAATTATCACTAATTATTAATAATTTTATCAAGTACCTAGTGAAAATTATTATAATTTATTGTTAGGTATTAATCATTTGTATTTATTATTAATAATTATTATTATTAATTATGATTAATTAATACCATATAATTCTGAGGTTTTTAATACTACGTCGGTAATAATTTTTCTATAAAAGAAGTACCTACCAACAAACATTCGAAATTACCTTCATTTCCGTAGCACGAAACGTATTTCAGAACAAAAAACTCGACATCACTAAAACCAGATGATGTTCCTCCCCTGGCTACATTATTAGGAAAATTGACCAACCTTTGAGCCGTCATTGTGAACGAACGGCTGGTCGTACAAAGCTGCGGATGGTCTTAAAAAATTCTTAGGAATAAACTCTATCTAAATATGAAATAAAAAACACACCGTTCTATATGAATTTTTCGAGTTTTGGAATTTTCAAAATTTCAAAATTCGTTTTGAACCCCTTCCCCTTGACCTAGGGCTATGAAAAGTTTCGAGGATCATTGTGGGGCTGGTCCAAACCCAGAAACCAAATTTCGTAATTTTAACTCAACGCTAACTTGGCAAAGTGGCGCGGACGGTGTATGGCGGACGGACGGATTTTTTTTAATTCGATTTTCTGAATCTACGTATCTTGAAACGTAAACCAACAGATTTTAAGGGAGGGGGGGTTAAAAAAATTTTTTCTTTGGGCGATTCCAATGGTTCATTATCGAAGATAATAAACCAAAAGAAGGGTCGGACGTTGGAGGCTCGTTTCTTTGTACACGGAGGGTCGGTCACACGACTCGGCGTTCAGTTTGTCAATAGGCATTCAAAATCCTCTGGTGACATACGGCAAAAGTTTTCAAATTTGCCAGACGGTTCCCTCAGTAGATTATTCAGCATAATATGTTAGGTACGAATTTATCTTAGTTTATGTTAGGTACGAATTTATCTTAGTTAGGTACGAATTTCTTAATTATTAGATATTATCTGAGCCGCTGCACCTGATAATATTAATGAATAACGTCATTGTAAATAGGTACCTACCTAAGTAATTAAGAAATTCGTACCTAACTAAGAAATTCCGTTCCTTCGCCAAAAAATCAAGAATCAGATAGGTAAGGATGAATTCGAAGATCAGCTTTTTTGGTTCACAAGCATGTTTTCAAATTTGGTTTATATTGTTAGAAATTGCTAAAAATCGTTAAAAAAAAATAACAGGGTCTTCCAAAATGTTGCATGATTGGAACTTTGTCCGCGCTTTGATTGGAAATTGGGAAAACCGGCCGGATAACATCCACCACCTTCTTTTTCTTCGTTTCCTTCGCTTCAACAACAATTCGGTACACGAAAGAAGCAACAACTGTGCTGCAGCAATTGCTGCAAAATCTTCATCATCTGTTTCCATTATGATGTTGAAAAAACTCCCTACGGCTCGACCTGGATCGCACTGGATCAAACATTTGCCACCACCGACAACATCGTGTAGCTGGGGCTCTTGCTCGAGTCACTCGTCGAGTACCTACGGTCAAACGTTTGGCCCAACATTCGACGCATCGTGTAGCGCAATGTTAGTAACAATATGTCATATTTTCGAAAACATTTTCCAGTAAAAACATTGGAGGTCTCTAGGCAGTGGATCTTCCTAGCCCTAGTGTGGGTGGATGTGAATACGTTGCCTTTGGTGTACGATTTCGAGGTTCTGGGTCTTGGGTCGGGATCTGACCATCTGCCGGTGGTCATTACTTTCAGTTTCAATGGCAGTATCATGGACAGCGATGTGGGCCGGAATGAATGTGTGTCGGAGATGAAATTTGGCTGGGATTCAACTAAGGCAAAGGATTTTAAGGATAAAATGTCGCAACTAGTGCCGAATTGGAATGATGATAATGGTAGGCCTGCATCCTTTTATACGATGATGATCTCTGTAATGAATGAGGTGGGGGTAACTTTGGGTTTATTGAAACCGAAGCCTACAATCAGCACACCACGGGGTAAGCCATGGTTTGACGGGGATTGTAGAACGGCCCGATATAAAATGCGCTCATCATTAAGAAAGGCTATCAGACGTAAGGGGCCGGAAAGTTGGATATTGGTGAGGTCCTATATGTGGTACCTACTCTAGTCAGTGGATATAATATATCCGATCAATATAATAATGCCGTAAAGTATTACTTTCTTTGCAGTACGCAGATGAATTGGCCCTATTTGCATACAGTTTTTCTGGCATGCAAAAGACCCTAAGAATTTTTGACCAATACTGTCGTGTGGTTCTTTCGCCGAGAACGCCAACGCACAGAGACGTAGGGGAGAGTCGGCGGCCGGAACTTTGCTCCCTATATTAAGTAAGACCGGCACTAGTGCTCTCGATGCTTGGTTCAGGGTTTTGAGTTCGGTGGCTTTTGCGACGACCCTATACGCATCCGAAGTCTGGGGTTTTTCACACTTGGAGGTGGTTAGAGGGTACAGGTCCGGGCTTTCAAATTGGCATTCTATCTGGCTCGGAACACTCCTGATTACATGATGCGACTTGAGTTTGGGCTGTCTCATACGAAGGTCCAGGTGGCGAATCGAGCGCTGGGGTGGTGGTTTAGAATCTGCCGGATGGAGGAGGGCTGTTTGCCCCGGATCTGTTTCCTTCGTTTGCTGGACCTAGCGATGAAGGGCGTGCATGTAAGGTTTAACTGGGCCACGTACCTGTCTGGGAAATTTTCTTGAGGAGGCTGGGTGCTGGCTTTGTGGCTTTCGCAGGACTACGTCCATTTAAGTGCCGGTCGTCGAGAAATAATGGACAGTTTCGCCAGAAGATGTAGGCTGCAGGATGAGAGTAGGGTGACGGCATCCTCGTTTAGCCATGTGTACAGGTTTTGGGCTCCTACTGACGGTACCCCAGCGGCCTACCTGAACCTCGACCTGAGCTACCGGTGCAAAAGACTGCTGTGTCAAGTCAGACTAGCTGGTACTCAGTGGTGTTCGGTGTACTCGTGGGGAGGGGGGGGGGGGGCTGAAGGCATCCTTCGATGTAACGGCGGGGTGCCCTGTATGTGCGGATGTGTCCAATGTGGATGATTCCCTCATTCATTTTCTGGGTGCCTGTCCTGGGACGCGAAACGAGAGGCAGGTCTTTTTCCAATGCGAAACAATGTCCCTAGATTATCTCAGCAATATATTGCAGGTAGAAGAGAAAAAGAAGGCTGTTAGTTTGTTTTCGTATGTTAATGCATCGTTGAAAGGTAGACTGCGTTTTTTGAACTAGGTGGGTGTTAGGTATTTTGTTATAATATGTTGTGTTATTTTCTAACGTGTTTTCCTTGTTTCTCTTCTTGTGTGTTGATATTATGTCATTCCACTCTTTGTAATTGTCGTGAGACATATACAAATAAAGAATTAAAAAAAAAAAAAAAGTAGGTAGGTATATATTTGAATTAGTAGGTAATTTATCACATTACCCTTCCCAGAAGAATAATATTATATTATTATTATTTTGTTTGTTAAGCTGGATTCACATGGAGCGGAACACGGGCGGAAAACGGAAGGCGGAAAAACCAGTGGAGGGGATGGCGGAATCGGGAAGAGTGTTCACATGGTGGACGGAAATTCCGTCACGGAAGATTCATAACCTTCATAATCTGAAAACTCTCTCATCTTGTTGATGGCGTTTTTCTTTTCTTCCCAAATTAAAATTTTGTGTGCGTAATTATTGTGATGTGCTCGGGTGTTGAAATGATTGATGGCATGAACATACAACAGATTCTATACTTCTTAAGTAACGGCGAAGTGGAATGGCAGTGGCAACATCTGCCTATATTGCGAGGACCATTGTGAAAATTGAATTCAAAAATAAAAAACATTTGCAAGCTCACACGTTTATTTATTCCAATTATATTTACATGATTCAAAACTAGAAATTATTGAAGAACAGTCAAGTATTATTTAAAAAAAAAAAAAAAACACCAAAAAGTAGGTACCTACGTAGAGAATACACCAATCATATTTACATACAGTTTATGGAATTTCTAGCGGTAGAAGGAAGAAAGTGTGAAAATTGAATTCAAAAAGAAACAAACTTTCTTATAACTAAATGCTTGCATACGAGTCTGCAACACATTGGGACATTTTATATCAATATTAATAATATCCAATCTTAATAAACCGTTCAGTAACAAATTACCTCAAGCAATTTATCACAAAACAAGCGGCAGTGTTCACTATATCTATTTATAACATAAAAATATATATAAGTCTGACATAAATACCAAGAACAAATATGCAAGAAATGCGTTATAATTCAAGAGCTTTGGATCAAAATTTGATGGAGAACGGTTTTTGTCAGATGAAAACTACAGAAGTTTCATTTCCCTAGCAACGGCTTGGTTGTAAGTGAAAATTATTGTAAAATGTAGGTAACCCATTTCGAGGACAGTTTTTTATTTTAATGTGCCAAAGCAAAGACATAAAATGTCAAAATAAAAAAACATTTGCAAGCTTATTGAAATACAGTCAAGTAGGTATTATTGAAATGTTCAAGCTCTCAACAAGACACACGACGCGAACATATTGCAACCTCTACTTTTCAATCATTATTTTATCAACGTAATCAGTGATTATCAACATTCCTGTCCACTGCGCTTGCGCGGAGCTCAACAGAAAGCGGAACGCGGTATGAAAATTTCTTCCGTCGACCGCTGTCCGCCCATTCCGCCAACATGGCGGCCACCCTGTCCCAACAGCCAACTAGATTGCGTTCCGTCCTTCCGCCCGTGTTCTAGCTTTACAATTTCTGAGCCAGCCTACTGTAGGTAGACCTAGGTACGTGAGACAACCCTACAACTTGTAGCTACCCTACAACTTACACAACAACCAAATATTGTGGTACAGCAACAACATTTAGTTTATAATTAAAGTGACGGAAACGGTAACGGCAAAATAAAAGTAGAGGCGTTCAACTTTCGTTGTTTTCTAATCTAAATCTAACGAGCTCCTTTGCCTGGTACAGCTCGTCTTTCTACAGGGTTCTGGTATCTTCATAATCTTGATTATTAAATCGTGAGTCGATTATTTAAGTCGTGAGTCGATATAAAAGCAATCACAGATCCGGGTAACAACGAATTTATCAACTCTCACCGTTGACGAATCCTCCTACAATCGAAATTCCACAGCTGTTATTTTTTACCAGCTAACGTTAACAATTAATTAATTAGTTAGTTAATTAATTAATTTTCCCTCAACGAATGTTGATCAACGTTTCCCAAAATTAGCGCTATCTACCACCTCTAGCATAATTTGCTAAGTATATTATATAAGTATAAGTATATTATATAAGTATATTATATAAGTATATTATATAAGTATAAACTTAGCAAAATTTGCTAAGTAAAACATTTAATATTAGGAACATGGATTCTACGTTCTCTTATGATCCATGCTAGACACGCGCTTTAGTATCCATGATGTCAGGCTCCTTTTGACTATGGTAAATTTCGTAATTCCTAATTTCGTATAAAACACCACTTCAATTTGACGATAGAAATCTGAATGCTTTGATGAAGGTCCAAACGGATCTTACCTATTAATATTTTGCTGAAAATCCAGTCAATCTGTGGGGTGATCATAGAAGGAAGCATGGGAAAAGCTTGTCCGCAAAAGCTCCAAGTCGTGAACAACAACAACAACACTGAATTCAGAAATCAATTTTTTTGGATAGCGTTGCGCAGTTCAGTTCTATTCAAATTACTTTATACGTAGTACCGTTTTATGAGTTTCTAGAGTTGTGTATTCTGACTACTATAATTATGTTATCCAGAGTATTAATGTTTACCTAGGAAATCGAGGTCATTAGAGTCTGGAATCTGCCCTTAAGATGACGAACTCAATCGAAATCCCTCTACGGGACACCGACGAGGTAAGCATCAATAGCTTCATTTGTTTACGTCTATTTATATAATTGCTTTACGCTTATTTACGTACAACTATTTACGTCCTAGTAGTGTGATATCGTCATCGACAATGAACCCCTAGAAATTCACTGGTAGTTAGGCTAGCTTAGATACTTAGTTAGGTAAAGCATAAGAACGGATCCCTTGCCCTCGGCTAAAGGAGGGAAACGAAAGGAATGCTAATTGATAAGATCAACCAACCACAATGTTGGTTATTGGGGATTTCACGAATATGTATAGTTTGTGTGTACAATTCGGAGTCGTTATTGAGCTGGACTAATAGAAACAGTATATTAACTGGGCATAACCTTATGGAAATGTCTTGGCAAAGAAAACTATCATAGGGTGTTGAACTGTAGTTACTAATTATAAACTACTTACTACTAATTACCTGTTAAATAATAGTTGAAGTAAGTAATTTGCCCGTACAACGTGCGTAGATAAGAGGCTCAGATTGCACCTCACTGTCGATTACCTAAAGTTATCCAAATTTAAGGTCATTCCGTCATTTGTTTTGTACATCCATAAATTTGTACTAGCTCATTGGCTGTTGTTGTAGCTTGCATGAATATTAACTAATTCGGAACTGATTTGATAGATCACTTTGCTGCATGTACAGTGCGCAGTGTTGCCAGACAACTTGCCTCGAAATTCCCTACGGACCGTTTCCAAAATCCCTACTATCCCTACAAATTCCCTACCGTGTTAAAAAATTCCCTACGCGTAAAATTTCGATTGCTGAAAATGTGAAAGAACAAAAGAAGATCACTTCCCTCCTAGTCATCTACAAAACGACAAGATCACTGCATTCACTGCTGCTGGTTTGGTTTGAGGATTGAAATAACCATTGAACCACTGAGTTGCACAATGTAATTTTTATTGCTGTCTCAATAATAGATTAGGTCCAGTCATTTTTTTTTTCAGGACAAGAATTGTTAGGCACTTGAGAAATATCACTGAGATAAATATATTTATCTCAGTGATATTTCTCAAGTGGAATAGCCTTGGAATACCTATTTAAAAAAATCTTAATGTCGACGACCAGGAATGACTACGAGGAGAAAATATAATTAAAATGGTAAAACAGTAATAGTAAAAAAAGTAACAGAAGAATTTGGGATTGAAAATAGAAAGAAGGGCAGTAAAATCTTAGGTTAATCTCAAGAGGTTATCAAAAATAAATCAAAAACTATTCATCAAAGAGACCATCAAAAACCAATCAAATCGTCTTCGTCACTATCGAGGGATTGCTCGCATTTATTAGGAGCGTATAAGCTCTGTGACGCAAGCAACTTCATCATATTTGGTGTGATGGGGTGGTTGTAACAATTGGTACCTTTCTCCTTCATATCTTCACAGACAGTTGATACCGACTCGGTATTACCGAGATCGATTACTGAACGAAAACAACAACATGGAAGCATGGAACATGGATAAGAAGTGTGTGTATGCTTTTCTTTATAATAATAATAAACTCTTTTATTATCCAAATAGGAACAAAGTTCCCGCCTGGACAATAGTAAAAACTATAGTAAAAACAATAGTAAAAACAATACTAAAAACAATAGTAAAAACTCCGGGCCTGGACAATCAACTAAACTAAACTATAAGATAAACTATCAATCAACTAAACTAAACTTTAAAGAAGAGTTGTGGCTTGTGGTTGTCAAATGACGGAAACGAACGAAACTGGTGATAGGTGTCTACATAATGGTTTTCCGATCACGAATAAATGTACTAAAATCGTATAATTATTCAATTTATTAGAATTTTGCCAGTGTTTGAATCACGTAACCTAGCTTGACCAAAAATCCCTACGTTCAGCGTAGGGATTCCCTACGCTCAATGCACCCCCAAAATTCCCTACGTGTAGGGAAAAATCCCTACATCTGGCAACACTGACAGTGCGCAGTGTTGCCAGACAACTTGCCTCGAAATTCCCTCCGGACCGTTTCCAAAATCCCTACTTTTCCCTACAAATTCCCTACCATGTTAAAAAATTCCCTACGCGTAAAATTTCGATTGCTGAAAATTTAAAAGAAGATCACTTCCCTCCTAGTCATCTACAAAACGACAAGATCACTGCATTCACTGCTGCTGGTTTGGTTTGAGGATTGAAATAACCATTGAACCACTGAGTTGCACAATGTAATTTTTATTGCTGTCTCAATAATAGTTAGATTAGGTCCAGTCATTTTTTTTAGGACAAGAATTGTTAGGTACTTGAGAAATATCACTGAGATAAATATAAATATAATAAGGCTTATTACTAAGGCTCAAGAATGGTAGCATTGGTTGCATTAGCCTAGGAATTCCTATTTAAAAAATCTTAATGTCGACGACCAGGAATGACTACGAGGAGAAAATATAATTAAAATGGTAAAACAGTAATAGTAAAACAAGTAACAGAAAAATTTGGGATTGAAAATAGAAAGAAGAGCTGATAAAATCTCTGGTTAATCTCAAGAGGTTATCAAAAATAAATCAAAAACTATTCATCAAAGAGATCATCAAAAACCAATCAAATCGTCTGTCACTATCGAGGGATTGCTCGCTTTTATTAGAAGCGTATAAGCTCTGTGACGCAAGCAACTTCATCATATTTGGTGTGATGGGGTTGTAACAATAATTGTTACAATTATTACATAATTGTTACAATTATTGGTACCTTTCTCCTTCATGTCTTCAACAAGACAGTGACAGGTGACAGTTGATACCGAGATAGATTACTGAACGAAGACAACAACATGGAAGGATGGAAGTGTTTGTATGCTTCTCTTTAAAGAAGAGTTGTGGCTTGTGGTTGTCATATTACGGGGACGAACGAAACTGGTGATAGGTGTCTACACAAGTGGCTTTCCGATCACGAATAAATGAACTAAAATCGTATAATTATTCAATTAATTAGAATTTTGCCAGTGTTTGAATCACGTAACCTAGTTTGACCAAAAATCCCTACGTTCAGCGTAGGGATTCCCTACGCCCAATGCACCCCCAAAATTCCCTACGTGTAGGGAAAAATCCCTACATCTGGCAACACTGACAGTGCGCCCAAATTCTAACCTCATAATTCCAGGGTTCATTAGTGAATTTTCGGCGAAAAGGAAGCAACTGTTCTGGTTCCAAAAATTTTAAAACTCGCATTTTTGAAAAACTTCGTACCAAAATCCGTTCCAAATCATCCTGACTTCTAGCTGTGGACCTCACCGTGCCTAAATATGTCGCGTGTTTTTGCTTCTCCGTTATTAGTGTCTAAAAATTCATTGTTGAACCGTCTGCGAATAACTCTGGATTGAACTGAGATAAAAAGTCCCAATTTGCCCAAAAAATCTGTCTTGGCAATCGAAAGGATGAGATCGTAGATGGGCAGAATCAGGCCACTCTTAGGGGGGGGGGGGGGGGGGGATTGCCCATAAATTCCAAAAAAGAAATAGGCTGACAAGTGACACCTCATTTAAAGTTTTTTCTGCTCGGAACACGATGGTGAAGTAAGAATTGCGATATCTTATTCTGTTCTCAAGCTGGATCACTTTGAAGGTGAAAAAACGTGGCTGCTACTTGAGATGTCCTTAATAATAATATAATAATAAACCTTTATTGTGTCAAGACAAAAATCATAACAGTCTGTTGTCCATTATATTATAAGACACACATAAACGCTTTATTTCACATTTAAATAGAGAATAATTTTTAGACATTTTTAAGACCTTCCGAAGCTTTGCACGACCAGCCGTTCGCTCACAATGAGGGCTCAAAGTTGGAGCATATAGAAAGTCCTCAACATGAGGGTGAATCATGTGGCAGCCTGTTGGGTCAATGTTCATACTGGCCCGGCTGATTCAACCAGCGCATGGTTTTCAGATAGCGAGTTAATGTATAATAATGATTTAAATTACTACTTAAATCATTACTAATACAAATTTACACTACTTTACAATAATTATTAATAATCAACGATAATTCGTAATCTACCATTTAGTGATTTAGACAGAAGGGTGATCTGCGCCAAGGAGATAATAAACCGCTGTGTCAAGAATTTGGCAGAGTTTGTCAAGAAAGCCCTAAAACACATGTCTTTTGGGACGATCCTCCAGAACTAATTTACATTTTTATTTTTCTCGTTAGGTGATAGAACTTGACTTTGATCAATTGCCCGATGGCGAAGAAGTTCTTGGAATTCTGCGACAGGAGTCTGCCCAGCTTCACATATGGGTTGCATTGGCGGTAAGTGCCTTCTTTGTACTACCGCACACAAGTGTATTTCCTCTAGCAAAATGTCCCCCCCCCCCCCCCCAATTTAATGTTATGCGTACTTCTAGCTCGAGTACTACAAGCAAGGAAAAATCGAGACGTTTCTCAAAATGCTTGAAGACTCTCGGAATGACGCCAACACCGACTACAGGGATTTCGAAAAGGACCAGATGAGAACTCTGGACATGCTTGCCGCATATTATGTCCAGCAGGCCAACCGAGAAAAGAACAAGGACCGTAAAAGGGAGCTTTTCAGTAAAGCCACCGATCTTTATAACACTGCAGACAAAATCATCATGTACGATCAGGTACGTGCACATTCTCAATTGTCCATTTTAAAGAATTTGTGAAGAAAAGGAAGCAATTGTTTTCGGTCCAAAATTTTTAAAACTAATTTCCGAACAAGTTTTTTTTTAACCAAAATCCGTTTCAGACTATCCTGAGTTTACTGCCAAGAGACGCCAAAAATCATTTATATTTATGGTGTCTCTTGGCAGTGAACTCTGGATAAAATAAAGGAACAAATCAAATATATTGACCTATGTGTCACTCCAGACAATAAATCTTGATAGAATTGAGATAAAAAGTTAAAATTTGCCCAACAAATCTGTTTTGGCAATCGAAAGGCTAAGTTCGTGGATGGGCAGAATCTAGCCACTCTAAGGGGGGTTTTGGAAAGTTTGAAGGGGGATTTTACCCATAAAATCCAAAAATGAAACAATCTGACAAGTGACACATCATTTCAAAGTTTTTTTTTTTACTCTGAACACGATGGAGTACTTTGAAGGTGAAGAAACGTGGTTGTTACTTGAGATGTTCTGACTTCACCATCGTGTTCAGCGTTGAAAAATCTATTAACTGACGTGTTACTCGGCAAAAAAGGAGACAAAATTTGTTATAAAACATTTATTACGTACCTATCCAATACTCTTCTGCTATTCAAAACATTTTTTATTCTCCACCCTTCCACCCCAAATTTTACTTTGCGTAAACCTACTAGGTACTCCTGTTTAACTTATTCGTACGAATACCTACTGCTTCAAAAATTCGCTCATACGATCATGCTGCATGCCTGGAACTTTATTATGTGTTGGCTATTACCGTTTCTCTTTGCAGCTTGACTCGAGAGATGACAATATTTTGTTTTACGATACTTGTTTTTATTTATTGTACTTTTTCTATTCCAGAATCACTTATTAGGAAGGGCCTACTTTTGTCTATTGGAGGGCGAAAAGATGGAACAAGCCGATACTCAATTCAACTTCGTTTTGAATCAATCGACTAATAACATTCCTTCACTTTTGGGGAAAGCTTGCATCGCCTACAATAAAAAAGTACCCACTATTTGTTCTTGCTTTTGTTTGTTCAAGCTTCATTTAGTACGCTTTATTACTTAGTGCACAATGTTTAAACGAACGTTTGCGTATTTTTAATTCATGTTCAATTGATATGCATACTTATCTGTGCAGGATTACAGGGGTGCGTTGGCTTTCTATAAAAAAGCTCTTCGAACAAATCCCCACTGCCCTGCTGCTGTAAGGTTGGGCATGGGGCATTGTTTCTTGAAATTGGGAAACCAAGATAAAGCTAGGTGAGGCAAATGCAAACTGAGGTGAAATTATCCCGTATCTACTAAATTTTGGTCCGACTGCGACTCTCTAACATTAAAATTGTATTCCTTCAGATTAGCGTTTGAGAGAGGTCTGGAACTTGATCCAAAATGTGTTGGCGCCCTGGTTGGTCTTGCTATTCTCAAACTGAATAAACAGCAGCCTGAGGATATAAAAACGGGAGTTCAAATGCTCTCCAAAGCTTACACAATAGATTCGTCCAACCCAATGGTCCTCAACCATCTGGCCAACCATTTCTTCTTCAAAAAGGTTTGGTACTTGGTGTTACAATTATGATGGATGTAGTCTTATAGATGGTCATGGATTCAGTCAACCACTGAACCTCAACCTCTTACTTGGCTTGTACAAGGAGAGTTAGTCACTTGATAAATCTTGGGCCCTCGGGAAAAGTGCACGCCTACATTTATATGACATAATCAGTTGTGTCCTTCTTCTTTTAATTTGTTTTTAATGGTTCCAGGATTATTTTAAAGTACAACATTTGGCTTTACACGCTTTTCATAACACAGAAAATGAAGCTATGCGAGCAGAAAGTTGTTATCACCTTGCTCGAGCTTACCATGTTCAGGTAATTTCATTGTGGTTGTGTGTCTTCTATTATATAAAACTCTGTATGTTTGTGCTCTACAGACGGCCAAACCGGAGAACCGATTTTGAAAGGGATTGATTGCTCCATTGTGATCTGCAAGTTGCAGGGATGGCTTCTGTCGATATTAGATTTCACACACCCGCTTACTACATCGTGAACGAGGCTTTCCGACGATACAGATAACTTTTCTCCTTGTCAAGCATTCCGACGTGATGTAGCAATGATTATGAATACGCGCCTACCTATACACAGGAATCTCTTACGCGAGCGAAGCAAACCCCTGTCAAGCAAAGTTGGCCAAGGTTCTAAATATCGCGTCGGTTCTAACTCCCACCCTGTTCACCCTAGGGCGCTGAAATTTGTTAAACACCCTCATCAGACTACTATACTACGGAGGGATTGGGAGGAAGTCACATCAGCTGAGAGAGCGATAAAGCATGTGGACCCGTGCAACGCACGGTTAACGGGTAGTATAACAATAACTGTTGGCCGATAATTAATTTATTTCTTCTGACATTTCAGGGAGACTATGACCAAGCTTTTCAGTATTATTACCAAGCGACCCAATTCGCCCCACCGATGTTCGTTCTTCCACATTTTGGTCTTGGACAAATGTACATTTACAGAGAAGACTCGGAAAACGTAAGATCCTTCTGCTTACTTACATTTTCGAATATTGATATGTGAAAACTTGCTGTAATGGCGATATTACTTACTGCATTTCAATATTTTATGACCAGAATTCATTAAAATAATCTGTCTGTCTTGTTGTTTGTCTCATCCTCAAATGAGAATGGCTGAATTTATAAAGTGGCGGCTGGTACCATTTGACGCAGAATTTATCTGGGAAGGTTTGTGAAACATCCGCCTTTAAATCTGTCTATCCGCTGGAACGCTATGAATGAAATACTACTAATAATTTCTCCCTTACTGGGAAAAACCTCTGATCATGGATATGTCTCTTAGCTTTAAGGGCCCTTAAGCGGATCCTGGGCCTGTAATTCCTAAGGAGGCTACATACCAAATGACAGCTTCATAGAGTGGATAGCATAGAAATTAGCTTTATGAGCCACTCAGCTGATTCGGGCCCTATGCTGCTTAAATTGTAAATCCTAAGGCGGATACATGCTAATTTTCAAGTCTGTGCCACTACAGGAATTGCGCCAAACAAAACCGTAACGAAAAAATTCTTATGATTTTCACGTACAACCAAGCCGTTGGTAGGGAAATGGAACTTCCATAGTGTTCATCGCACAGAAATCTTTCACCAATTTTTGGAATCGTCTGCTTTTTTAGAAAACTTTCATGATACTCGCTACCCTCTCCAACCACCGGAAGTGTCCCAAAAAACGTTACAATGTTTTTATTTTTTTATTTATTTTTTTTAATTTGACGACGGACATTTTTGACGGACCCCCAGACAATAGACATATCCATGTCAACAAAAATCATGGTGGTCCTCGATCGACGTATGGTTTTATTCCAGTATTTAGTTCAAATACGCAATCACGAAAGGGCATCGATCATAATATGATAATATATTATATGATAATTACTAATAATTTCGTGACGATTTTTTTGTTTGTGTGCCATAGCAAAGACATAACGAGAATTAAATGCTTGCATACGAGTCTGCAACACATTGGGACATTTTGTCTTTAAAGAAGTGATTCAAGAACCTTCGAACAATGCTACATCACTTACCCCAGTAGCGTAGTTGTTATACTTAATTGTAGGGTTCATCATAAATTATGAAGCTTGCATTCGTATAGACAATATAAATTATTGAGAATGATCACCTGTGTGTAAACAATTACGCTCATACCGCAGCTTGTCGGCCACGCACTCCGCAGTGGTTAACGTAATATGGTTAGGTAAATCGAGAGCTATCCAACGAGTGGTGAACGATTTTCATGGGTTGGAAAATGAGGAAGTTACTTTTCCTTAGCAACGGATTCGTTGAAAGCGATAATGATCAGTTTTTTTCGTCAACAGTTTTCGTCAACAATTTTCGTGACGATTTTTTTGTTTGTGTGCCATAGCAAAGACATAAAATGTCAAAACCATTTGTTGATGTGAACGATTGGGGCGTCACAGATAACAGCGGTTTTTAGGTGTACTTTAAGACTGTATTGTAGTTGTTATCAGTTTCATACGAAACACTACGAATGACTCCGAATTCCGACTATAAAAATTATCCTAGGAGGTCAACGAATTTTATTGGTTTTCGACATTCCGTCTCATGAAATTAGTTGGGTGCAGCTCCGCCACATTGAGCGACACGCTCAGTTTACAACTCAACAACAATCCGTCAATTTCTACAACGTGTAATAAAACCCCAAATTACAAGGCGAATTTTTCGTGCCATAAACCTTTCTTATACATGCGACAGACGACCACAGGCCGAAGATGGTCTAGGATAATTTATTCCGACACCACCACATCGATGAGTCATGCTAATTGAGCTTTGAATTTATTTTGTGTGGAGGCTGTTTTAGAAGTTCCTTCCCGTTTTCATCGTAGGTTTGTGGAATCTGAAACGGAGTGGCAAAATATTCTTGATGTAGTAAAAACATATTTGTACGAAGCCCACAACATCCCAAGGCGTTTGAGATGTGGCGTCTTATAACATATAATATAATATAATATATGTTATATAATAATATTATAATATGTATATTATACATATTATGTCTTATAACATATAATATATTATATTTGAAAATATATTTTTGAGCTTGTTTACATTCAGAGTGGTTTACAACTGAAGAACAGATTCAGATTCTACGTAAAATTTTATGAATATTTGACCCCTCAATCGATGAATTTGACTGCGCAGAACCTGTTCTGCGAGCGTGCAAAGTTGCTCAGATGCCAAATTTCGCAAAACATGGCGTCGAATAATCCCCAAGTGTGGCACATGATTTTTTATTGTTTTTCACATGGTGCTATCCATTTTTTGATTTGACTCGATTAATCAAATTTTGAACGAAATATGGCCGAAAGTCGGTTATTTTGTATGAAGAAAAAAAAAAACGTGTTTTAAGGCGTGTGTTTGCACATGAATTACATAATTTGCTATTCCAATCCCCTCTTCCAGTCTCAATAGAAGCGAAAGGAATTTCTAAAATAAAATAATAAAACCTTTCCAATATGCGACCACTCTAAGTCAGGATTGCGATACCTTATTTCGTTCTCAAACTTTAGTACCTACATTGAAGATGAAGAAAGGTGGTTGAACCTTGATAATATCAAGGTTCAACCACCTTTCTTCTATATTATATTCTTCATGTTAGTCTGCTCTAATCTGATGACGGAATGCGATATCGCAATTCTGATTCCTCCGTCGTGTTCAGCGTTGAAATGTCCAAAAGCTGAGGGGGGTTTTGGGGAGGGTGGGGTGGGGGGTTTCACCCATAAATTCCAAAAATGAAACGGTCTGTCAAGTGACACCTCATTTTAAAGGTCTTTACACGCTGAATAAGATAGGGAAGTCAGAATTGCTATAATATAATATTATCTTATTCCGCTCTCAAACTAGAGCACATGGACTTCATGTTCCTTAATGGAGACGTTTTACATAAAACCAATTATTTCTTCGAAAATTCGCTCTTTAGTCATGCTGCATCGCAATTTTAAAGGGTTTTTTTTACGCTCAACACGATGATGAAATCAGAATTGCGATATCTTATTCCGTTCTAAAACTTGAGCACTTTGAAGATAAAGGAACGTGGTTGTTACTTGAGATGTTCTTCCTGGTTCATCTGCTCTAATCTGATAAAGGAATGAGATATCGCCATTCTGACTTCACCATCGTGTTCAGCGTTCAAAATTCTATAAACTGACTTACTCGGCAAAATAGGAAACTACATTTATTATTAAACCAGTAAAATGGAGACATTTTACATAAAACCAGTCATTTCTTCGAAAATTCGCTCTTATAGCCATGCTGCATGACTGTGGGTTTCTCATTTCAAATCATTCGTTGAAACCTGTTGTTATTAATTTTTGGCAGGCTGCTCAGTGCTTCGAAAAAGTGTTGAAGGTGCAACCCGGAAATTACGAAACGATGAAGATTTTAGGATCGTTGTATGCCAGCTCCTCCAGTCAGTCCAAACGTGACATCGCCAAGAACCACCTCCGTAAAGTAAGTACCGACAAGAGCTAAAACCGAACATGAAAATTCGCTGTGATTTTGGTTTATTATCTTCGATAATGAAAAATTGGAATCGCCCAAAGAAAAAATTTTTTTAACCCCCCCTCAAAATTTGTTCGTTTACGTTTCAAGATACGTAGATTCAGAAAATCGAATAAAAAAACTCTGCAAATTCTTGACACAACGGTTTATTATCTTCCTTGTGCAGATCACCCTTCTGTCTATACCAGACTGTGTTGCAAATCGGCACCATACCATATTCTCACCGTACTCATACCATACCATACGAATTTTTTTCCTATCATACCATACTGTATTATACCAAATCATACATACAATAATATACCATACCATATTCATACCATGTCATACAAACCGAGTGAATATTGAAATGTCATCCATTTCTGACCTATATTTAAAATTTCAAGTATCCAGCTCATCATCAAAATTTAATTTGTTTAAACAAATAGGTATTATTCAAACTATTTTACAGACAATAAACCGAGTGAATATTGCATTGTGATCCAGTTCTGACCTATTTTTAAAATTTCAAGTCCATAGCTCATCATCAAAATTTAATTTGTATTATTACAAAAAGGTATTATTTACACAATTTTAGAGATGAGAAACCGAGTGAATATTGCAATGTGGTCTGTCCCCGACTCACGGTTAAAATTTCTAGACTGTAGTTTACCGGGAAGATGTAAAAAGGTAGTTTTATTCTGGGGGTTGGGTCACATAACGGCCGTTTTCGACGCGAAAGTTTAGTGTTTTTCCTAAAACTTTGCGCGGTCACTGTGAACGAACGGCTGGTCGCACAAAAATCCAATTGGTCTTAAAAGATTCGTAATTTTTCAGGTCATTCAAAAGTGAACTATACATTGCACGGTTCAGTTACATATTTTGAGATATGACATTGTCAAAATTTTGAATTTCATTTTGAACCCCTTCCCCTTGGCCTAGGGTTATGAAAAGTTTCGAGGACCATTGTGGGGCTGGTCCAAACCCAGAAACCGAATTTCGTAATTTTATCTCAACGCTAACTGGGCAAAGTGCCGCGGACGGCGTACGGGGGACGGACGGATTTTGGTTTATTATCTTCGATAATGAACCATTGGAATCGCCCAAAGAAAAAAAAATTTTAACCCCCCCTCAAAATTTGTTGGTTTACGTTTCAAGACACGTAGATTCAGAAAATCGAATAAAAAAAAATCCGTCCGTCCGCCGTACGCCGTACGCCGTCCGCGCCACTTTGCCCAGTTAGCGTTGAGTTAAAATTACGAAATTCGGTTTCTGGGTTTGGACCAGCCCCACAATGGTCCTCGAAACTTTTCATAACCCTAGGTCAAGGGGAAGGGGTTCAAAACGAAATTTAAAATTTCGACAATGTCATATCTCAAAATATTTAACTGAAACGTGTAATTTTCAGTTCACTTTTGAATGACCTGAAAAATTACGAATCTTTTAAGACCAATTGGATTTTTGTGCGACCAGCCGTTCGTTCACAGTGAGCGCGCAAAGGTTTAGGAAAAACACTAATCTTTCGCGTCGAAAACGGCCGTTATGTGACCCAACCATCAGACGCCCAGAATAAAACTACCTTTTGTCATCTTCCCGGTAAATTAGAAGTTTTTAGTCCAGATCATGGCGGAGAGGATATAGAGGAGCTGTTTGCTTCTGCTGGCCGACTCTTACCAGACCTGGACATTGCAATTAGTGACGCTCCACCATCAGAGGCTGAAATGAGAAAAGCAGTGCAAGAGCTGAAGAACGGTAAGGCCCCTGGTGTGGATAACATCCCTCCAGAGGTTCTTAAGGTTGATATTGACACTACCGTACGCCTGCTGCTCCCGGTCCTTCAACGAGTCTGGAATGAAGAGGTGATCCCTGAGGAGTGGAAGAAAGGTCTCATCATCAAGATTCCCAAGAAAGGCGACAGGACCTGCTGTGATAATTGGAGGGGGATAACCTTACTCACGATGGCAAGCAAGGTCCTGGCAAAGATTATTCTTGGCAGGGTAAGGGACAGGATTGAGGGGCTGTTGAGAAAGGAACAGGCAGGTTTCCGCAGGAACCGAAGCTGTGTTGATTTGATCAACACTCTTAGAATCATACTGGAACAAAGCTTGGAATGGCAGAGCCCCTTGTACGCACTCTTCATCGATTTCCAGAAGGCTTTCGACTCTATCAGCAGGGAGGCGATGTGGAAAGCTCTGCAAGTGTATGGAGTCCCGCCAAAGATCCTTGGGCTCATCCAGAAGATGTACGACGGTTTCACGTGCCAGGTGATCCACGACGGTGCACTAACCTCTGATATTCCCATTCAAACGGGATGTCGGCAGGGGTGCGTGATGTCTCCAACGATTTTCCTGGTTGTTTTGGACCTCTTGATGAGGATGACGATCGGAAGAAGGAAGAGAGGGATCCAGTGGGGTATGCACGATCGTCTGGAGGACCTCGATTACGCGGATGACGTCTGTCTCTTGGCACAAAGGTTCAACGACATGACTCACAAGTTAGAGAGGTTGAGTGAGTTTTCTTCCAAGGCCGGGCTCAAGATCAACGTCAGAAAAACGAAGGAAATCCGGATCAATGTTCCACTGAGGGATCCCCTGGTGGTGGATGGAGGCTCTATTGAACGTGTGGACTCATTCCAGTACCTCGGCAGCAACGTCGACACTCAAGGAGGCGCTGATGGTGACATTAAAAGCAGGATCAGGAAGGCGAATGGTTCTTTTGTTCAACTGTACCCTGTATGGAAGAACAGGAACATCTCTCTGGGGACGAAGCTTCGCCTATTCAACACGAATGTCAAGTCAGTGCTCCTGTACGGCTGTGAGACGTGGAAGGTCACTGTGGTTCTTTCCCGGAAGATACAAGCTTTCGTGAACCGTTGTCTTAGACGGATCTTAGGGGTGTGGTGGCCCGAAGTAATCTCGAACGAGGCACTGTGGGCACGAACGAAACAATCTCCTATCGCAACCGAGATTAGGAAGCGAAAATGGAAGTGGATCGGCCACACCCTTAGAAAGAATGAGGACTCCGTGGAGCGTCGAGCGCTGGACTGGAACCCGCAGGGGTCTCGAAGGATAGGTCGCCCTCGGAAAACGTGGAGGAGATCCGTGGAAGAAGAAGCGAGCCGTGCCGGGAAAACTTGGAGCGATATTAAGGTCCTGGCCAGAGACAGGGAAGAATGGCGCAATTTCACACAGGCCCTATGCTCCTGAATTGGAGTGACAGGATATAATGAATAATGAATGAACACAGTTAGTACCAAATGTCACCCTTACTCTTCTTGGTGACGGTAAAGTTAAAATTAACACGGAAACCTCAGATGAATTCCGAGCCATTAGATCGGAGCTCATCAATAAATACCAGACTGTATTGCAAATCGGCACCATACCATATTCTCACCGTACTCATACCATATGAATTTCTTTCCTATCATACCATACTGTATTATACCAAATCATACATACAATAATATACCATACCATACTCATACCATGTCATACAAACCGAGTGAATATTGAAATGTCATCCATTTCTGACCTATATTTAAAATTTCAAGTATCTAGCTCATCATCAAAATTTAATTTGTTTAAACAAATAGGTATTATTTAAACCATTTTACAGACAAGAAACCGAGTGAATCCAGTTCTGTGATCCAGTTCTGACCTATTTTTAAAATTTCAAGTCAATAGCTCATCATCAAAATTTAATTTGTATTATTACAAAAAGGTATTATTTAAACAATTTTACAGATGAGAAACCGAGTAAATATTGCAATGTGGTCTATCCCCGACTCACGGTTAAAATTTCTAGATTGTAGTTTACCGGGAAGATGACAAAAGGTAGTTTTATTCTGGGCGTCTGATGGTTGGGTCACATAACGGCCGTTTTCGACGCGAAAGATTAGTGTTTTTCCTAAACCTTTGCGCGCTCACTGTGAACGAACGGCTGGTCGCACAAAAATCCAATTGGTCTTAAAAGATTCGTAATTTTTCAGGTCATTCAAAAGTGAACTGAAAATTACACGTTTCAGTTAAATATTTTGAGATATGACATTGTCGAAATTTTAAATTTCGTTTTGAACCCCTTCCCCTTGACCTAGGGTTATGAAAAGTTTCGAGGGCCATTGTGGGGCTGGTCCAAACCCAGAAACCGAATTTCGTAATTTTAACTCAACGCTAACTGGGCAAAGTGGCGCGGACGGCGTACGGGGGACGGCGTACGGCGGACGGACGGATTTTTTTTTATTCGATTTTCTGAATCTACGTGTCTTGAAACGTAAACCAACAAATTTTGAGGGGGGGTTAAAATTTTTTTTTCTTTGGGCGATTCCAATGGTTCATTATCGAAGATAATAAACCAAAAATCCGTCCGTCCGCCGTAAGCCGTACGCCGTCCGTGGCACTTTGCCCAGTTAGCGTTGAGCTAAAATTACGAAATTTGGTTTCTGGGTTTGGACCAGCCCCACAATGATCCTCGAAACTTTTCATAACCCTAGGTCAAGGGGAAGGGGTTCAAAACGAAATTTAAAATTTCGACGATGTCTTATCTCCAAATATTTAACTGAACCGTGTAAATTTTAGTTCACCTTTGAATGACCTGAAAAATTACGAATCTTTTAAGACCAATTGGATTTTTGTGCGACCAGTTGTTCGTTCACAGTAACCGCGCAAAGTTTTAGGAAAAACACTAAACTTTCGCGTCGAAAACGGCCGTTATGTGACCCAACCCCCAGACGCCCAGAATAAAACTACCTTTTTACATCTTCCCGGTAAACTACAGTCTAGAAATTTTAACCGTGAGTCGGGGATAGACCACATTGCAATATTCACTCGGTTTCTCATCTGTAAAATTGTTTAAACAATACCTTTTTGTAATAATACAAATTAAATTTTGATGATGAGCTATTGACTTGAAATTTCAAAAATAGGTCAGAACTGGATCACAATGCAATATTCACTCGGTTTCTTGTCTGTGAAATTGTTTAAATAATACCTATTTGTTTAAACAAATTAAATTTTGATGATGAGCTAGATACTTGAAATTTTAAATATAGGTCAGAAATGGATGACATTTCAATATTCACTCGGTTTGTATGACATGGTATGAGTATGGTATGGTATATTATTGTATGTATGATTTGGTATAATACAGTATGGTATGATAGGAAAGAAATTCGTATGGTATGGTATGAGTACGGTGAGAATATGGTATGGTGCCGATTTGCAACACAGTCTGGTATAGACAGAAGGGTGATCTGTACAAGGAAGATAATAAACCGTTGTGTCAAGAATTTGCAGAGTTTTTTTTATTCGATTTTCTGAATCTACGTATCTTGAAACGTAAACCAGCAAATTTTGAGGGGGGGTTAAAAAAATTTTTTCTTTGGGCGATTCCAATGGTTCATTATCGAAGATAATAAACCAAAATCCGTCCGTCCGCCGTACGCCGTCCGCGCCACTTTGCCCAGTTAGCGTTGAGCTAAAATTACGAAATTTGGTTTCTGGGTTTGGACCTGCCCCACAATGATCCTCGAAACTTTTCATAACCCTCAGTCAAGGGGAAGGGGTTCAAAACGAAATTTAAAATTTCGACGATGTCTTATCTCCAAATATTTAACTAAACCGTGTAAAGTTTAGTTCACCTTTGAATGACCTGAAAAATTACGAATCTTTTAAGACCAATTGGATTTTTGTGCGACCAGCCGTTCGTTCACAGTGACCGCGCAAAGTTTTAGGAAAAACACTAATCTTTCGCGTCGAAAACGGCCGTTATGTGACCCAACCTCCAGACGCCCAGAATAAAACTACCTTTTTACATCTTCCCGGTAAACTACAGTCTAGAAATTTTAACCGTGAGTCGGGGATAGACCACATTGCAATATTCACTCGGTTTCTCATCTGTAAAATTGTTTAAATAATACCTTTTTGTAATATTACAAATTAAATTTTGATGATGAGCTATGGACTTGAAATTTTAAAAATAGGTCAGAACTGGATCACAATGCAATATTCACTCGGTTTCTTGTCTGTAAAATTGTTTAAATAATACCTATTTGTTTAAACAAATTAAATTTTGATGATGAGCTAGATACTTGAAATTTTAAATATAGGTCAGAAATGGATGACATTTCAATATTCACTCGGTTTGTATGACATGGTATGAGTATGGTATGGTATATTATTGTATGTATGATTTGGTATAATACAGTATGGTATGATAGGAAAGAAATTCGTATGGTATGGTATGAGTACGGTGAGAATATGGTATGGTGCCGATTTGCAACACAGTCTGGTATAGACAGAAGGGTGATCTGCACAAGGAAGATAATAAACCGTTGTGTCAAGAATTTGCAGAGTTTTTTTATTCGATTTTCTGAATCTACGCATCTTGAAACGTAAACCAACAAATTTTGAGGGGGGGTTAAAATTTTTTTTTCTTTGGGCGATTCCAATGGTTCATTATCGAAGATAATAAACCAAAACATCCGTCCGTACGCCGTCCGCGCCACTTTGCCCAGTTAGCGTTGAGTTAAAATTACGAAATTTTTTTTATGGGTTTCGACCAACCCCACAATGGTCCTCGAAACTTTTCATAACCCTAGGTCAAGGGGAAGGGGTTCAAAACGAATTTTGAAATTTTGAGAATCTCATATCTCGAAAAATTCATATAGAACGGTATGTTTTTTATTTCATATTTAGATAGAGTTTGTTCCGTAGAATTTTTTAAGACCATCCGCAGCTTTGTACGACCAGCCGTTCGTTCACAATGAAGGCTCAAAGATTGTGCCTCACAACACGATTGTGAATCAAACTGTTGAAATACAGGTCCATTTTCATACTAACAAGCTCTTTGGAACATCATATGGCTTAAGTGATGTCGAGTTTGTTGTTCTGAGGTGCGTTTCGTGCTACGGAAATGAAGGTAATTTCGAAGGTTTGTTGGTAGGTACTTCTTTTATAGAAAAATTATTACCGACGTAGTATTAAAAACCCCAGAATTATATCGTATTAATTAATCATAATTAATAATTATTATTATTAATAATAAATACAAATTATTAATACCTAACAATAAATTATCATAATTTTCACTAGGTACTTGTTAATAATTAATGATAATTGATAATAATAATTAGGTAATCTAACATTTAGGATCTAGACATTTAGACCTAGTGATCTAGACAGAAGGGTGATCTGTACAAAGAAGATAATGAACCGTTGTTTATTCTTGTTGCTCGCATTCCAATAAAATGCGGCTTTAAATATCTCTGGATTCCAGGTTACTGAGCAGTTCCCTGATGATGTTGAAGCTTGGATAGAGTTGGCACAAATATTGGAACAGTCAGACCTACAGGGATCTCTGCAAGCATACGGTACAGCCACTAAAATACTTAGAGAAACTGTTCATGCAGAAATACCTCCCGAAATTCTGAACAATGTAGCCTGCCTTCATTACAGGTTTGTACGAATTTTCAAATAACTTGATGTTGTGGTGTTCTACATTTTGGTTTGTAGTGTAGTACTCTGACACCCTTGAAAATTAACACCTAACGAGGGAATGTTCTATTCAATAATGTCGTTGTTTTAAAATGTCCTTCTCATGTTTATTTTTCAGATTGGATAACCTTGAGGAAGCAAAGAAGAATTTTGAAGAATCCCGAGCAAGATCAACAGCCGAAGCCAGTCATGATCCTCAATATTACAATTCCATTGCCGTCACTACAACTTACAATCTGGCTAGACTTAGTGAAGCTTTGTGCCATTTCGATCGTGCTGAGAAACTGTACAAAGATATCCTCAAAGAACATCCGAATTATATCGACTGTAAGTTCCCCATTTTTTATCTTCTGTAGTGCTTACACACAACTTCGGTGTTCCAGCCAAAATATTCACAGCCTAACATGCAAAACAAATCACCAAAATTTGATTAAAAGTGAAGGCGTTGTCGTAGCAATTGGTTGGTTTTAAGTGGAAACCATAAGAAGATTTTCTGCCATATTTTCGCTGTTCTTATTATGTCATATATTCATCTGTAGTATTTATTATAAAACATACTTTATATTTTCAACGTTTGTGTGAAGGTTACTTACGACTGGGGTGCATGGCTAGAGACAAAGGTCAGATTTATGAAGCCTCTGATTGGTTCAAAGATGCAATGCGAACGGACAACGATCATCCTGATGCTTGGTCTCTGTTGGGTAATTTACATCTTGCCAAGCAGGAATGGGGCGCTGGGCAAAAGAAATTCGAAAGAATTCTCAAGGTGTGGATCAAGCAACTCCTGTACAAATGTTATAATATAAAATATTATGTAGTTAATGTTATAACTACATATTATGTAGTTTTTATTACTGAAATGTGACATACCGATGGTGCTGTTCTCACGACTTTACACTTCTTCCATTGTTTACAGTGCCCGTCCACCCAAAATGACGCCTACTCCCAAATAGCCCTTGGCAATGTGTGGTTCCAGACCTTACATCAACCCACTAAAGACAAAAATAAGGAGAAAATACACCAAGATCGAGCAATTGCATTATACAGCAAGGTTCTGAGGAATGATCCTAGGAATATTTGGGCTACCAATGGAATAGGTTTGTTACTCTCATAGGACAATTTTAATTTATTTAATTTAAATTTTATCACGAGTAGACATATTTATATTCCTTTAATTATGCACCTGCTTAATCCCGGATTGATGTATTCAATGTTTTCCCGTTTATTATTGGCAGGAGCAGTGCTTGCACACAAAGGATACGTCAACGAGGCGAGAGATATTTTCGCCCAAGTACGTGAAGCTACTGCTGAATTTTGTGACGTTTGGCTCAATATTGCTCACATCTACGTCGAACAAAAACAATATGTCAGTGCCATTCAAATGGTGAGAATCTCCTGAAAACATTTATATTTAAATTATTCATATTAATTTTTATTTTTATTCTCATTAGTTTTGTGGTGTTTGTTTTGTATCATTGTGTTTGTAACATCGTTGAGTGCATAGTGTTAGCTATTTTGGTTATATTTTTATAGTACGAAAACTGCCTTCGTAAATTCTTCAAGTACCACAACGTTGAAGTCATGCTCTATTTAGCCAGAGCTTGCTACAAAGCCGGGAAGTTGAGAGAAGCAAAAGACATACTTTTGAAGGTAATTTAATCTAAAATGTTGATTTTCAAAACAAAAATGTGAGTTTTTGAATGAACGGTTCTTTAGACATCTCAATTTCTTCCAGGCCAGACGGGTTGCACCACAGGATACCGTGATTCTGTACAATATTGCCCTCGTCTTACAAAAGCTGGCCACGCAGATTTTGAAAGATGAGAAATCGCCGTTGGATGTTGTCCTGCAGGCCGTGCATGAGTTGAACTTATCGCAGAAGTAAGGACAATAATTTGTTAAATCCGTGTTATTCTGAAATAACACAATGACCCGAAATCAATGAATAACTAAGGTGTTAGTTGATTCAGCACAAATTAAATGAGTTCTTTTCTAAGGTACTTCCAATATCTGTCGTTGTACGGTGACCGAATGAAGTACGACGTGAGTGCAGCTGGTGATGAGGCCAGGCAGTGTCAGGATCTGTTGTCCCAGGCTCAGTACCACGTGGCTAGGGCCCGCAGGACGGACAAAGAAGAAAAGGAGCTCAGAGCAAAGCAAGAAGAAGAACGAAACGCGTTCCGGCTCAAACAAGTGGAACTTCAGGTACGATCATCTTGATACCAAGTCAAACTATATTCAATAGAAACCAGATTTGTTTAGGGATTTGAAAACAAGAAATTATCAGCTATTGAAAGTGAAAAATATCAGGGATTGCCTACAATACTTATCGTTACAGAGGAAACAAGAAGAAAAGAGGAAGTTAGAGTACGAAGAAATGATGATGAAAAGAGCACAGTACAAAGAAAAAACGAAAGGTGCGTTGGTATTCGGAGATATGCCTTCTGAGAAGAGACCTAGCAAAGGCGGTCGTGGGAAAAAATCCAAAGAGGGTGAAATTCTCTCAGATTCGGGAAGTGATGTGGATCGTCCTGGAAGTCCTTCTGAAAAGAGGTATTCATTCTTGAGACTGTATTTCGAAATCTCATCATTCTGAAGGCTAACTTAATCCTAGAAGTAAATATTAATAATTTATTCATTTTTCTTTCAGAGAAAAGGGTGAAAAGAGAAAGAGAGGACCAGGGAAGAAGAAGAAGCCAGCTAAATCTAAAAGCGGTGCTGGTAGCGAAAGTGAAAGTGGAGGGAGCGACAGGCCCAAATCAAAACGCCCCAAAAAGAAGGTATGGAGTTCTTGAAATGAACAAATTGAATAGAAAAATGCAGCAAAGGTTTCCAAAATAATAATTTTTCAAGTTTATTTCTGTTTATCATAATATTATGGTTTTTAAAAACATATTCTGGATGTTAATCATGAATGGCTTGTATTCAGGAAGGTGGAGGTCGAATCAAGAAAAATAAACAAAAAGAGAAACAGGAGGAGCGCCTCTCAGCTAAACAGAAACTCAAGTTTGTTTCGAAAGCTGTTATTTCTACCAGTGAATCTGATAGTGACAGTGACAAATTGAAGATAGCTAGTGGGTAAGTAGAACCAATCAATGCTCTTTGTAATAACTGTAAATCAAATCTTGATGCTTCTGATTGGTTCAAAGCCTTGAGGTTCACATATAAGGCCACGCATGTCCACTTTTTGTTTTGACATAAATATATTATTTATCTTACCGCTGGGGGCCACGCAAAAATTTTGTTACACGAAAAAATGTTACGCGACACCAATAAACAGCAATGGGCTATTCACTCTATGAAGCTCTAATTTGGTATGTAGCGTCCTTAGGACTTTAACTTGACGTTACCCAGGCCCCGGATCAGCTGAGTGGCACCTACAGCTATTTTCGATGCTATTCACTCTATGAAGCTATAATTTAGTATGTAGCCTCCTTAGGACATTAACTTGACGCTGCCAGGATCAGCTGAGTAGCTCCTAAAGCTAATTTCGATGCTTTTTGATGGTATGAAGCTGTAATTTAGTATGTAGCCTCCTACAGCTAATTTCTATGCTATTCACTCTATGAAGCTGTAATTTGGTAAATAGCCTCCTTAGGACTCACACTTTAAGCAGAGTAGGCACAGGTTCAGCTGTTATCGTTATTTTGTTTCACTTGAGGAACCAAACACAATATGTTATAATATATTATAATATGTTATCAGGGAGAAAATGCGACATATCCACGTACCGATGTTTCTGTTTAACTGATAATGCCAATATTTATAGGAGCGGAAGTGGTAGTGGAAGCGACGACGGTGGTGGGGCCAGAAAAGGCAGAAGGAGGATCGCCTCATCCGGCAGCGACAGGTCTCGCAGTCGCTCCAAGTCCCGCTCTCGGTCGAAGTCCGGCTCCAGATCTAAATCCAGGTCTAGATCGAAATCGCGGTCCAGGTCCCAGTCAAGATCCAAGTCAAAATCTCGATCCAGATCCGGTTCAAGATCCAAATCCGTCTCGCGCTCGAGGTCGCGTTCCAAATCAAGATCACATTCCAAATCTAGATCGCGTTCCAGGTCAGTTTTACTTTGAAATGATTTGGGAGCCCGTCCCCCTAGTTTGCACCTAATTTCATTTAATATCAATTCAAAATTGTTTATAATGACTGTTGTATACATTGTAGGAGTCGTTCCAAGAGCAGAAGCAGAAGTGCCTCAGGATCTAGAAGCAGGTAATAATATGATTGATTTTATCTTTACTGGTTCCCAGTGATTTTTAGGCATCTAATTGTTTGGGACCTTACCTTGTTTGGGAAATAATAAACCGGCAGAGTACACGTCCACTTGAAAGTCCAATTATATTTTACCAAATTGGGTGTCATCCAAAACTATTTATAATAAAGGAGTGGGGAATTCACTCACAGGGGAAACAGTTGTTATGATAGGGTTAATGGTTGTAGTTACGCTAGTTACCAAGAAAACGAGTTTGTTTATTCTGAGTGGTGTCGTCAAGCAAGAAAATCAAGACAGTACTGTACAGTACAGTAACTGTACTGTAACAGTGTTGTCCTATGGAAGTTGCTTTTAAATAATTTCAAGTCTAAAAGTCTAAAAGTTGTTTGTGAAGTTGAGTTCAGTTCATAGTAAATATAATGTCCAGTTAAAGTCTAGCGTCTGGACATTATTCTCAAGCCCACATATTTATGGGGTCCCTTCCGGGATTCTCCGAGTTCTCCGATGAAAGTTGCTTTTAGATAATTTCAAGTGTTTTTACTAAAGGTCTAAGTTGTTTGTAAAGTTGAGTTCAGTTCGTTGTAAATATATTGTCCAGTTAAAGTCAAGCGTCTGGTTATTATTCTCAATCCAAGCAAATCTCACACTTGTAACGTTTTGATTCTTGTTTCAGGTCGCTTTCTCCAGAAACAAGAAAATCGGTATCGGGTTCAGACGCAGAGTCTGGTGAGTAGTACACATTTCTCAACAGTTAGATATCTACTTCTAACCATAAGCCACTTTGATTATTCATCTCTCGCCATATCTCTCTGGATCTTCTCACGTCATAGGAAAAAACAGATGCCAGTGCCTGCTCATTCAATCTGGTACACTGATGGCTCCAAAATGCCCTGCGGTACTGGAGCGGCTGTGTATGAACAATCTAAAGTCCTCCAAATTATTGACACAACGGTTTATTATCGTCTTTGTGCAGATTACCCTTCTATCTAGATCACTATGGTAGATTCATTATTATTATTCAAAGTACGCAAATTGTGTATGTATATTAGGTAGAAATGAGAATAGGTCGTAAAGTACTCCCTACTCTCTGGGTAAGGGGGTACTCACGGGTTCAAAAAACATTAATTTCGATATCTGAAAACCATGTGCTGTTCGAATCAGTTGGGCCAGTATGAACATTGACCCGACAGGCTGCCGCATGATTCATCCTCATGTTGACAGCTTTTGATATGCTCCAACTTTGAGCCCTCATTGTGAACAAACGGCTGGTCGTACAAAGCTGCGGATGGTCTCGAAAAACTCGATTCCAATGGTTCATTATCGAAAATAATAAACGAAAACATTGAGATGGCGATTAGTCTGGGCCGACACGCCACAACGTTTCAGACCGGGACGATTGCCATTGAACACTGCTAGAGAGATCAGAAAGCTAAACCTAATAGGTAAGAAAGTGGCAATCTGTTCCAATAGCCAATTGAAAGCCTCTCCGGTAGTATCATCACGGAATATGATGGACTGCAAGAATGCCCTGAACAACATAATATAAGTTTCCCAACTTCCAGAAGCTATCAAGATTCCTCGTGTAGTTTTTTGGGTCAGGTTTTTCATTGCCCAGGCACAGAAAACGACCGTAGCCAGTCACTAACAGTGGCATAGGACGTGTTCTGCCGTCTCTTCTTCCTCGAGGCATTATTCCTGTCCGATACGGATCTTCTGGAAGTTGGTAAAACGATTGGAGCTCACAAAGGAGCTCTAATTACAGGGAGGGCTGCGAGAAGACGAATGGCCGAAGTTGCCGCAAACCGTCGAGGCATAAGATAAAAAAAAAAAGATCGAAGTGCTTCACTTATAGTAAGCCTCCCAATATCTTATCGAGGGTGAAGTGGCAACAAGGCCTACCTTAAGTGGGGCTGAACAACATGGCCTAGGTACCTGAAATAGGGCTGGTCAACGTGGCCTACCTCAAATAGTGCTGTACAACATGACCTAAGTGTTTTTTTTTTTTAAATTTTCCAGGGGACACAAAAAACTGTTTATTTCTACAATTTGGGAACATGTACGTGAATGTTTGCAACTATAGACACTTCCGGGTGCCAATATACTATACAGACAACTTACGGGATGATGAATAATTTTAATTAATTTTAAGTTGAACCCCGCTGAATAAAAAAAGTCAATATGCCCCAAAATATCAGGTAGGCCATGTTATTCTTAACTATTTGAGGTAGGCCATGTTATTCTTTACTATTTGAGGTAGGCCACGTTGACCAGCCCTATCTCAGGTAGGCCTTGTTGCCACTTCACCCTCGTTATCTTATCTCGTCACGTATCTTATCACGTTGGTTATACAAACGCGCTCTATTTGATTTTTTTTTTTTTTTTTGCAGGGGGAAAACGATCCGGAACCGACAGTGATTAGTGTTCTGTGATTTAGCTCGATTGATTGTAATATGTAAATATTTTGGATAAGCTTCAATTCATTATTCTTTTTTGACTTGAATTTTATAATTTGATAGTTTCCACATTTCTTTCACCTGTACAATTTATACTGTACCTTTCAAGTTGGTTTTATTTGTAAGGAAAAAAAAAACAATAAATAAACTGAATGCCAACAACTCGAGAAATCAACAACGTAATTAATTCTGTGACCTGTATGAGTTTTAGTTAAACATTCATAGTTTCCTTTGAGGGAATTCCTCCGCAGGTAGGTAGGTTGGTAATGAGACGATGAGGAATGATGATTTTGTTGAGGAACGGTCGGCTACTAGATTTGAAATCCAACACTTTTGTTTGCTGGTGTTTCAACTCATAAATTAGAGGCAATTATTAGGAACTAGCACACACAAAAACGCTAATGAATAAAAAAATGTCCGGACAGTTAGTGGATACTTTATCCGATTATAATAGTTGATTAAGTAAATTCAGTTCAGTCGAGCAATCCAGGAGAATCACGGCTCTCTAAGCGGGTTGTTAGCCACGCTCATATCTGTTCCGCTAGGGAAATGAATGTTTAGTAGGTTTATCCTTTGTATCATGTAATTTATTAGTTTTTAAAAAGTGATTGTATAAATTATCTGTTGTTAAAAGTAGTTAAGGTACTGAATTTTGGAAGAAGCTGCTACGAATATTGAGCCCAAGAAGGAAGAATCGCCGAAGGAGACGCTGGTATTGTGTGCAGCCTTGCTGGACTTCTACCAATCCCTGTAACACATGGAAAATATCAATTTAAGAGAAGTCTGGTCATGCATTTTGTCATTTTATGTCTTTACTCTGGCACATAACTCGAAAAACGTTACAAAAAAAAAAAAAAAAAAAAAGCGTCACGAAAATTTCTGATGATTTTCGCTTACAACCGATTCGTTGCTACGGAACTTTATCTTCGCCAGTTATCATCGTACAAAAATCGATCACCACTTGTTGGATAGCTCTCGATTTACGTAACCATATTACTTTAACCATGTTACGTTATGTCTTCGCGGTAAGACATAAAATGTCCCACAGGGTTGCAGACTCGTATGCAAGATGTTTTCATGAACGAGGTTCTAAATGCGCTTACCTACTACATACTATGGAGACTGAATTTGTATAAATCAGGAAAAATGCCACTGATTATTAGTCTATGATTATTATTAGACTACAATTATTATATGAACTAGAGGTTTTTTGGTACGCAGGCAACAAATCCTACACAACCACACTTATTTTCCTTTGTTTCGGTGTATTTGAGTTGATTATTACTCTTCTTGAAGGTCCATTTGAATTCAAATGAACACCCCGATTCGATATGAAGTCGACTTTTCTCGTTTGTTTCGATGTATTTGAGTGTACAATGGCACTTCTTGAAGGTCCATTATTTAATAACGACCTCGATTCGATATGAAGTCGACTTTTTTCATTAACAAATTTTGTTTTGATGTATTTGAGTTTACAATTGCTCTTCTTGAAGGTCCATTCGAATTCAAATAAACACCTCGATTCGATATGAAATCGACTATCGTCGTTTGAAACGATGTATTTGAGTTGACAATTACTCTTCTTGAAGGTCGATTCGAATACACCCCGATTCGATATGAAGTCGACTTTTCTCGTTTGTTTCGATATACTTTTTTTAAATTGATTTATTTGGCATTACATACAATGTGCATACGGTCATGCATTATGAGAGAATATTTTACCAACCATATGATATTGTAAAAACTTTTCCGACTTTCAAATAGCGGTTTGTTTAACTAAAATTGCCAACGTTCTCGGTTTTTTTTTTTTTTTTTTAATTACACAATTCTGTATACATTTTTGAGTTGAAATAATAATTTTTTTTCTTTTTTTATACGCACTTTATTTGATATATCATAATTGTACATAATTTTTGAACGGCAATGCTACGACCCCCTATAAGATCACTTGTGCTGGGCGTCGGAGTGCTCACAAGTTCTTAAACATTTGTACATGTACTCATTTTTTTTTTCATTTACAATGTGGGTACAGTCTAATGAACCTATCACGGTTGGAATATAGTAGTTGGACTGCCACAAATGATTAGCTTTATCGATGGCGTTCTCCGATGAAAGGAAAACAATCCATAGATCAGCTTTTTCCACTATCCTACCCGACACAAATCCAACAATCTTACACACTATGGTTCTGTCGATTCCGAAGTCACTTTCCACGGCAATCTAAAACCCGGGGTCACTTAATTATTCAAATGTTATCATCTTCTGTGTTAAATATTTTTGGTATTTCACGTATAACAACTACCAATAACTACCAATTATTGGAGAAGTGAGTGTTTTTGATTTACTTGGGACGTTGAAAACAAGACAGTATTGCTGTCTCAGCAGTTCATTCCCATTGGGGGAGCCCGTCACTGGATCTAGTTCATCTATTTCGGGGTCCAAGTCTTCTGGGTCATCCTGAAATCAGACATAATACGCTTAATTATTACCGAATTTAATTATCAATTCAGTGAAACTTGAACTGAATACAATTCATGCTATGGCGTTACTAATTATTTTTATAGGTGTCTACTTGTACGGAATTCTTCAGTTCGAAATCTCACCATGTCCTCGTCACAGTATGTGTTGATGCAGGCTATGAATGACTCCGATTGTATTTCCCTTCTATGGATTTTAATAAGAGTTTCTATCTGCCTTTCTATGAGAGGATCCCCTTTGTAATTGTTTAAACATGTGGATAGTTTAGGGCCAAGGCCTTGCAACCTGCAGTAGTCATTCACATATTCATTCCTCAAAACACAGCACAGGGTTCCACAGACGAATTCGAGTGCCTGTAATATCGAAAGAATTCCATTAATATTTCGGGATACCGGCATTGAACATTTCTGATATAAACTTATTTGATAGGAATCATGTGTTTATAGGTTTTCATGCAAATGAATTATAAATAATTTGTCTTCTTGGTCTTGGCGGAATCGAGACAAATTGGTATTTTGGATGATAATACAAGAGTGTGAATAAAATTTATCTACGTAATATTCAAACTAATCTTATTTCGTAAACCCATGAACATTTAATGTTCATGGGTTTACGAAATAAGATTAGTTTGAATATTACGTAGATGAGCCATTTGTCTTTAGCGTTGGTACTCAGTTGATATACCTACCTGTTTGACGATACCATTGTAATTCTATTCAAAGCCCTGGGCGTTGCAAATATATCACCCGTTATATCACATAGTACTACTGAAGTCAATAATTTGATCAGCTATTTATTAAGGATGCAGGTATGGAAAGTTCCTCACTTCCAAGCTTACTTGTCTGTGTGTGCTAAACATCAAATTCATCAGTACGTTGGCTATTGTCTCGTTGGAATTCCAACGTCCTGGTTCCACACTTAATACAAGATTCATGAGGAGCGACGTTGAATACTCCAGAGTGAATATCTTCTGAGGCAATCGTTCCAGTTTTCCTAAAATCCACTCGATCAACCCATATTGAGTGAAATGCTCACACCAATATTTTCTGAAAGAAAAATTCGAACCTCAATTTCAGACTACAAGAAATGTACTTCATGTTTAGTCTGCTCTAATCTGATAATGGAATGAGATTATGGAACATTCTGACAAGTGATACCTCTTTTTAAAGGTTTTTTTTTTAACGCTGAACACGATGGTGAAATCAGAATTGCGATATCTTATTCCGTTCTCAAACTGGAGCACTTTGAAGATGAAGAAACGTGGTTAATACTAGAGATGTTCTTCATGTTTAGTCTGCTCTAATCTGATAACGGAATGAGATATCGCCATTCTGACTTCAACATCCTGTTCAGCGTTGATCAATCTATAAGCTGAGGGGAAGTTGGGGGGGGGGTTATTCCCCAAATGCAACATTCTGACAAGTGATACCTCTTTTTAAAGGTTCTTTTTACGCTCAACACGATGGTGGCAGGGTTCCGATCAAAATTGCGATTTCTTATTCCGTTCTCAATCTGGAGCACTTTGAAGATGAAGAAACGTGGTTGATACTTGAGATGTTCTTCATGGACATCAAGTCCTTCAATGGAGACATTTTTACATAAAACCAGTTATTTCTTCAAAAATACGCTCTGCTGTGCTGCATGACTGTGGATTTTATTTATCGCGCTGAGGATTTTTGTTGTCACATTACCTGATGCTCAATTTCTGTAGAATAGCTATCAACATGTCCTCTGTCACAGGTTCCAGTTCTTTCTGTTTCGTTAGGTTTAATAGAAGGTTGATGGTCGCTTCGGAGCTTTCTAAATACTTCCGTCCGGCGTTCAGGGACGACAGGGCGTTCATTATTCGGACGATCGCCTGCTGTATGGGGTGGGGCGTCGAGACGGGAGCCAAAAACTCTTTTATAGCGCCGTCCCGTATGCCCAGGATGTCGTATTTGCAAAACCATCCTACTACGTCGTCTCTTTCGTTGTAATTACATTTTGTTAGCATCTGAAATCCAAAATGTGTTCAGGTTGATTGTGTGAGAGGGAGGCAGGAAAGGCAGCTTATCTGAATCCTAGATCTCGTTCATTTACTATGCACGCGAATATACACTCCAATATTTTGCTTTTTTACTTATTATTAATCATTTTACAATATTTTACACATCGGTCCACCTCATAGAATTCATTCAACATTTGAATGGGTGTCTAGAAGGGCGTACCTATGTTACTTTCGCAAGTTTTCAGGAGGACGAAAAAACTTTCAAAACATACTTTTTCAGAATTTTTCAGTAGATCGATAACATAGGTACTCCCTTCTTCAAGTACTTTTTGCTGAATCTTTCGCTACTTACGAGAATTTAATTTTTCTGTGATTCCTTGGAGGCTAAAGGCAATGAAACCAAACATAATTCAGAAATAGTCATAGGTAACAAATATAATACTTATAGTTTTTATTATTTAAATTTTAAGAATGATATATCATTCTTAAAAATTAAATAATATGGTTACCGCGCGCGGCCTGCTATCTGATAACATATTATGCCCTTTTACGTCTCCAGCAC
Organism: Stenodema calcarata; assembly: GCA_963920205.1. NCBI lineage: Eukaryota > Metazoa > Arthropoda > Insecta > Hemiptera > Miridae > Stenodema > Stenodema calcarata. The sequence continues at coordinate 33,230,535 of OY986054.1, forward strand.
GAGTCTGTTCTCTTTGACTGTATTTCACTGCAACCTACCGGTGGTTTACGATACTACCTACCGGTTCCTTCTCGTTCGTCAGTTAACATAGGCCATTATTGGCGGGGGGAAAAAATCGTAATTTTTAACATACGCTCTTCTTCTAGACACCCATTCATTTTTTAAAAGAATTTTAAAACATGTTTGCTAAGTGGACAGGGAAATTTGCGCATGCGCCGATACTAACTTTGCACGGATCCCAATGACCTTCAAGAGACGTTATCTGAGAACTTCACTGTACAACAACTGAAATATTTATCTGAATGGACCAAATAAGTATACTTAATTGGAAATATGTTGGACGATGTTGGAGCATGTCCAGACGCTACCATTTCTCTGATCACTATGCAACATCCGACCAAATGGGGCTATCGGAAACTGATCACCCTACCAAACATTCATCAGAATCGGTTGAACTTAGCCAATGATTCGGCACGTTAGACAATGCATAGACGCTATTAAAATCATCGGAAATTATTGGAGAATCCACTTTAGCACATACCGACTTAGTGCTGCTGACTCAGAGGCAATTTCAGGTGGACGACCAAACCATCGACTCGACTCATTCGGTACGTTATCTTGGAATGACCCTTGACTGTAGGCTGACCTTCTGGGAGCACATCGAGAGAGCAGGAGAAGGGGCGGCGTAGGGATGGGTCAAGAAACGAGAAACTAGTTTGAAATAACTAGTTTGGAAAAAAAACGTTATAACCGTTTCTAAATTTGAAAAAAAAACTAGTTGAAAAAAAAAGGCACAAGTAGTTCTTTGAATTGAACTATCAAATAATCAACTGGGAACAATACAAATAACAAGAGGAAGAAGGAGAATGTACCTAGGTGGAATTTATGTAGTCTAGGAAATGTATGTCGTCAATAGGTGTGTCTAATCCCTGGATGACTTCAAGAATTCGATAGGAGGCGGGGGTTGTCAGTGACTCTAATGGAGCGGCGATCTACTGACGATCGTTCCAAATGGAGTGGCGTGGCAAGAAGTCAGGGGGTAGGCAGTAGGGTGATGAGTGGTTGGGGCGGGGGAGGGGGACAGTGACTAATGCAGTGGCGATCCACTGACGATCGTGGAACTCCACTGACGATCGTGGAACTCCACTAACGATCGTTTCAAATGGAGAGGCGTGGCAAGAAGTCAGGGGGTAGGCAGTAGGATGATGGTAGGGTGATGAGTGGATGGGGCGGGGGAGGGGGGCAGTGACTAATGCAGTGGCGATCCACTGACGATCGTGGAACTCCACTGACGATCGTGGAACTCCACTGACGATCGTGAAACTCCACTGACGATCGTTCCAAATGGAGAGGCGTGGCAAGAAGTCAGGGGGTAGGCAGTAGGATGATGGTAGGGTGACGAGTGGATGGGGCGGGGGAGGGGGGCAGTGACGCAGTGGCGATCCACTGACGATCGTGGAACTCCATTGACGATCGTGGAACTCCACTGACGATCGTGAAACTCCACTGACGATCGTTCCAAATGGAGAGGCGTGGCAAGAAGTCAGGGGGTAGGCAGTAGGATGATGGTAGGGTGATGAGTGGATGGGGCGGGGGGGGAGTGACTAGTGGAGCGGCGATTCACTTACGATTGTGGAACTCCACTGACGATCGTGTAACTCCACTGAGGATCGTGGAACTCCAGTTTAACTCCTCCAATGGAACTCCACTGACGATTGTTCCAAATGGAGAGGCATGGCAAGAAGTCAGGGGGGAGTCAGGGGGTAGGCAGTAGGGATGGGTCAAGAAACGAGAAACTAGTTTGGAAAAAAAAACTTTATAACCGTTTCTCAATTTGAAAAAAAAACTAGTTGAAAAAAAAAACGGCACAAGTAGTTCTTTGAATAATTCAATTATTGAACTATCAAATAATCAACTGGGAACAACACAAATAACAAGAGGAAGAAGAAGAATGAAGGTGGAATCGTGCAATATAGTTGCTTCTTCCGTACCTTGTGAAAGGGTTTTTTCCAAATCAGGCAATTTTATTAGGTGCCTACATCAAAAAGAGCAAACCTCAGTTCCTCCAAAGTTGAAATGCTCATGTTCCTCAATGGAAACAACGAATATTGCTCTCAAACATTGGGAGACTTTTCCTAATAACTCGTTTTCGCTTGTTGTTATACTATCGTGTTTCATATTACTTTTACTTCCGCATTAATGTTGAAAAAATAATCTCAACTGATTGTGCGATAAGACTGAAAATATAATAATGTTCAAGAGATCCTATTTCTTCTACAGTTTTTTCTAAATATAAATATATAGGTACGTAAACAGTCACATAGGTTTCACTAAAAAATTAGTGTCCTTCGGTTGTGTGTTTTCAGGAAAATGTGATAAATTACCTATGTTTTCTCATGTTTGATCGGTTTTTATTACTTTCTACTTCTACCTATTTGATGATTGTTCTCCAAACTTGATGACATGCAAAGAACCGTAAACAGAAAAATTTAACCAAAGATGTTATCATCTACTTTTGTTAAATACTATTTTGGAGCCTTTTTAACATGAATAATGTTTTTGCGGTGGCCTACCAGAGTTGAAAAGCGTAACGAAGTTTAAGTCACGAAATTATGTCACGAAGATTTTTAATGATTTTCACGTACAACCGAGCCGTTTCTAGGGAAATGAAACTTCTTTAGTTTTCAACGGACAAAAATCGTTCTCCATTCGTTGGAAAGCCTTTAATTTATGCATAAATTATATACTGCCAAAACCGCTGTAAATATCGAAGAAGCTGAGATTAAGGAAATAAAAAAACTAATAAATTTTCCGCACATTTCTTAATATTTTCCATACAGACAAAGAAAAGCGATAAGGAAAAGGGGAAACGGGACGCAAAAACATTATTCATGTTTTGCATAGCAAATACCTCGTTCTATACAAAGTATAGAAGAGAAAAGATCCGGGGGGTCCAGGGGGGCTTGCCCCCCTGGCGAGGCGCGAAGCGCCGAGTTTTCTTTTTTTTGCAAGTCCCGTTCATTAAAATCAATCTCCTTGCTAATTTAAAACAAACTATCTTCAAATGTGTCGACAAAGTTTTCGTTTTTCCTATCAGTTGAAAAAGGCAGTTATTCGTTTTCTTTGTAACTACATTTCTAACAACATATTAGAACACCCATTATTCGTTGAGAAGAAAAGAAACTAGTTTTTTTTTTGTAACTAGTGTTTTCGACGGTTATTTTGATGTAACGAACGTTATTTTACGTTTCTCGAAAATAACCGTTATGCCCATCCTTAGGGCGGCGGCAGTGGCGGCCAAGCTGAGCCGACTTATGGCTCTTGGCCCAAGAAAAGGAAGAAGCTGACGAGAACAGCTGAAGCAATCATGTTGTGTGGAGTGGAGGTTTGGGCTGAGTGAGGCCCTCCATGTTGAAAAGTTTCGAATAGCATGACATTGTGCTTATCTCACGGTCTCCTTCCCTGCTGTAGGGGTCATTGCTGGCACTCCTTGCAATGGAGAGGTAGCGGATCTACCTCCAGCGATCTATAGAAGAGTCACTATCCCATATCAGGAAAGAGGAGAGAGAGACAGCATTGGCAAAATGAGTCAGAATCTGATGACAGGAGGCACTACAATGTTCCTGTTGGGCCTTGGATACTTCCGGTCCTGCAATATACTAAACGGCGATCGCACACGTTTTTCTTGGGTTTTTAGTGAAAGAAACCTCCCTCCAGAGCGTAAGTTTTTTAGCGAATTTTCGATGAAAATTGAGCTATTATTCTTGGTCCAAAATTTTTAAACCCGTATAGGTAAATACGAAATTCCGAAAAAAATTTTATAAGTAGATACTATAATCCTTTTCAGATCATCCTGAATCCACTGCCAAAAGACACAAAAAATTATATATGTATATAATATATGGAATATAATATATTATATTATAATCTCCCCAAGTTCGCTGGTTGGGGATCATCTTCCTGATCACGTTAGCAGGTGTGATTTCGCTCTCCTCTTCTTCCAAGATATTATCTCTTTCTCTTGTCCATCTGCCGCACTGGAAAAATGTGTGCATGTCACTCCAGACGACAACTCTCGATAGAATTGAGATAAAAAGCTCCATTTTGCACAAAAAATCCGTTTCGGCAATCTAAAGTTTGTAGATGGGAAAAATCGAGCCACTCTAAGGGGGTGAAAATTACCCATAAATTCCCAAAATGAAACATTCTGACAAGTGACTCTTTCATTTTAAAGGTTTTTTAATGCTGAACACGATGGTGAGGTCAGAATTGTCATAATATAAGATATTATCTTATCTCGTTCTCAAACTGGAGCACTTTGAAGATGAAGAAACGTGGTTGATACTCGAGATGTTCTTCATGTTTAGTGTGCTCTAATAAGAAAGGGAGTGATTATAGACACACCGCGTTATATTATTTAATATTATTATTTATAATATATTATTAAAATATTATTTACACACTGGAAAAGCTTTTCCAGCGTGTATATAATAAAATATTCAATATAAAATATTTTGAGAAGGTATTAGTATATAATAAAATATTCAATTCATCCCCGTAGAGAACTCTCTTGTCCTCAACTCATCCCCACGGTAATGTTCGTTAGAACGCGAATGTCTAACTAATCTATATCGTACTAATCTATTGTTTGGGGGATGTTTTTATTCCGCAACCCCGTCTACTTGATCTATATGTCCAACTAATCTATAATATAGATAGTAACAATGCAAGTGTAACGCCGCGTGTACCTTGCAAGAAGAAATATTAAATACACGCCGAAATATGATTGAGGCGTGCTAATGAGAAAGTAAAACTTTAGGGACACACCGCGTGAAAAAAGAACTTGTTTTTATTATATACACGCCGGAAAAGCTTTTCCGCATGGCCGAAAACGCTTTTCCATGTGGCCCGAAAACGCTTTTCCATGTGGCCCGAAAACGCTTTTCCGGCGTGTTTATAATATATTAGATGTTACAGCCACACCGCGTGTCCCGTAGCTCGGAAATATTATTTAAACGCGGCGTGCCTATAGCAATTTTCTACATTGGGGACACGCGGCGTGTATATAATATCAGTCAATAAGAAAACGCAATGAAAATCGCAATTCCTACTCACCATCGTGTTCAGCGTTGAAAAATCCATAAACTGAGGTGTTACTCGGCAGAAAAAGGAATCAAAATGTGTTATAAAATAATATAATATTACATAATATGTAATATTATATTAATATTATGCTATATAATTTTTTATTTCTTCGAAAATTCGCTCTTAGCAAAAACGCACTGAACCGATCAAGTGTTTTATGTTAACTCATTTTGGTACCAACCATGTAACAATAATATTAGTTGAATCTATAGTATTAGTTTTTAGTTGTTGGGTTTTAATGTAATAGAAAACTCAACACTAAAATATAAAACTTGAAACTGTATATTTCGAGACAGAAAAAGAAGCACATGGCAAAAACTGAATGATTTCTTGAGGTTAAAAGATTACAGAATAAAAAGAGTTTTTGTTATCAAAAAAGGAAAAAGATGAAGATGGATACTGCATGAAGGTGGAATAGATGAAGATGGCTAATGCATGAAGATGGCTCCGTTGTGGAGGAACAATGAGAGGGCGCCACTATGCATGATGGTGTAGCATGGAGGAGAAGGTTACTCTCCCACATCACTCCCCTCCCAGTGACAGCGAGTGGAATCCAGGTACTTTGAAGGAAAACGCACGTGGCGTCCACATCTGGTAGCAGTAGGCGCAGGAGCTGGTAGTGCAGGGGCTGGCAGTGCAGGAGCTGGTAGTGCTGGTTGGTGAGATACTGAGGTTTGCAGGGGTGACGTAGAAGTGCTGGGGTGAGCACGAGGTGGCAGTGAATTGTGTTCTATGTGGGTGGGCTCTGTAGTCGCCACAAGGTCTCCAAGTGCCATCCTTTTTTCGGACCATATGTAGTGGGCTGGCCCATGCACTTTGAGATGGACGGCAAATCCCTAGATCCATCATGTGCTGGAATTCTAGCCGGGCTTGAGCAAGTTTGTCAGGTGGCAGCCTACGAGGACGAGCTGAAACAGGTGGCCCATTGGTGAGTATGACATGTGAATAGTTGGTAGCTGGTGTGGAGGCAGCTGGATTGTCTGCTAGTAAATTGGTGTAATGCTGGAGAAGTTTGGCATATTTACGGCCTGGATCAACTAAATGTACAGATGGCAGATCCAAAGTATTAATAGAAGAGCCTGATTGAGAAAGGTTTGTTTTAGTATCAATCAAACGCTGGTGTTTGATGTCAATTATAAGTCCAAATTTGCATAAAAAGTCGGCACCAATGATGGGACAGCGGACATCAGCAATAACAAAAGGCCAACAGAATGTGCGACGCAATCCAAGGTCAATGTTGAGGAGGGTTTCCCCATAAGTTGCAATAGGAGTACCATTTGCAGCAAAAAGATTGTGCTTAGAAGTAGGACGGGATCGAGAAGTGTCAGGCGGAGTCACTGAAATGTCAGCACCACTATCGATTAAAAACTTGACATTTGTATTACGATCGTGGACAAATAGGCGACAGGTTTGATTGCCCACACTCCCATTGGCCGCTGCTAGAGAGGGGGCTAGTTGTTTTCCGGACACGGGGGTACATAACCACAAGGTGTGACACATCTCAAGGCCTTAGTGCCATATCGTTTATGATAGTAGCAAATACTGGGCTGCCCATTATTGTCAGACGGAGCCGTGCGTGACGAATTAGGATGTCCTTGTGCGTTGGATGAGGAACGTGATTTTGAACGAGCTCGAGTACTGTTGACCAGAGATTGTACTTGAGTAGTCAGCTGAGCAAGTTGAGACTCAATGCGTGACAACCTGTCTGAAGGAACTTTTGAAACAGCATCTACAGAGGGGGTTACCTCAGACACTGATCTGGCAAACTGATTGGGAGTATATTCTAAAATTTTGTCAGCCATTGTAGCCAAATTATCCAAAGGATCAGAGCTAGTGGCTGACCCCGTATTCAAAAGTGTTCACTTCAACTCACTTATCGGCGGTTTTTCAGCTCAACTGGCTCCGAGTTCGACTACCTACCTCTACTACACAGCAATCAGTCAGCCAGACCACATTGCAAGTAACCTTACTTTAGCGTTTTCAAGGTAACGTTTGATTATTTTCTACAATTACTTCTCGTACTCGACCTCTTGAAACCATGGTCTTGGAGGTGAAGAAAAGACGAAGAAATCTAGTAATTCAACATAGAAATTAAATTCTGACTGACGGTGACGATTGGATGGGAGGTCCCAATGGCGATGGTACTTACACTTTCGAAACGAAGATCGATGTTTCTGAGAATGTAAGGAATAACAAGTCCTTATACCTTCACACATTCATGGTCAAGAGAGGGCGGCCTCATCGAAAAGATGGATACTGCATGAAGGTGGAATAGATGAAGATGGCTAATGCATGAAGATGGCTCCGTTGTGGAGGAACAATGAGAGGGCGCCACTATGCATGATGGTGTAGCATGGAGGAGAAGGTTACTCTCCCACAAGTTGAATCCAGGACCAACAGAGATCCATTTATAGAGATCCCTATGCATGTAGTAGGTTAAAGTAATATTGAGTCATAAATCGTCTAAATGTTTACTCACTCACCCATCGTAGTGCTTGGAGTAGAAGTAACTGCACCTTTACACTACCTTCAGACAGATCCTGCTTTATCTTTTTAACAGCTAGATTTGTTGCTGACATTAATTGCGTTTTCTCATTCAAATTGTGTCTATCAGGCGAATGCCACTGGAATATGGTGAAATAATTTTATAGTTTTGTCGGAAATCAATACTGTAGTCCCCTTATAATCTACTTTATAATATTGTAGTCCTCTTATAAGGTACTTTATTATAGCCATCTCAAGTAGGTACCAACTTAGATTACAAACCTTTTTATGATGTGGTGGTAAATGAGTTGGAAACAGTTCAGGGAATATAGACGAACACTTCATCAAAGTGGTTTTCAAATCTACTGCTTCTCCTTGAACGGATTTCTCGAGAGCTGAAGCTAACTCGTTGGCCACTCCTTGAAAATGTAAATAATATTTACATATTATGCATTGTTTATCAACGCTTATTTTCGTATGGAAAATATAGCCTTATAGACAGAGGCTTTTCAGTAAAATGTAGATATTACGCTTGTACAGTAAAACCACCTGATCGAGGAGAGCCCTGCAGGCTGTCCCTCTCTCATTAACAACCCTTGTGGTAAATATTTACCAGGCTTTACCTTTCGAAGGACCAGTAAGACTTGAACGTCGCGACGGTTCTAAGAAGGCGGTTCTGAAAGGAGGATCATCATAAATAATGTGATCGAGTGACTCACCAACTAATTTCTGATGGTCTCCCTTCAGTTTATGCATTTTCCTCTTCAATTCTTTGAAACTTCTCCTACCGTCCTGTGCAGCTTTAATTTGGGTCACTTTCGAAGCAACGTGTTCTCGGTAAATATTGACCAGTTCCGGTACCGATGAATCACCACAGCTGTGGTCTATGAGGAACTTTGCCAAATTGCTTTTGAGATTCCCTATCCACGATTCCTGAAATTAAAGTAGGTAGTTAGTTATTCGCCTAATTACTCAAATAGGTATCAATTCAGTACAAGGCCGTATCGTTGCCAACATGGTAGATTATGAATTATCATTAATTATTATGCGGTAGTGTAAATTATTATTAATAATTATCAATGAACCCAGGGTTAAAAAAAAATTAATTTTCATACGACGGACGGACGGTTTTTTTGTACCTATTCGATTTTCTGAATCTACGTGTCTTGAAACGTAAACCAACAAATTTGTTAACTTTTTGTTAACTGGGCACAGTGCCGTGGACGGCGCACAGTGGTGGAAAATGGTCATTTTTGTTGAAAAACCTGTAAATAGAGCTATTTGCCATCACTTCGTCAAAAACCCCTTCAACTACTTGAGGAAAGGTAAAAATGAACAATCACATCAAAATGCAGGTCTTCTAAATAGTTTATTTTGGTTGCTTACATTGCTGTTGCATTGAAATTGAAAACTGCTGTTGATTGTCTCATCAGATTCGAATTTTTAAAAAAGAAAAGAAAATACAAGAAAAGAAATTATATTAGTGTAAAATAGAATTATTTCTTTACTAAAAAATAAAATAATTTTATCCCAAAATGTACAAAATATAATCACCCTTTTCGCTTCTTTCCGAGTAATGAGTACGGCGATGAAACTCACAGACTGTCATCTCATGTACGTGTACCTACTTCACGAAAAAACCAGTTTCAAAAGAACGTTTGATAAAGATTTTTTTTCCGGCTACAACAAAAATTATCAAAACAATAATTGTTTTGAAAATAATATTAATAGATAATAATAATTATTATTGTTTTCCTTAACAATTCTACTACGATTGCCCTCCATTCCAGGAAGGAGGAAAAAAGTTTAGGAGCCTCCGAAACGTTCTATTTAGAAGTAGGTACAAAGAAAGTGAATCACCCCTGAAAACAGGTTTCTTTTGCACAGGAAATACAAACAACTCCAACATCATCGACATGAAATAAGGCAATTTCAAGTTTTTCAGCTTCCATTAGGTTTCAAGGTCTATATTTTTTTTTTTCTACACTTGATAGTTCGGTTAAATAAGTCGAATCACTTATCTACAGGTATTTGAGAGTCGAAAACTAAAGCGTTTTTAAACGCTTTCCACCACTGTGCGGCGTACGGTTTTGGTTTATTATCCTCGATAATGAACCATTTGAATCGATCAAAGAAAACAATTGTTTAAATAATTGTTTACACACAGGTGATCATTCTCAATAATGATGTTGAGGGATGTCGAGGGTCGGTCAAATGAAAATTGATTTATGTGCCAACGTTTCGAAGAATATATTTCTTCATCTTCAGGGCAGTGTACAAGATGGAGTTGGACTCCAACAGGGAAGTTCTTGCCTCCAGATCACATAACACCTTCTGTTATCTGGAGGCAAGAACTTCCCTGTTGGAGCCCAACTCCATCTTGTACACTGCCCTGAAGATGAAGAAATATATTCTTCGAAACGTTGGCACATAAATCAATTTTCATTTGACCGACCCTCGACATCCCTCAACATCATTCTTACTGACGGTCAAAAAAATCACACACACTCATTCTCAATAATTTATTACAACAATTTTTAAGCGAAAAAAATGAAGTACGAGGTACGTGGTGTGGGTGTGGGAGGGGGCGCAAAGACATAAAATGTCCCTCGTGGTTGCGTACTTGTACGAAAGCTGTTTCACACCGATCTCACCCCCGAGTGCGGAGAGTTTAGAACATGTGCAAGTGTTAAGTACATGTGGTAGGTACGTTTTGCACTTTTGCACACCATTTGCCTTTGGGACGAATCACAAATGACGCAAAATGTCAAAAACAGTGAGTACGAAAAATATAGAATATAAAGAGATGAACTGAATGTGCCGTGTGGTCTGCCCGCGACCCACGACTGACGGAACTTCTCCCCCCCCCCCCCCTACAAGCAAGTTTCACGACTGCGATAACGTAGCCACTATGCGGGGCGGGCTGTGCCATACTATGGCGGGCGGCTGTACCACACTATGGCGGGCGGCTGTGCCACACTACGGTGGGCGGCTTTCTCGCCTGGCTTTAGGTTCTTGAAAAAGAATAAAACCTTTTGGGCATGGAAGATGTGAAATGATGTTCCTGGCTGGTATCTTGCTTTCCCTCCGGCTGAGTAGGGCGTACAAGTTTTCAGTGATTCTTAGAACTGGAAGTGGAATACTATGCAGTGAACAGTATTTGGTGGCCTTCCAGTTATTGCATCTTTTCCAACTGACTTTTGGTTTATTATCTTCGATAATGAACCATTGGAATCGAACAAAGAAAAAAAATTTTTAACCCCCCCCCTCAAAATTTGTTGGTTTACGTTTCAAGATACGTAGATTCAGAAAATCGAATAAAAAATTCTGCTAAAATTACGAAATTTGGTTTACGGGTTCGGACCAACCCCACAATTCCAATGGTTCATTATTGAAGATGATAAACCGAAAAGTGCATGTATACGTGCTTACGTGATGAAGAGAACGTACCTCGAACACCTGTGTGAACGTCGGGTGCTCCTTGGGATGTTCGACAAACGGAAGCGCAAAATACGGGAGGAATTCAGGCTCGCTCGCGAACTCGGCTCCGTGCTCGGACAAGAACTTTTTGAACATTATCATCGCCGAATTGTCATCAGCGACGTCGTTGACGATGAAATCGCTGTTCCTCCTCTCCCTCGCATCCTCCAAACTGTCCACCTCGAAGTCTCGGGACTCGCTTCGTTCGCGTTTTGGCACAAGTTCGTCGTCGATTCGCGGGATGTTCTCTTGAAACGGCTTTTCGAGTATGAACGTCCCGTTCGGTTTCGTTAGTTGATCTAGGCTTCAATGAACCAGTGAATAATTGATTAGTATAAATAGTATTGGTAGTAGATGAAAGTTGCACTTATCCATATCGTATCCGCATGCTTCGGATAATCTTCTCGCAAAAAAAAAGAAGAAAAAAAAAGATGGGTTCAGCGGTGGATTCAAGGGGGGTGTCATGGGGATCATCCCCCTGAGAGCCAAAAATCGACGATATTTTAATCACTAATTTTAAAAAGCCCATGTCTCAGTTGGGTCTCGGGATTGACGATATGCGGAAATCAGTTCGGCAATCGCAGATTGTTCTCTTTCCGGGTCGATGGGTTGTTGGATGAATCTATCTAACGGATTTCCGTTATAAACAATTATTGGAGAATGTGCTATTGCTTCAGCTATTATTTGATCTATGTTCATCTGAGTACCAGGACTTACTGAGGGTAGGTCAAGGTCTAACAAATCAGGGGTAGGTTGTTGATTGGGAGGATTTGACTCTAAATTGTGCAATTCGACTCTAGAGAGGGCATCAGCTACATGATTAGATTGTCCTGGAGTATAGACTATATTGAAATTAAAATCACTAATTTTCAATCTCCAACTATATAATTTTGACTTGGGATCTTTCAAACCAAAAAGCCATTGAAGTGGGCGATGATCTGTCAAGAATGTAAACTTTTGACCGTAAAGGTATGGTCGAAATATTTTAAGGGCGAAAACTCATGGCAAATAGTTCCTTTTCTATGGTTGAATAACGTCTTTCGGTTTCACTGAGTGTTTTACTGGCGCGCCATGGCGTATGCAATGGGGAGATCGTTACTTTGAAAGTTTTGTGACAATACTGCGCCAGCTGCTACGTTACTACAGTCAGTAGTTACGCAGAAAGGCTTTTCGAAATCAGGGTATCTGAGAATCAAGTCATTACACAGGGGGGTTCGGCATGGTTCAAAAGTGGTTTTAAATTTAGGATCATCGGGATTAACTACAGCATCTTGTTTCAGAACAGAAGTCAGGGGCTTAGTGAGGGTTGCGAAATTTTTAATAAAACGACGGTAATATCCAAGGATACCAAGAAATCGTCGAACTTCAGATTTAGTTTTCGGTATGGGGAATTCAGAAACAGCTTGCATATTTTTGGGGTCATGTCTAATAACACCATCAGCGCTAATAACATGACCTAGATATTGAAGTTCACGTCTAATAAATTATGTCTTATCGACTTGAATTTTTAAGTTGGCTGCTCGAAGGCGGTCAAAACAAGACGTAATCTGTCAATGAAATGTGTTCTTGTACTGGTGAAAGCCACTGGCGAGGTCCAGCGTACTGAAGTACGAGCATCGTCCAAGCCTGTCCAAAAGGTCGGTTATGTTGGGCAGGGGGAACTTATCTTCGATGGTGACCTCGTTTAATTTCCGAAAATCAATTACTAAACGGTACTTTTGTTTACCGCTAGCATCTAACTTTTTCGAAACAATCCATAAGGGTGCATTGTATGGATTGGAAGATTCTCAGATAATCTTCTGCTCGACTAATTTGTCTATCAGTCTTTGTACTTCTTCTTTAAACATCCTAGGGTATCGATAGGGTTTAATAAAGATGGGAATCTCGTCATTAGTTCTTATGTGGTGCCTGAATTGTCGATGATGTCGACTGAAAAAGGTCTATCTATCGTTAAACGGTTTAAAGGTTAAAGGTTTAAAGGTTTTCAGAATTTTGAACTTTAATAAAACCATTTGGAATCTCAAGGCCAGTGATAGAAGTGCTATAGAGGATAGCGTCTCCATTCTCTAGGTTTGCAATGGGGATTTGAATTTGTTGAATGGACCGTGCGTGCGTCAATCAAATCTATTTATAGGATTCTGTTTCTTCATCAGATTCTTTTATTCCACATTTTAACGGGATGTTAATAAAGGGGGTTTGGAGTAAATTTTTATCGAGATTTATTGAGGCTTTGATAGTTTTTAGATTATCTAGTTCAATTAGTATATGAAAGTAGTCATGAAAGTGAAATAGAGTGAAGGTGACGTTCATTAAAAAGTTCGCCACAAGGGATGAAAGGATGAAAGTTTGGTGGGTGTATTCGGTAGAACCATGAGAGGTTTTGACAATTCCTCTATGAGGCTGTAATCTTTTGGAAAAATATTTACCTACGGGCAATTTTTGGAGAAACGAAGGAACGTGTGTATCCAGTATCGATTAATATTTTCAAATTAAATTTGGGGAGGATTATATAAGGTAATTTTGAATTGATTTGGTGGAGTTCAACTACGTCAATGGGGGTGTTGTTTTCCAGTGGGCCTTGCGGGTTCCGGGCCCTTGGGTCTCGTCTAAAAAAAGAATTAGCTTCCTGAGAAGGGGTGCTAATTGGATCTTCTTGGATCGAGAGGCTTTCTAAATTCGGGAATACATAGGGGTGAAAATTGTTTCCATCGTAGAATCCTGAAACATAAGAACCATTGGGATTGGAATGGGTCAGTTTCGTCAACCTCGATCTCTTGTGAGGTTTGATCGGTTTCAGGGGCTTCTATAAAATGAAAATTTTTGGGTTTGGTTGAATTTTGACACTGCTGTCTCACGAATGGGCGGGGGTTCTGCGGAACATTTGAAAAACTTCTCTGTGGGGTTTGTTGATAAGAGGGGCGGTTAAAATTGGTCTGGGGTCTCCAATTTGGATTTTGTTGAAAAGCGGGTCTCCAATTGGGGCTAGGTCTGTGTTCAAAGGGTCTATTATGTTCAAGGGGTTTTGGAGGATTGCTGGAAAGACGGGGAATTTGTCCTGGGACTTGTCCTGTGGGTCTAATTAGGTTAGGGTTTGCTGTATTTTTAAATTGAAATTCGTTTCGAAGAGTTATTAGTACCTACTTCTTCTAAACCTGTGCATATACGAGCCCTCAAAAGACTGCCTACTGAGTCGGGGAGTCCGTGTAAATAAGTCCTTAGAGCAAATTCTTGGGAGAAATCACAAAGTACTATACAGTGAGGTTCCGGTTTGTTTGGCTGTGAGTAAGCAATTATTGTGTTGAGATGGCTTGAAACTCTCCTGTGAAAGTCAAACGGACTTTCCTGTTGTTTCTGGGCCATTTTTGACATTTCTCCTATCAATGTGCAGAAATCTCTTTTGTCTGTGAAGTTGGATATTAAAATGTCCCTCAACTGTTCATAGTCCTTTACGTTCTGCGAGAATACTACCTACTTCCGTGGCCTTAGGTCCGAGTTTCGCTAGTATGCTATCCAACAAGTAAACATTTTGAAAATTATCTGGATTTTGATGGTCAAAAAATTGTTCGTGTAGTCTGTCACTTATATTAAATTCTTGACACAACGGTTCATTATCTTCTTTGTACAGATCACCCTTCTGTCTAGATCACTAGGTCTAAATGTCTAGATCCTAAATGTTAGATTAATTATAATTATCAATTATCACTAATTATTAACAATTTTATCAAGTACCTAGTGAAAATTATTATAATTTATTGTTAGGTATTAATCATTCGTATTTATTATTAATAATAATTATTATTAATTATGATTAATTAATACGATATAATTCTGGGGTTTTTAATACTACGTCGGTAATAATTTTTCTATAAAAGAAGTACCTACCAACAAACATTCGAAATTACCTTCATTTCCGTAGCACGAAACGCACCTCAGAACAACAAACTCGACATAACTTAAGCCATATGATGTACCAAAGAGCTTGTTAGTATGAAAATGGACCTGTATTTCAACAGTTTGATTCACGATCGTGTTGTGAGGCACAATCTTTGGGCCGTCATTGTGAACGAACGGCTGGTCGTACAGAGCTGCGGATGGTCTTAAAAAATTCTACGGAACAAACTCTATCTAAATATGAAATAAAAAACATACCGTTTGATGGGAATTTTTCGAGATATGGAATTTTCAACATTTCAAAATTCGTTTTGAACCCCTTCCCCTTGACCTAGGGTTATGAAAAGTTTCGAGGACCATTGTGGGGTTGGTCGAAACCCATTAAAAAAATTTCGTAATTTTAACTCAACGCTAACTGGGCAAAGTGGCGCGGGCGGCGTACGGCGGACGGACAGATTTTTTTTTATTCGATTTTCTGAATTTACGTATCTTGAAACGTAAAGCAACAAATTTTGAGGGGGGGTTAAAAAAATTTTTTCTTTGGGCGATTCCAATGGTTCATTATCGAAGATAATAAACCAAAATATATTGAGCAACATTAAATGTGAACAAATTTTGTTCACCGTTGTATATTGGGATCATGTTTAGAAATTCGGATCGGAGGACCTGGGTGTTTGTGCCAGTGTTGGGGAAAAATCAGGGGAGACCTGAGTCGAGTCATATTGGGAGAGGCAAATCGGTACGATTTGCTGGGGTTCGTGGAGGTGGGTTGTCATTAGTATTTTGGGTTTCGCTCGACATAGTGTTGGATGGAAGGTTGTAATTGGTTTCCATTATGTAGGAATTAGGGTCGTAGAGCCAATCGAAAAATGTGGCTCTAGTCATAGATTTGTCTGACTTGGGAATTTCAAATTGTAGAAATTTTAAATAGTGGGATGCTGAAATACAAGAATGGATTAATACGTGCAAATAAAATCTTAAAAATTTAAAATGTAAAATTTAAATCTATAACAGACTATACATAATATACAAATGAAATGCAAAATTTTAAATGAAGTATGTCTTAAATGAAATGAAGTGTGTCGAGATCTAGTGGACTGCGGAGAAAACTGTGATGAATTCTGAAGTAAGTTCGTACTGAACTCTGACGGAAAGACTGACTTCCTCGGTGAATGTGGGCGTGAAGATTAAAAGAAATACCTATTATTCTTTAAATGGTCGGCGAAAAGATCGGGAGAGGTTGTGAAGCGCTCGTCCTTCAGGATGTAGATAAGACAAGTGTTGAAGGAATGCTGATGTGACGTTTGCGAAGATTCGTCTCGAGAAGGTCATACGTGTATGAACTTTGACTTTTGGTTTATTTCTTTTTGATTAAAAGAATGTTCAAAATAATTTTTAATAAAAGGTTTCTTTGTTTCTCTTGTTAGTTATGTTTTTTATATTACTACTTATGACCAGGGCGCGGTCCAAAGAGTCGGGGCGTGACTCACTGGTATTGGGGCGTGATAACCAGCAGCGAACAGGGCAGTCGCTGTTTATTTTAACGAGGGATTGACGATATAGCCCACTTACTGAGAAAGCTCAACTGTTCCCATCAGGTCCCTCGGAGTCGCCGTACCTTAGATCGATGTGTTGCTGGGCAAAGACGTCCCAAACCGTTCGTAATCCTTCCGCGGTTCGTGTGCACCAAACACGCGTATCTGACCGAGTTTCGTACTCACGATGTAGGTTCTTGTTTCCACCAATACACCACTTTGTTTTCACTTGGTTTAACAATGTCCGGTGTGACTGCGCCAGAAATGTCTTTGGACTCGGAGAGTTAGTTTTTAAAAAGTTTTATTATTCAAATACACTGAAATAATTTAGAAACGTTATTACACTGGTATGGAAAATAGTAGGTAACTGGGTTGAACAGAGGTACGTACGGTACGGAAACTATTGGTGGACCGAACAGCAGC
This sequence comes from Stenodema calcarata, assembly GCA_963920205.1. NCBI lineage: Eukaryota > Metazoa > Arthropoda > Insecta > Hemiptera > Miridae > Stenodema > Stenodema calcarata. The sequence continues at coordinate 33,247,493 of OY986054.1, forward strand.
AACACTCGAAGACAAACGAAGACGAAGGCAAACGAAGACAAAATGTATATAAATGACTATAATATAGTCATTTATATACATATTATGTATATAAATATATATATAACTCATGTGCACCAGCTTAGCTTACTCCACCAGCGTCTACGACGCGGATAGCATACTGCTGACTAGGTTAAACTGAGGTGTTAGAGGTATTAAATAGGAGGCGCGCCCTGCGTGGCTTCAGTTAGAGTTGCGCCGTTGTACGTCTACCTTCGCTGTCATATAGTGAGCTGTGCTCTCAGTCCGTTGATCAAATAAACATTTTGGTTTATTATCTTCGATAATGAACCATTGGAATCGCCCAAAGAAAAATTTTTTTTAACCCCCCCTCAAAATTTGTTGGTTTACGTTTCAAGATACGTAGATTCAGAAAATCGAATAAAAAAAAATCCGTCCGTCCGCCGTACGCCGTACGCCGTACGCCGTCCCCCGTACGCCGTACGCCGTACGCCGTCCGCCGTCCACGCCGTTTTGCCCAGTTAGCGTTGAGCTAAAATTACAAAATTTGGTTTCTGGGTTTGGACCAGCCCCACAATGATCCTCGAAACTTTTCATAACCCTAGGTCAAGGGGAAGGGATTCAAAACGAAATTTAAAATTTCGACGATGTCTTATCTCCAAATATTTAACTGAACCGTGTAAATTTTAGTTCACCTTCGAATGACCTGAAAAATTACGAATCTTTTAAGACCAATTGGATTTTTGTGCGACCAGCCGTTCGTTCACAGTGACCGCGCAAAGTTTTAGGAAAAACACTAAACTTTCGCGTCGAAAACGGCCGTTATGTGACCCAACCACCAGACGCCCAGAATAAAACTACCTTTTGTCATCTTCCCGGTAGACTACAGTCTAGAAATTTTAACCGTGAGTCGGGGATAGACCACATTGCAACATTTACTCGGTTTCTCATCTGTAAAATTGTTTAAATAATAACTTTTTGTAATAATACAAATTAAATTTTGATGATGAGCTATGGACTTGAAATTTTAAAAATAGGTCAGAACTGGATCACAATGCAATATTCACTCGGTTTTTTGTCTGTAAAATTGTTTAAATAATACCTATTTGTTTAAACAAATTAAATGTTGACGATGAGCTAGATACTTAAAATTTTAAATATAGGTCAGAAATGGATGACATTTCAATATTCACTCGGTTTGTATGACATGGTATGAGTATGGTATGGTATATTATTGTATGTATGATTTGGTATAATACAGTATGGTATGATAGGAAAGAAATTCGTATGGTATGGTATGAGTACGGTGAGAATATGGTATGGTGCCGATTTGCAATACAGTCTGGTATAGACAGAAGGGTGATCTGCACAAGGAAGATAATAAACCGTTGTGTCAAGAATTTGCAGAGTTTTTTTTTAAAGTCTTCTTTCGGTGACCCGAACTTCACTGGCGCAGTCTTCCGGACAATCAGCGGAATTTTTCGATTAACACCGAAAAATTGGCTCGACGAACCTACCACACCAGGCCAACTCAACTCCTCACAGAAGCCGCTTACCAGGATCTCCGACCCAGGATGAACCACGCTGTACTTCTGTGAGTTACAATATAATTAAATACTTCATCAAGATCCAAATACCAATTTCACACCAATTTTAACGACTCCGAAGTTAAATTGGAACAGCTCTTTCAACGACTCGCACTTGAGAGCCCTTAGTAACAATCATCGAGCGGACAACTGCGTTTCCCGACTCCACATTTCATTTTAAATATCAATCAGAACGACTCCGAAGTTCTATTGTAATAAACTCCTCCAACGACTCGCACTTGGGAGCCCGTAAGAAAACGTTATCGAGAGACAACTTCATTGCCGACTCGAGAATTATCTCCTCCAACGACCTTGCACCTGGGAGACCCTTTAAACCCTTATCCACATTCAACGCTCAGCCGAGCTCGCATTTTTCGCGACATCCGCCAACCGCGACCTTGACCGGACTCAGCGTATTTTTAATCTTTATTATTAAGATTTTACTTATAAGATTTTTAACCTTTATGATTATTTGTTCTTGTCTGTATAGTTCGTAAGTAATCTAAGATTGAATTTTGTGTCGACGCTTAACCCCAAATCAAAAATTCCCAAATCGTTGAAGAAATACCTTCACTCGAGGGTATTCCCTAAATTCTCTACTAACTTACCGAACATTGAAGAAACCCCACCCATAATGGAACAAGCAGGTCCCAATAACGGAAACCCCCAAAATGAGCAGTGGACTGCAGAAAAAATCATAGGGTCACAACAGTCCCAAATTTCAGAACTGACGACCTTAGTCAGATCTCTCATGGTCCAACAAGTAATACCCGAAGGAAGCCGAAACACCCTATCCAAACAAATGATAGACTTAATTCCCACGTTCGACGGACAACTAGAAGGAGTAAAACCCTTCCTAGAGGTCACACAAAAGCTTTACGATGAATTTTTCGACCGGACAAACTCTGACTCCTTTTCCAATTTCACACTAATCTCGGCTATCAAGTCAAAAATCGTATCCCCAGCTGCTGAGCTAATAGCAGCCAGCGACTGTTCGTCATACGAGGAAATAAAAGTAGCAATCCTCGGAGGATTCGAAGATAAGCGGGATGAACAAACCTTACTGATTCAATTAACACATTTAAGACAACAAGACGGAGAGGACCCTTTTAAATTCCACGACCGACTTTCAAAATTATTGCGATTACTGTTAGGATATGTTAGAGCTCACGAACCCCCAAACAGTGCGGACGTCTTATCTGCGCACTATCAAAAACTATCGCTACGAGTGTTTCTGATGCATCTAAGGGATCCACTCGGTTCTAACCTTAGGGCTAGGAACCCCGAATCCCTCAGTCACGCGCTGGGACTCCTTACAAATGACTATCAGATGATGGCCAACCCCTATAAGAAACCCGTAACACGCAACTCAGCCCCACGCCCTCAGCTAAATTCTTTCGCTCGCCCCCAATCTTATAATCCTGCCCCTATGAACAATTTTAAAAGATTCACCCCCCAACCGTTTAAACCAAGTTACCAGCCAAATAACAGTCCCCCCGACCATCAAAAACAGCAACAGGTAATACCTAAACCCCCTTCAGGGAATCTTGCTCAACGTGCCCCCTCCGGAAACCTCACCCAACGGCCCCAACAACGCCCCTGGCAGCCCTGGCGACCGTTCCCCCAACAGAATCAGAACTTTAGAGGGAACCCGAGGTCCCACATGAGCTGGCAAACAACGCCAAACTATCATCAAATCAATGAGGACGGCTACACTAACGAACAACCCCCTGACGAACAATTTTATTACGAGACGAACGACGACTCGGAAAATAACCCCGCACCTGACCAACCTAAAGAAGAACAAGAGGCTGATTTTTTAGACGAAACCGGCCTCGAATCCCCGAATACGTCTTAATGAATTTAGAGAAAAAAACTATACTCGAACTCCCCTACATCATATGCCCAAAATCTAACCTTCGCTTTCTTATTGACACTGGCTCTACTAAATCATACGTAAACTCTACCATAGCTGAAAACCTCTTCTCAGACAAGATAAAATCCAACCCTTTCACTGTCCGCACTGCCCACGGATGTACCGAAGGTCGCTTCACGACTTTAATACCCTTAGGACCCCTATTCGACAGAAAACATTTGAATCACCAATTCAGAATTTTTGATTTTCACTCTAAATTCGATTGTCTCATCGGATTGGATATAATTAAAAAACTTGGTTGCTCTCTTGACTTTGTGAACCATGTACTCACGACTCCCCACGGGACAATAAAACTTCAATACCTAGGCTCAGAGTGTGCCGACCTCCATCTCATAGATGCCCGGTCCGTTCAAAAAATCAAGGTCCGAGTTAACATCGAGCAGGGAGAAGCCATAATCCCTTACACCAAGATTGGCAAATTGGAAATTCCCGAAAGCATAGTAAAAATCAAAGACTTTGAAGCCACTGTAAGCATTTCAAACCCCGAACCTAAAGTCACTAAATTTGCCCAAATTGCCCCTCTCAAAGTAGACACTCTCTCACCCCCGACTCACACACAAACAGCACAAGATTTAAATCACTTTTGGGACGAAACGTTCAAATTCAACCTACAAGACCTCAAAATGAACCACATGAATGAGAACGAGAAATTCCCTGACATCTTTAGCTACGAACATCAACCACTAACTCACACTACTGAAATCCAACACTACATACAAACTCATCACGAAATACCGATTTATACCAGGAACTACCGTTTCCCTGAAGCCTACCGCCACGAAGTAGACCGGCAAGTACAAGAAATGTTGGATCAAGGAATCGTAACTCATCCCACGAGTCCTTACAACGCTCCAATTTTTCTCGTACCCAAAAAGGCAATCCCTGGTAGCCCTCCTAACGCTCCACCTCGTTGCCGCCTAGTTGTTGACTACCGCGGACTGAACGACGTAACAATTCCCGACAAATACCCATTACCGCCAATAACCGAACTCCTTGACAAATTAGGCAGAAGTCAATATTTTTCCGTGATAGATCTTCGTGCAGGTTTCCATCAAATACCTATGGAAAAGAGTTCACAAGCAAAAACCGCCTTCAGCACCCCCTCATATCATTTAGAATTTAAAAGAATGCCATTCGGATTACGAAACGCCCCCAGCACGTTCCAACGATTAATGGACAACATAATGCGATCAGCTGGCCATTACTCATGCGTATATATGGACGATGTGATAGTGTTTAGCGCCTCCCTTGAGGAACACATTAAACACCTTCACGAAGTATTTAGACGCTTGAGAAATGCTAACCTGAAAGCGCAACTAGCTAAGTGCGACTTTTTTCGAAAGGAAGTCGCCTACTTAGGGCATGTAATCACCGATCATGGAGTAAAACCTAACCCGGAAAAAATTAATTGCGTTCTAAATTTCCCTATTCCCAAAACTCCAACTCAAATCAAATCCTTCCTAGGACTCCTAGGATACTACCGTCGCTTTATTCCAGACTTTGCGGGAGTAACCAAACCAATGACCCGCTGCCTTAAAAAGGGTTACAAAATTGATATTACAGACCCTGACTACATTGCCTGTTTCGAACGATGCAAGCAATTACTGACTAACGAACCCATACTGAAATACCCGGACTTTAACAAAGAATTTCGATTAACCACCGACGCCTCTAACGTAGCTATCGGAGCCGTACTATCCCAAATAACAGACGGACAAGACTTACCTATTGCATATGCTAGCCGTACCCTGAATGACACAGAGAGACGACTATCCACTATAGAACGCGAATTGCTAGCCATAGTCTGGGGAATTCACCATTTCAGACCCTACTTATTCGGACGACGATTCAAAGTCCTTAGTGACCACCAACCATTACAATGGCTCCATTCCATCAAAGAACCTTGTTCGAAACTGTTCAAATGGAAGACACGACTGGCAGCCTACGATTTCGAAATCCTATACAAAAAAGGATCAGCCAACGCTAACGCAGATGCCCTGTCCAGAATAGAATTGTCGAACCTGTCCGAAAACGAAACATCGTGCCCTGACGAACCCGACCTTGTTTTAGAAGATTTCTTCTCTAAACTTAGCCCCGACGAACAAGAAATAGTTAACCGGCTTCCTCTTGGCCCAGGATCCGTATACGTTAACGTATCGGAAAACGAATCGGATGTGGATCAAACCATACACTCTAACGCGTTAGGAAACACTTCTGTAACCATCCCAATTAGGGATAGCCCAGTCAATAAATTACGACACCAAATCATAGTAAAATCAACAAACCTCCCCATGCCAAACGCCACCACTGTAGAAAAAATATTCGACAATAGAACTAGAATCACAGTACGGATCTCCAAAACCCACGCTGAACAAGAAATAATTAAATTCGTCAAGGAACACTTAATGCCCAAAATTAAATACGGAATATATTTTGAAGACGACCTATACATAATGTTCACCCGTGTACTCAGCAAAATATTTACAAACAGTCAACTCGAAATATTCAAGTTTACTAACAGACGTATTTGGAACTAACCAACAGACAGACATCATACGCAAATACCATGAAGGTCTAACTAACCACCGTGGTATAGACGAAACTCACAAACACCTCGTACGGACTTATTACTGGCCCGATATGAGACAATCCATCCAGAAATTCATCAACAATTATTGTGAGTTATGCGTACGCGCCAAATACGATCGTGCCCCATTAAAACTAAAATACAACGTCACATCGACAGCATCCAAACCTTTAGAAACCCTGTTCATCGACGTCCTTACCCTCGATAAAACCAAGTTCTTAACCGTCGTAGACCAATTCTCTAAATTCGCTCAAGCCTATCCCCTCAAATCAACTAGTGCGATAGACATCATGGACGCTCTCCTACACCATTGCACTCATCACGGAATACCCAAGACTATCTCCCTTGACAACGCACCCGAATTCCATTCCTCCGTGATAAGAGAATTCGCCTTGATTCACGGAATCAATCTCCACTTCGTATCCTCACAACACCCAGAGTCCCAAGGCATAGTCGAGCGATTTCACGGAACGCTCCTCGAACACGTACGACTCCTAAACGAACAACTGGAATTCAAAAAAGACACCATCCGAACAAAAGTCACACATGCCCTACTCGCGTACAACAATTCGATCCACTCCGCCCTTGGAAAATACACCCCTTTTGAAGTCCTGTATGGTCATATCAACCCAGACACCCTACTCGACCTCTCCACTGATCAGACACTCGTAAATAACTACCTTGAAAAGCACAAAGAACGCATGTGCCAAGTCTACTGTCAAACACAAGAGCGACTAGACAGCATCAAAAAGAAGAACATAGAGAAAGTCAATCAGAAAAGGGAAGAACTTCCACCTATCCCCGAAAATGTCTTCGTGAATACAGTCCAAAAGCAGTCTAAAACCAAGCACCTTTGCAACAAAGAAACTATAGTTACAATTAATCCCGAATTAAAAATAGCCGAAATCGAGCCCAGACACCACAATACGGTCCCCAAAATTCACCTATCCAATGTTCGACGCCCTAAAAAGTTCACGCCCAACCTCACTAACGCATGGGACGAGAGTGCAAACAAATTAGAAGTCCTGGTAAACAAATTCGGTCTTAACATCACCCGAGGCGACCTAATCACCCTTAAAGGCACAAACTGGGCAAACGACAACATAATAAATTTCTACTTTGAACTCATCAGAGAAAATTCTGACATCAATCGCGGCCTCTCCACATTCTGCTTCAACACTTTCTTGTACGTCTCATTCGTTAATAGAGGGTACGAAGCAGTCAAAAATTACGCTAAAAAGACAGATATTTTCGAAAAAGATATTATATTAATCCCTATTTTCGACGCAAGTCATTGGAGACTCGTCGTGATCCAGCCCAAAAAGAAAGAAATAACGTACATCGACTCCCTCAACTTAGACGGCTCGAAAATCTTAACCAATATCCGTAGCTACCTAGCTAAGGAACATAACGCTAAGAAAGGGACGAACCTCGACTACTCGGAATGGAAGATAGATCAGAACAGAAACGTTCCCCAACAGTTAGGTAGTCACGAATGCGGAGTATTCACGATGCACTTCGCGAACAAAATTGCCAACCAAGAGCCCTTAGACGTCGACGTACATGACATACCCTCCCTCAGACGTAACGTAGCCCAAGAAATCCTAAACCAAAACCTCAACTGAAAAGCTCCATCTCACAGACCTGACCTTAACATGTAACTCTAATTTCAGGATACTGACTTTGACTCACCACTCACTCATCACCAACGGACTCGAAATCGAAGACATCTCCCAAAACCTAGGACTACTACCAGTACGAATAGCCCCCGCTAGACTGATCAACCACTATCACACGATTACACACTATTACAGACTAGAAGGAATTCTAAACCAAATCAAAGCAATACGTACCCACTTTGACGAAATTATACAAATCACCTCGACGGACAAAGAAGTACGAGAAATCATCCACCCCCGAACCCAAGTAGTAGAACACATGCTAAACATTGCGGAGGAGAGACTGTCTGAATCAACTCTACCTCGCCGACAAAAACGTGGACTACTGAACGGACTAGGATCCGTAGTTAAATTCATAACCGGGAATTTAGACGCAAACGACGAAGAAAAGTACAACAAAATCATCCAACACCTCCTGGACAACCAAGAAGTAATATCAGAACAAATCAGCCACCACTACTCAATCAACAAAAAATTGATTGAGGACCTGAACGTGACCATTGACGAAATCAATTATAACCACAACCTACTAGCTTCCGAAATTGGAAAACTAAAAGAAATAAGCTCACAAGCCACTCATATCAGACAAGTAGAAAACGCCTTGGAACATAACCAATTACTCTTGCAATTAATTTTAGACATTACACAGGACATAGAAAATTCGATCACGTTCTGTAAACTTAAGAAGCTTCACCCCAGCATAATCAAACCCCGTCAACTACAAACAATCCTTAGAGACCTAACGCCATTTTATGAAAACCGCCTCCCTGACTTTGAAGGAGAGTCCCTCTGGGAACTCCAAAGCCACGTGAAAGTAAACTGTTACGTGAGTTTCGAGGAAATAATATACTTTCTCGATATCCCTATAATCCAACCCGAAAATTATGATCTTATCTACTTACAACCAGTTCCAACACTAGTAGAAGATGCCTACGTGACAATCTCTCCCTCCACAAAATACGTCCTAAAATCCAACCAACACTCCGAACTGAAATTTCTAAGCGACCTTTGCGAACCCGGACTTACATATCATTTTTGCCCTGATAAACTACAACTACCTAACAATTACAATTGCGAATCCGACATCCTCCAAAAAGGTTTAAATGGACGTTGCGAACTGATCCAACTGGAAACGCAAGAGAACCATATAGAATTTATTGAAGAAGCCAAACGCTTCGTGTTCTTTTTCACAACTAACGACCAAATAAAAATAATTGACCAAGGAAATATCGAATTCAGAAAACTCCACGGTGTTTTCCTAGTCTCACCGGGAAACAGCACAATTGAATACCGTAACCAAACATTGACAACCCCTTCGACGCGTACCACTCATACCCCATCACTCGTCAAATTTATTAAATTCCCATGGGACTCCAATAAAATACCGATTACCGAAGTAAAACTAAAAAGCCTTAAGCGCATATCGCCCCCTAATATCCCGGTTGTATCAGCCAGACAATTAATCACTCAATATGTCACACCCAGTATCTGGACTGTCATACTTTATATAGTACTCGTTAGCATATCCCTTTACGTCATTACAACCTATACTCGTTACAAGAAAGAGACCCAGTCTATTCCCCGTTAAACGCCGAAATCCAAATAAAGATAACCATGTAACGTAAATTGTACTTATTGTATTTACCTACCTATACCCACGTATCATGTAACTTGAATTATCGTACCAATATTTTGTATCACCGCTTACTATACCTAATTACCCACATTTACTCCGTGTATTCTCTATTATTGTTTTCTGTATCTCTTATTATTTTGTATCGTTTATTATTATTATTATGTTTATTATTATTATTATGTGTTTATTATGTTCAAGTGTTTATTATGTCCAAGTGTTCATTAAGTTCAAGTTTACAATGTTAGGCGTCTCCCCGAAAATTCAATCTTAGAGGGGAGTACTCATGTGCACCAGCTTAGCTTACTCCGCCAGCGTCTACGACGCGGATAGCATACTGCTGACTAGGTTAAACTGAGGTGTTAGAGGTATTAAATAGGAGGCGCGCCCTGCGTGGCTTCAGTTAGAGTTGCGCCGTTGTACGTCTACCTTCGCTGTCATATAGTGAGCTGTGCTCTCAGTCCGTTGATCAAATAAACATTTTTTTAAAAAGTCTTCTTTCGGTGACCCGAACTTCACTTATATGAACTTGAATGAATGTACAGGTGGGTGGAAATTATAGAAAACACTTACGGAAATTTAGAAAAACTTGATGACGCTGATGACGCTGTAAAGCGAAAATTTTCATTACCTATCATCAAGTTTTGACATTTTATGTCTTTACTCTGGCACATAACTCGAAAAACCTTACACAAAAGCGTTACACGAAATCGTCACAAAAATTTCTGATGATTTTCGCTTACAACCGATTCGTTGCTACGGAACTTCATCTTCGCCAGTTATCATCGTACAAAAATCGTTCACCACTCGTTGGATAGCTCTCGATTTACCTAACCATATTACGTTAACCACTGCGGAGTGCGTGGCCGACAAGCTGCGGTATGAGCGTGATTGTTTAAATAATTGTTTACACACAGGTGATCATTCTCAATAATTTATATTGTCTATACGAATGCAAGCTTCATAATTTATGATGAACCCTACAATTAAGTAGGTATAACAACTACGCTACTAGGGTAGGTGATGTAGCATTGTTCAAAGGTTCTTGAATCACTTCTTTAAAGACATAAAATGTCCCAATGTGTTGCAGACTCGTATGCGAGCATTTAATTCTCGACCGTATCAACAACAGGATGGAGTTGACATTTTCATGTCTTTGCTTTGGCACATAAACATTCTTGGTTCTCAGTACCGTAGCTCCTAGGACAAGTGAGTGCACAAACTCCTAGTTTTCATATTCAAGTGAATCATGCCTCCTGCATGCTATACAACATTGTTGCATACATTATAGTGCCAAGCACAGAATTGTTACTAAAAAAAAAAAAAAAAAAAAAAAAAAAACAAACTGAAACGGGAAAAATTTGTTTCCTTGATTCACCCTTTCCCTCAGATCACGTCAGAACACAAGCGACAGGCGGGCCACTACGTCAGACGCACCTATGACGCACGAGCGTATGACGTCAGACGGCTGGCAGGGGGCCAACTAGTACGTCAGAGCCTATGCCGTAAGAGCCTATGACGTCAGACGGCTGGCCGGAGGCCAACTAGTACGTCAGAGCCTATGACACACGAGCGTATGACGTCAGACGGCTGGCAGGAGGCCAACTAGTACGTCACAGCCTATGCCGTAAGAGCCTATGACGTCAGAGATGATGGCTGGCTAGGTGATCGGGTTTTAATAAGCCTCTGGAATTCCGCGCCTTCATTTTGCATTCATTTACATCTTCACGTTGAAAAATCCTTCATCTTGTCGCTAATTTTATTTATCTAAATTTCCGTAATTTTTTTCTATAAATTTCACCTCCTGTACATTCATTCAAGTTCATATTTCACGCGAGTGTCTTTAGTTTCACCAATCCATCGTAAATATATATATATGTTCGGTTGTGGAAATGAAAGCACTCGCGGTGATATACTGGATAAATATTTTCACAGGAGGAGAAAAAAGAAGGATAGAAACACTTAATATATACAATTGTAAAGCTTACTGCAATTTTCGCGTTACCGCGTCATCAGCCCGGGAAGAAAAGATGACGCTGTAACGCGAAAATTTCCGTTTTCATCAAGTTTTTCTTAATTTCTGTAAGCTTCTGTAAGTTTCTATGCCTCCCTTAGCGTGGCCCCTGGGTCGTGTGGTTGAAATTCACACTGGCCCAGATGGTGTCGTTCGGGTGGCAACACTCAAGACATCCAAGAGTCTAATTACTCGATCGGTGGTTAGGCTCTGCCCACTACCATCTCAATAAAATATTCATTTTAGGTCGGCGGAATGTTCGGGGGAAATTTCGTCGTTTCCTTCCGGTCTTCAGGCCTCCAACCCCCTTAGAAATATCAATTTACCATATTATGTGCCTGTACTGTGCTTAACAGGTATTTTCCACATCCACTCCCGTTTTCTATACAAAAGTACAGGCCTGTCGTCCAAATAAATCAGGGATGCACAATGTGTCGAACTCTCTATACAGCCAATTTGTGTGGTATCTGGGGGCCTCCTTAACTCGATTTTCAAGGTAGTAACATCTCCCAAATTTCGAGAGTTAGTCACTAGGTCCAAACTAAGCAAAATCGTTGAAAAATTAGGTAGCAATTCAGTTATTATTGCTGGTTTCCCTAAACGCTCTATATGCAACAGAAAGAATTAACTTTGTCTGTAAAATTCAATCCATATGTTCTTATAAGTTAGGACGTCATTACACACACCCCACCCCACTCCCTCAATCTTCCCTCGACTATGATGATGGTCTTGCCCAACATAAGCGTAGGTACATTTCATTAACTTTGAATTAATTAATTACAAATTGTAATTTACAATGAACATGACTGACACCTGAAACTTGAATTCCCTAAATGTTTGTGATTTGTTCCATCAGTTACTTCACTTAGAATTTGGTAATGGTGTCAACCGTGAAACGAGTTTATGGCCCCTTGTTAATGTATGGTTCCCTAAACACTCGATAATATAGAGCGTTTAGGGACAAATTTTACAGACATAAATAATATTATTATGCAACAGAAAGAATTAACTTTGTCTGTAAAATTTAATCAAATAGTCGAAAAACACATAGGTACCTAATAATAGACATAATTTAAATATCATGTACCTACGTAGTGTTATACATTTGTTCAAAAACCGTGTTCCATAATTCCTTGGTTTGATCCTTGATCTAAACAGTAATATTTTTGTATAATTTGTTTGTGTGGATTAATATCTTTTACTTGTTTTACGTAACTAAAACAAATATTCAATGTTTGGCGTTTTTTTAGTAACACCCCTCCCCCCCCCCCCCCACACACACCTGGCTAGGTCGCCGGCATATATTGCGTATGTAAATGAGAGAAGACGTTGGATTCCGGCCTGCTGTGCCACTCCACTAGCGCTACCTCGCGGCCTGGAGGTCAACTTGTACCAACTCCTTCCTTCGCGGTTCGTTTCAAACCGTGCAATTCAACCTAAAATGCCCAATGATGATCACACTTCTTCGGTGTGACCGACGGTGCATTATACGCCCAGTGAACTCGATTATCGAGATAATCGAATGTTGCGATTATATATAGATTTCACTTGTTTCTCCCAGTTTCTCCCAAACTGACATAATATTATTTTCATTTTTACAATGCAATATACCTATGACTTTAGATTGATCTATATGTCCAACTAATCTATATGGTACTAATCAGTTGTTTGGGGGATGTTTTTATTCCGCAACCCCGTCCACTTTATCTATATGTCGAACTAATCTATATCGACAGCCACGCTGCAAAAGCCTGTAAGTTGAAAAGCTGAGAATGTTCAGGAGACGAAAAAAACTTTGTATTTTTTGTCTACCGAACTCTGAGTTCTTTCTTCCATTTTTATTGTGTGCCAAGGGAAAGAGTGAAACTTTCTAAGCAATTCGGTTGATCTCTTACCCTGAATGCGCCTCTGAGACCCAATTTAACAACTTACAGGAATTTACACAGGATTGAATGTCAACTTACAGGGTTTATCACACACTGAAAAATGATTACACCGTTATTGAAACGAATGAAAAACTTTATTTAAAATGGAAAAATCGAAATAAGGCACAATTTTTTTAGTCCCACAGGCTACCAATAAGGTATTTAAAAATAAATAACAGTCTCATCGCTCAGTCTTGAGATTAAAATTAAGTCACTACTCTTAGTATTTTAGTGCAAAAAATTGAACTAGAAGGAAAGCTAAATACATGAACTAAACATGACTAGAGTGGCAATTTAGTTTCACTTCAGAACCACCTAAAATAAAATCCTTTTTTTTGCGTAACTAATGACTAAGCCCATCATAAAATGGATGGTAATCTTTTGGAATTACGTTTTTCAAGTCCTGTAAGTGTCTGAACTTATCCTCTTTTATTTTAACAGGACTTCTGTACAGTCTGTTGATCACGCCTTGGAATGGGTTCTTCTTCTTTCTCTTTTCGAGCAAGGTCCATATCAAAAGTGTTGACAAACTGTTTGGAGCACACGGGTTGCCTCTTCCCATCGAGCTTGAGGTGATATTTCAGCGTCAATCCTCGTCGGCTTTTTTCTGCCTCTTTGCGATTCCACAAATGTGTCGGCTTGACAGCATCCACCAAAGATGCTACAAGAGTTCTTTTTGCTTCCCATGACAGATTTTTCCAAAAATGGGAATGAAGTCTTTGCCTTTCAACTTCGGAAAATTTGCGGCACTGTAGCTTTTTAGATTTTAGGCTCATCTTGCAGTTGCAAGGAGGTCTCAGCTGTCTTGATGCTCGTTCAACGTTGTAGTACCAGTTACCTCTCTTTTCTTTGTCTTTCCTTATTCCGAAATAAGCCTCCCCTACTTCCCTTTTTTCTCTCTGATGATCCATTTCTTCGTTCTTCTTCGTCTCGAATTCTCTCTTCACCTTGAACTGGCTCACCACTGCTTTCATGAAGGGCGTCCGTTTTAGCTGGATGATCCCTGTAGTTAGCTAACTCACTGTCGTCAACCTCTTCTCTCATTCCTACGCCGCTGCTCTCAGTTTGGACGCCTTCACTGTTTTCAAGTCCTAGCACTTCTCCTGAAAAGTCGGAAGTCTCTGTAAGCCCAAGACCCTCTTCAAAGCCGAAATTGCATTTATTATCATCTCCAGATGGGAGGAATTCATAATCCCTGTCACAATCAGGATCATTACTGTCAGTATCGGGATTACTTTCATCATAATCAGGGTCGTCACCGTCATCATCACCACAGATTTTGTCATCATCTGGGAGGACCTTGTCATTAGCTAGATTAGCTTCGTTCTCTGTACTTTCTAGATTATTCTGTAAAAGATATTCTGTACTTTCTGGTATGTTTTCATCAACAAAGTTCAATAGTTCTTCTGCCTGGGCGAGTAAATCAGCTTCATCCTCGTGGTTCTCAATTTGAATGTCTTCTGCTTTGCGTGGAATCGGTATTTTCTGCTGATGTTCAACCAGCCTCATAATTTTTTCAGCCCTGCTTGTGCAGGAAGGAACCTCATTCAATTTTTGCTTCTTCATTGTCGTTAACTCTGGAAATAATCAAATTATTCAGTGAAGATGTGCTATGAATCAGTCCAACTTGAACTTGAAATTTGAGATTCATGAAGAAAATAGAGTGGAACATGAAATTTGTTGAAAGTACCGACTTGGCCACTTTTTGTAATTACCTCCACTACCTATAAGTTTGATTTTTGAGGAAAAAAATCCATGAAAAGCAGTGCTATTATGACATAAAAGTGATCAACAAAACAGGTATAAAATCCCGTAAGTAGCACGGGCGTGAGGAAAGCTTCACCAGCATGTGGGTGTAAAATCCTGTATGTTATTCTCTTCCATCCTATCCCTGCCGTCCGAGTTTTTTCTTAATTTTACCCACTCCCCGATTACAATTACATGTTAAATCGTTGTTCAACCTATTTCTCAAAACACTGACAATGGATTCCACAATAAGAATTATTAAAAGAGGTGAATACTCACGTTTTTCAGAGGGCGACGTTTGTTCCCATTAGTATTACAGCAACATACCGGTATTTACACCGTGATTGAGCGGCTTCTAACTTACAGGTTATTACAGCTGGCCATAGAGGAGTTATAACACACTGGAGACCAGATTTTTCGGCACTAGAATGTGCGCAAGCCCATCAGTAATCAGAAAAGTCCAAAACCATATTTTCCCAAAAAATTCAACTTACAGGCTTTTGCAGCGTGGCTATCGATATGCTACTAATCAGTTGTTTGGGGGATGTTTTTATTCTAGATTAGTTGGACACATAGATCAAGTGGACGGGGTTGCGGAATACAAACATCCCCCTAACAACTGATTAGTACACAACTGTTACCATCGAATGTTGACATCATCGATATATAATCGACTTCATCATCGATACATAATCGAGGTTGAATTGCACGGTTTGAAACGAACCACAAAGAAAGGAGTTGGTACAAGTTGACCTCCAGGCCGCGAGGTAGCGCTAGTGGAGTGGCACAGCAGGCCGGAATCCAACGTCTTCTGTAAATGAGTACACTGTTCATTTTAACCGAAATAATAAAGAAAGAGAATTTAAGAATTTAAGAAAATTTCTTAAATTCTCTTTCTTTATTATTTCGGTTGAACTTTAATATTTAATATTAAAGTTCAATTTTGAATCGAAAAAGAATTTTGAATCATTTAATGATCCTTCAAAAATTATTTGTGAGAGATGTAGGTAATTAATTGATGAAGATATAGTTAGAAGGTGTAAAGTTATATTACCTATGTTTGGTAGTTAAGTATCTCTATTCATAGACAGTTGTACCAAATTTAATGATTTTAATACCAGGTGTCTATCAATTTGCTTCAATGCCATATCTACCTTTGAGGAGCGGCAACTTCTTCATCGTCCCTTTCGATCTTTTTAAACTCAAGAACTGACGCGTATTTGTCAATGCATTCCGTATCCGCTGCCATTTCAACGTCCCCATTATCGTCTGCCGCTACCGTCTCCAGAGGCGCGTCTCCTCGTTCGAATGCGTGAGTTGAAAAATACGTGTACAAGTATATCGTCAGCTTCTTGTAGTCCGTACGTGTTTTCACATTTGTTGGAATCACGTCATCCCACACCTAATTAATAACAAAACTCAATCCACTGATAGTTTCGAAACTGTGATAGAAAAAGAATGCATAAAACCAATTAGCGAAAAACATTCTTACCTTGAAAAAAGAGTTGTAATCTGAAGACTCCAATCCTCCGAAGAGCTTCAGGGCGTCAGTTCTTGTGACGCGGTCTTTTGTAAATCGTTTGCTTTCTTGCACTATCGTGAATCCTGAACCTGTTGTTTCTTCTCTGAGCGCTTCAATGGTTTTATTGTATCCATGGCAGTCTAGAAACTGTTGGTCATCATACGAAAACTTATTAATACTTTACTAACTCGTGGAATTTCTAGCCACTTTTGGGGAGTAATAGTGTTGTAATAGGCTTTACTAATAATAATTATTAATAATCGCGTCAAACTTTTCACTCAATTTATTTATTTAATTGCTGTATCTGCGTATTTGAGTTCTGTACCGTGGTTTTCGCCATCTCAATACCTGATAGCCCCCCATCGATTTTTTTCTCGAGACTCGTAAATTTGTCTTCGTTTGACCTAATCACCTGCTCCGTTTTCTGTTTCAAGAGAGTTATTTAGGTTCTAAATGTATGGACATCTTTAAGATAAGATCAACAGGGACCCACCCAGGTGGCCTTGCGTTCACTACCCATCTTTCCCCAATTTATTTCGGAAACTTTGGTACATGTAACATGTGATTGTTGTTTGCAAATTGTACATTCGGCAGCTATTGTTGCTGCATCCAACGTTTCAAGGGACACAACTCACTCCATATTTGGTAAAAGTAAAAAATTGTCAGAAAAATAGAACCAATACAAATTATAGTTTTCCAAATACAATAAAACAGAATAACTATTACCTCTGCAATGGACTTAGCAGCTCTGCTACCAATTTGCGACGGAATCGTACGTTTTGCAGTGGAAGATGTCGATTCCCGACCGCAAAAAGGAAAAATCCTATTAAATTTTGGATAAAAATTTTGGAGGCCGGGACTGTACGTGAGTGGGCTACAGCGGATTAGAAACCCGCGGTCTAGAAACTCGCCCTTCAGCTGAACCCGCGGTTCTGGCCCGCAGTCCTGGCCTGTTGTCGCCCATACACGTACAGTTCAAAAACCGCGGTCCTCGCCCTTCAGCAAAACCCGCGGTTCTGGCCCGCGGTCCGGGCCTGTCAGAAAAACTCTGCAAATTCTTGACACAACGGTTCATTATCTTCTTTGTACAGATCACCCTTCTGTCTAGATCACTAGGTCTAAATGTCTAGATCCTAAATGTTAGATTAATTATTATTATCAATTATCACTAATTATTAACAATTTTATCAAGTACCTACTGAAAATTATTATAATTTATTGTTAGGTATTAATAATTCGTATTTATTAATAATAATAATTATTATTAATTATGATTAATTAATACGATATAATTCTGGGGTTTTTAATACTACGTCGGTAATAATTTTTCTATAAAAGAAGTACCTACCAAGAAACATTCGAAATTACCTTCATTTCCGTAGCACGAAACGCACCTCAGAACAACAAACTCGACAAAGAGCTTGTTCGTATGAAAATGGACCTGTATTTCAACAGTTTGATACACGATCGGGTTGTGAGGCACAATCTTTGAGCCCTCATTGTGAACGAACGGCTGGTCGTACAAAGCTGCGGATGGTCTTAAAAAATTCTACGGAACAAACTCTATCTAAATATGAAATAAAAAACATACCGTTTGATGGGAATTTTTCGAGATATGGAATTTTCAAAATTTCAAAATTCGTTTTGAACCCCTTCCCCTTGACCTAGGGTTATGAAAAGTTTCGTGGATCATTGTGGGGCTGGTCCAAACCCAGAAACCAAATTTCGTAATTTTAACTCAACGCTAACTGGGCAAAGTGCCTCGGACGGCGGACGGCGGACGGCGTACGGCGGACGGCGGACGGCGTACGGCGGACGGCGGACGGCGTACGGCGGACGGACGGATTTTTTTTTATTCGATTTTCTGAATCTACGTATCTTGAAACGTAAACCAACAAATTTTGAGGGGGGGTTAAAATTTTTTTTTCTTTGGGCGATTCCAATGGTTCATTATCGAAGATAATAAACCAAAAACCGCTCGTGTATGACAGCCTAATCAAAGGGCACCTTGAGAGAAACGACCCCAAACCAGGTCCGTTCCTCGCAATTATCAATTAGCTGTTGCCTCGCTGCATTGTCTTGCAGCGCATTGTCTAGAGCACATTTAATGTGATCTAAAAACTATACCGTTCCATCTGAATTTTTCGGTATGAAAGTATTTTTATTTTCATTTCCATATGAAAGTACAGCGGACGGATTTTAACGCAGAATATGATAACGGCGACTAGTGTTGGTCATCCTCACCCAAAAACTACTAGTGTCATTCCAGACGATAACTCTCGATAGGATTGAGATAAAAAGTTCAAATTTGCACAAAAAAATCTGTCTTGGCAATCGACAGGCTAAGTTCGTAGATGGGCAGAATCGGACCACTCTAAGGGGGGGGGGGGGAGAGAGAGTTTTAGGAGGGGGGGGGGTAAATTCCTCATAAATTCCTAAAATGGAACATTTTGACAAGTGACACCTCATCTTAAAGGTTTTTTTTATGCTGAACACGATGGTGAAATCAGAATTGCGATATCTCATCCCTTTCTCAAACTGGAGCAATTTCAAGATGAAGAAACGTGGTTGTTACTTGATATGATCTTCATGGTTATTCTGCTCTAATCTGATGACGGAATGCGATATCGCAATTCGGACTTCACCGTCGTGTTTAGAGTTGATAATTTCCGTCATCAGAAACCCCCACACCCCCCCTCAGCTCTTCGATATTTAATATTGAAAAATGAGGGGGGGGGGGGGGGGGTTCATCCGAAAAATGAAAGTCTGACTAGTGATACCTCATTTTAAAGGTTTTTACACGCTGAATACGATCGTAAAGTCTGAATTTCGATCCCTAATTTCGTTCGCAAACTTGAGTACTTTGAAGATGAAGAATAAGTTCTTCACGGTTAATCTGCTCTAATCTGATGACTTATTCCGCTCTCAAACTGGAGCAAGTTGAAGATGAAGAAACGTGGTTGTTACCTACTTAAGATGTTCTTTAATGAAGACGTTTTACGTAAAACCAATTATTTCTTAGAAAATTTGCTCTTATAGTCATGCTGCATGACTGGGTTTTTTTGTTTTTTCACTTACCATTGGTTTCTGGGCATTCATTCCCTTCCAGTTATGTCAATTTTAATCAGTACATGTAGGTACCTAGTTTATCGAACTGCTCTCGTGTGAACCGAAAACGTTTTTAAAAACACCACCAGGAAGTTCCTCAATCAGGTTTAACTCTCCGTAAGTATTCTTCCCAGCTGAAAAATCTTTTATTTCTTTTCTTCTTCACTAACGAATAAACTACAACCACTTCTTCATTTACTGACTCCGATTCTAAATCCAGGAGGAGTTCCATTGCTGACATCGGGTTTCAACATGCGGTGCTGTAGGACGTGTGCTGGGTTTAACATGCAGTACTGGACCCATCCCATGTTTAATATGCGCCGGGCAGTATTTCTGGAGGCAAAAGTGATACTTATACTTTTGGGGGAATGCTGGTTGGTGATCTCGACGTACGAGCAGTTTTGAGGGTGGATGTGTGTTGTAAGTGTATTTACCTCCAATATCAAGCCGATACATGTGGATTCCACATCGAAACAGGCATCTAAATTGTTCACCATCCAAGACCTGAAAATGCATTTACGTTAGAAATACCTTTATATTACCTTCGTTCATGCACATCTGTTCATCATTTGAGAAATACTCTAGAGTTTGTGTGATGTTCAACGTTCTTGGTCCCTTGCAAATATGTACCACATTTATCCAAGAAAAATGTGGAAGATAAGGTGAAATCACGTGTCCTACCTCGCATTACTGCTTTCCACGTCCATACCGATGTTTACAGTATGTGAACTGTCATTTGAAATTCATTTGAATTATAGGTATGCACTCTTATTCTTGATTTTCGACTAGGTACGGTCCATCAAATAGCATTTGGTATTCGCAACTCTCTACTGCACAGTTCCTCGTAAAACTCCGTCGATAAGTTGGTTGGTGAACAGAGCAAAGCGTGTGGAGGCGGTTTATTTTGTAGAGCGTTTCCAATAGCGACCTTCCACTTCCTTGACCTCTCACCGACAACAGGCTTTTCATAAGTCGTGTATTCAAGTATCATTACCTTGGATGGGAAAATAGATTATTTATTGCCTTTCTGGTTTATAAGCTTTCGGGCGCTCACCAGCGATTGATGGTTTTGAAATCGATGCGTCAATGAAATATTTCCTCCTCTATAAAAGAAGTTTCAGTAACTTCCGAAAATATATTAAATCATTTCTTTCTATAGAAACAAAATTTCTGCACATTTTGCTATCCAAGTTTATTATTTTCTGTGTAGATCACTCCGAAATAGTTGGAGTAATGAGCTATTGTATGCCTACTTTATATAGGGTGTCCCACTTAAAGGTGGACATCCCGCCGGGGGTGAATTCTACAACTAATTTGAGACTAAAAATGCCCTATGACTCATAATATGTAGTATTATAGTAAATAATAGTATTATTTACTCCACTTAAAACCCGAGTTTTTTCACTTTTAAATTTGTTTTCGTGTTTTTGACAAAAGTAATGTCAAATCTGAGGATATCGTTAGAAAGAGTATTAAATTTCCTATCTCTCTAGTGCCAAACCAAAAACTTTTGCTAAGGTTTAACGGGTAAAATATCAGCCTAAAAAGCAAAATTTGTCAAAACCAGGATATTTCCAGTGTTTTCAATCGCCAGCAAAACTTACCAATCCAACTTGAAAGTTTTGTACTGTTACTGCTAAAGTTGAACAAAAAACTCAGCTTTTCAACAGTATCCTCAAATTTGAATTTACATTGGAAAATAAGGGATAAAATGTCGTTTCCCCATCGAAAAACGCGTATTTTTTTCAAGCGAAATTGAGGGCTGTGGAGTGAAAAATGACTACCTACCTTACGACGGGAATTTTTTTTCCGCTAGGAAACAAGTTCTGTGGAATCTTCTACAAGGATTTGAATGGTGATAATCTTCAACTCAGACTGTTGATGTTAGAGCGGAGCGGGTGTTCCTCACTGGGAATTGCCGTTTTGGACTCGTTAAGTCCATGTCCACTGTAAACAATGTTGTATCATTTGCTGAGTCCATATCACTGACTCAACGACAAACAAAAACATGCTCATAGCAGCAGGTTCATAGCAACAGTTGGATTGGGCGTCAGTGTCCCACCTACTGATCTTTGAGATGGCAACTTTTTCAAGTGCTGAATGGTAGTGGTCTATGGGCTATGGTTTTGGTGTATAGTTTTGCAATAAAAAAATTCCCTTCGTAAGGTACCTAGTCATTAAATTTTATCCCCGCCAAAAACAACTCCGTTGTAAAAACTGGCCCGCCAAAAAACCTTCTTATTTACAAAAAGGAATGATATCCATTTTGCCCGCCAGCCACGTATATAGGATGCCCGGTGCTACCCCTAACCACCACCACCAATGTTTTCCTGTTCCCTGTCTTCTTCCCACAGCCCCCCCCTTTCACCCTCCTCTGGTCCCTCTGTTGTACCGGCAGCGAGCTTTTCGCTTCTTTCAATGCTGTTGGCGGGAGCTTCTTGCCAGATAAGCACGCCTGAATTGGAGTATAACTTCACTGTAGTTGTACCACCACTGATTACACTGTTCTGCACGAAAATCCTCCTTCAAACCAAAACATGCTTTCTTACTGTTATCAGATGTGCTGAACACGAATTTGAAGTCAGATTTTGTCTATCACGCACAGTTTCATGAGCAATTCTAGTTTTTTTTAATCCAAAAAGGTGAGTTTTTTGTGGATTTGACGAATTTTTTTTCGGCATCAAAACGTAGTGAAATAAATTCAAAAGCCCGATGATTTTGAGCGCAATGAAGTATTTGAACGAAAAAAAATTGATGGGAATATTACAAGTGGTTAAAGAAATATGGCTAAAAGTGTTTTTTTTTTCTTTTTTTTTTTTTTTTCAGTATTTGAGCTTGAGGCAGGGATTTGGTCTCTACGTGGATCTTTAGGGGAATGTACCCTTTTCATTCAAATCCTTACCTGCCCCCCAAAATTTAGAGACTACCGAAAAATAGTCCAAGAACTGCTTACTTCATATAAAACATTGGGATGCAATATGTCCTTAAAAATACATTTCCTGCATAGTCACCTAGACTTTTTCGCCCCAAATTTGGGTGCAGTTTCGGACGAACATGGAGAACGATTCCACCAAGACATATCCAGAAAGGAAAAAAGATATTCTGGCAAATGGAATGAGAAGATGCTGGCGGATTACTGCTGGACACTGCAGCGGGAGACAGAGGAGGAAGAGTACAAAAGAAAAAACTCTGCAAATTCTTGACACAACGGTTCATTATCTTCATTGTACAGATCACCCTTCTGTCTAGATCACTAGGTCTAAATGTCTAGATCCTAAATGTTAGATTAATTATTATTATCAATTATCACTAATTATTAACAATTTTATCGAGTACCTAGTGAAAATTATTATAATTTATTGTTAGGTATTAATAATTCGTATTTATTATTAATAATAATTATTAGGTATTAATTATGATTAATTAATACGATATAATTCTGGGGTTTTTAATACTACGTCGGTAATAATTTTTCTATAAAAGAAGTACCTACCAACAAACATTCGAAATTACCTTCATTTCCGTAGCACGAAACGCACCTCAGAACAACAAACTCGACATCACTTAAGCCATATGATGTTCCAAAGAGCTTGTTAGTATGAAAATGGACTTGTATTTCAACAGTTTGATTCACGATCGTGTTGTGAGGCACAATCTTTGAGCCGTCATTGTGAACGAACGGCTGGTCGTACAAAGCTGCGGATGGTCTTAAAAAATTCTACGGAACAAACTCTATCTAAATATGAAATAAAAAACATACCGTTCTATATGAATTTTTCGAGATATGAGATTTTCAAATTTTCAAAATTCGTTTTGAACCCCTTCCCCTTGACCTAGGGTTATGAAAAGTTTCGAGGACCATTGTGGGGCTGGTCCAAACCCAGAAACCAAATTTCGTAATTTTAGCTCAACGTTAACTGGGCAAAGTGGCGCGGACGGCGTATGGCGTACGGCGGACGGCGTACGGCGGACGGACGGATTTTTTTTTATTCGATTTTCTGAATCTACGTATCTTGAAACGTAAACCAACAAATTTTGAGGGGGGGTTAAAAAAATTTTTTCTTTGGGCGATTCCAATGGTTCATTATCGAAGATAATAAACCAAAAAACTACTCATTGACGATGTGTGTATATTTTTTGAGTTGTGTCATATCTGGTATTATACCTGATAGCATGCAGGATTCAATTAATTATATTTTATCGTTGAAAAAGAAAAAAAACTGTTATAATAAAGACAATAATTTTCAAATACAATTTTTCATTTTGTCCAAGTTTCACCTCTTTTCTCTCAAAATCAGAGGGTGATAGAATTTTTCTGAGTTCAGATTCCGACTCACCACACCTGAAAACATGAGAAACAGGCAAAATTGTTCAAGGGAGCGTTGTAGGACCAGCCGTTCGTTCACAATGACGGCTCAAAGATTGTGCCTCACAACACGATCATATTTATTTATTTATTTATTGGCACAAACATAAAAGAAACAGACAAAATGAAGTAATCTAATTAGAAATTAACAGTTGTGACCACAGAGGACTAAATTCAAAGAATTTGTACCCCCCTGTGGGGTTGCTACTCTTCAAGCTGCCGAACAAAATACAATCAAAAACAGAATAAAAATATTTAAAAAAATACTATCTATACAAAAAAAGATATTATCATCATTCCTGTCTTGAATACCTGCACACAAGATTCTTTCCTAAAAATATCAGAAATTCTCAGGAAACCCAATTCTTTATAGAGTAGAGCTGTATTACTCCTGGAAGATCTATTTAAAATAATTTATTATAATTTATTATACGTATAATTATTATACGTAATATGTGTAGGATATGTGACTTTGTCGTAATTGATCCTGCAGTGTTTATCAGTTGATAAGCTCGATAAAGAGCAATGAGGTAGCAAGATGGCGTTTTGATTGGTAACAAGAAAAGAGTTCTGTTGGTTCAAAATAAAGTGTAATACAAAGTGAAATAGTTTATTCTTCCAAAGACATTACAAATAATGGCGACGAGGATGGGATCCTTCAAATGAAACGTTTTCCGCATAAGTGCAGAGTCAAGGTTACTGAAGCTACGGATCGTTTGACGCTTGTGTGAAGGTATTCCCGGCTAGCAGGTACGTTCGACTTTTTGGTTAATAAACTGGAAATTAACAAGAGTCCTACTATGATTAAAGGTACGAGTGATGGAATTATTGTTGGGCAGTTGCGCGAATTTGCGTTGACAAACGAGTGGGAGGTTTATACTGCCGTTTGAATGAAGACCGCCTCACCTCGAAAAGTGCGATTTTCAGAAATCAGCTTCAAAGTTCTCAGTATGAACTTCGCTATAACTTCTCTCCAGAACATTATTACGACCCAGGTTTTTGGGGGTAAGTCGATAGAAACTCAAATGAACATAATGTAAGACGAAATTGAGAAAAAATCGAGAAAAAATCGATAATTTTATCGATTATTGACACCTGAGGCGTTTTGAGCCACTATTTCGCTATGTTTTTGAAGGTAAAACACCTCACCTCTGTGTGAGGCGTTTCAGTTTCAAAAAGATTATTACATTTCGAAGCTGCGTTTGGAGGAAGAACACCTCACCCAAGTGCTAAAAATTCGTTATCTAAATATTTTTGAAGGTAAAACCAAATTTATAGGATTTAATCCTGTAAATTAAATAATAATTATCAACTAATTAAGTAGGTACTGGGTACCTAATCATTAATCAGTATTTTTTAAAACTATTAAGATACTATGTATGATTTTTCATGGTTCTATTAATTACCAACTTACCTGAGGATGGTTCTTCCATTGTTGAACTCCTCTCCTCAAATGACGACAGACTGTAACAGTAAGTTATGTACGCCAGCCTAGCCCGGCGTTGAGCAACCAATCCCAGGCAAGTACCTAATTGATGGACGGATCCCATTTCTTCCAATTTCGATACCATGACTTCACACCTTCCCAAAACCATGATGATTGGCACTATTTATAAAATTTATAAATATATGTTTCTATTAGTTACTCAACGAGTGCGATATGGAATTGGTCGTGTCTTCTGATTCAAGGTATCATTTAACGAATTTTCGAGGAGAAAATGAGCTATAAAATAAAGATGTACAGTGGGAGGGTCGTCAACCCCCCCCCCCCCCCCCTTCGTATTTAATATATTACACACACCTACCTAGTTAATATGGAACGTATTTGGTGGGGGGGGGGGGGGGGGGGGCTTGACGACCCTCCCACCGTACATCTTTATTTTATAGCTCATTTTCTCTTCGAAAATTCGCTAAATGATTTGAAAATGGAAGGTCTTCCCCGACTGAACAAGGAGCCAACGCGAGAGCCACCAAAGATTTCTTTCCCACGTGAATTCGTTGAATTAAAACAGCGCCGAAACTTAAACTGAAAATGACTGACCAGCAGCCGATCAGATAGAAAGAAGGCCTCAGCGCCGGTCAGATGTGTAAACAATTGGAACAAAAACGCCTTGCGAAAGCCAATAAACGCCTCACCTTGAATTTGAAGCCAACAGTTTGAACAAAAAACACCTCAGCTCGAATTTTCAACGAGCTGAGGCGTTTTTCCTCCAAAACAGGTAACGAACAACACAAAGGTGAGGCGTTTTAAGTGGTAGGCTGAGGTGTTTTACCTTAAAAAACACGTAGGTGAGGTGTTTTTCCTCCAAATCGAACACTTTTTTGGTTTCACCCCCTTCGAATTCAACCCCTTCCGGGTCGAATTTCGAAATTCCGATTTCACCGTTGGAAAGATAAGGTAAAAAATATAGGGATTACGTAAAAAAAAAAAAATTGAAAATTTTGAGGTGAGGCGTTCTTCATTCTAACGGCAGTATAAGCCACGAATGGAAAGTTATTTCAAGGTCAACAAACACTTTTTCACCGATGATGATTTGAAACGCGACACTTTTCTAAATGCATTGAACGAGGATGCGTTTAAATTATTGACGAACCTATCAGTACCTGACAAACCTGAAACTAAAACCTACAAGGACTTAATTGAGCTCTTTGACCGTCATTTCTCAGCAACTGAATCAGTTTTTGCTTCACGTTTCAAATTCTATAATGCTGTACGCGAACAGAATGAAAGCATCAATGATTGGGCGGCACGGCTTCGTAATTTGGCAGGTTTTTGCAAATTTGGCGATTACCTTGAAAAAATGTTGGTTGACAGATTTGTCATAGGTTTACAAAGGGGTCCTGCTCGCGACCGACTCTTTGAAGAGGATGCTGAAAAACTCACAATTGCGGACGCAGTTCGTATAGCCACAAATCGAGAGGTATCACTTGATCAGTACAAACTCTTGGAGGTAAAAAAGGAACCAGTAGGTTACGTCAAAGGCAAAAGTTCGATGTCAAATAAACCTAATTATCAGGGTTCGGGTCATAAAGGCAATACTCTTCAGCAAGGCGATTTGAAAAAACGCTGTACAGCTTGCGGTTATACAAACCATGAATTTGCCAATTGTAAATTCAAAAATTATGCTTGTAAGAAGTGTCTGCAGATGGGACATCTGATTAAAATGTGTCCAAAAAACGTTCATGGTGCTTCTAATAAACAATATGATTCAAAAAAGCGGACAAATAAAGAGAAGACTCATTTTGTAGCAGATTCGTCTGAACAGTTAGAATCATTACATCGCATTGAGGGAAATAGTGGTAGTGAAGCTGGGTACCAGGTTGCACTTCGATTAAATGGCGACACTGTTATATCATTTCAGATAGACACAGGATGTTATAGTACAATTCTACCCATTTCAGTGTACAATGATAAATGTGCGAATTTTCCAATGGTAGCAATGGGTAAGACGTTTGTGTCGTATTTCAATGAGAAATCTCGACCACTGGGTGCAGTCTCAGTAACAGTGGGATATAACAATCGTGAGTATCCTAATATGACCTTCTATGTGGTAAAACCTCCCTTGAGTATCTTGGCTACAGAATTGATGCTGATGGTTTGCATTCAACAGATGACAAGATCCGTGCAATCCTTGAAGCCCCAACGCCAAGTGATGTCAAAGAACTCCAACGATTCCTAGGAGTTGTAAATTTTTTGTCAAAGTTCCTGCCAGACCTTGCAACAACTTTATCGCCACTCTATCGTTTGTTAAAGAAAGGAATCAAGTGGGAATGGAGTAATGAGTGTACCCTAGCACTTGAGAGGATCAAGCAGTTGATTCGGAAACATCGAAGTCTTGCTCATTACAACCCAGAACTTCCTATTCGTCTTGTGGTAGATGGATCGGATTTCGGTTTGGGTGCCGTGATCTACCAGCGTTATCCTGATGGATTGGATAAGCCACTGGCATTTGCAAGCCGTACTCTATCTCAAGCTGAAAAGTCCTACTCACAGCTACATAAGGAAGGAGCAGCGCTAATGTTTGGAATAAATAGGTTCCATACCTACCTTTATGGACGAAAGTTCATATTGGTAAATGACAATCGCCCATTACTATCTATTTTTGGTCCCAAGCACGGAATTCCTGCATGCGCAGCTAACCGCTTACAGCGCTGGGCTCTCATACTATCAAATTACTCTTATGACGATGAGTGGGTGAAGTCGGAGAAGAACATAGCGGATTGGTTTTCTCGCGCACCACTATCTGATACCAGTTCAACTGAACAAAGTGAACCAGACCTCTGTATACGATATATATTTGATACATGCAGTGAACTTCCATTGGATTTTCAAAGCATTCTAACAGCAACCAAGAAGGATGAAGTCCTTATGAAAATTATAACGTATTTGAAGTTTGGATGGCCGGACGAGGTGACTTCGGAATTTCAAGTATTTTTTAGGAAAAAGGACGAACTGTTTGTTGAAAAAGACATCCTACTTTGGGGTTATCGTGTAGTTGTGCCCTGTTCATTGCGCCAGCATGTGTTGAGGGAGCTTCATGGATCGCATATGGGAATGGTTAAAATGAAATCTCTTGCCAGATCATATGTTTGGTGGCCCAAACTTGACACTGACATTGAAGATATGGCACGGTCATGTCATGCCTGTCAGGCAACAAAAGACAACCCACCAAAGAAAACCCTGATACCATGGGAATGGACTCCAAAACCGTGGCAACGGCTTCACATTGATTATCTTGGACCGTTTGTGGGACGGTATTTCCTGGTTATCATTGACAGTCACTCAAAGTGGATTGAGGTGTTTGCAACACAGTCCATGTCATCTGACACAAGAATCAAGATCTTGAGACAAATATTTGCCCGTTTTGGACTTCCCGAGACTATTGTTTCTGACAACTATTCGGCCTTTGACAGTGAAACCTTCAAGGAGTTTCTCCGCCACAATGGTGTTGAGCTCAAGCATGGGGCGCCATTTTCACCAAAATCTAATGGTGCAGCTGAAAATGCAGTGCGATCAGTGAAACGCAGTTTGAAGGCAGCTCTAATGGAATCTTCAACGGATTTGAGTGTGGCTCTAAACAGATTTCTATTGGATTACCGTAATACGCCTCACGTAACTACTGGAACATCTCCTGCACAAATTTTGATTGGCCGTCAACTGCGAACTCGGTTAGATTTGTTGCGTCCCTCTGCCACTACAGCTAAGGTACACAAGGCACAGGAGAAGCAGGTGGAAGCCTATCGCGGAACACCAGCGGCCAGTGACTCTTTCCAGGAGGGAAGCAGTGTGTATGTGCGCAACTATCGTCCATCTGGAGACAAATGGGTTCCTGCGTCAGTTGTGAAGTACCTTGGTCCTCGGAGGCGACAAGTTTTTGTACCTTCTCTCAATATGCATTGGACCAGGCATTTGGACCAAATGAATTTGTCGCCTGGGTCTGTGTCTGATGAGCCTCAGACCGCGCTAGTTCATAGGAGTTCTACCCCACCTGCGGAGTCTGATGGTGAAGAATGCAGCACACCTCTACACTCTGATGCCACTTCTTCCTTGCCAGAGTGTTCTGAACGTGCTCCTCGTGAGAGAAAGCCTCCTAGACGACTGATCGAAGAGATTTAATCTTGTTTTGTTCTATTTCAGTAATTCTAGTGCCTTTGTCAATTTGGTTTCCTGAATTAAGTAGAGGGGGGAGACTGTAGGATATGTGACTTTGTCGTAATTGATCCTGCAGTGTTTATCAGTTGATAAGCTCGATAAAGAGCAATGAGGTAGCAAGATGGCGTTTTGATTGGTAACAAGAAAAGAGTTCTGTTGGTTCAAAATAAAGTGTAATACAAAGTGAAATAGTTTATTCTTCCAAAGACATTACAATATGGTATTTTGAACAATTTGTAAAGGGCGAAGAGCACCTTTACAAGCACTTCCCCATGCTATTATACCATATCTAATTAATGAATTACATAATCCAAAATAAACCATTTTTAACAAACTTATATCAGCAAAACCTCTTATAATTTTAAAAACATGAAATAGCTTTCTCAATCTTTTGATAAGTAAATCTATATGTTTCCTATAATTTAAATGTTGGTCTATCACAACCCACAAATATCTACAGTGCTCCGAAAAAGGGATCGTATCACAAGAACACTCAGAAAGTCCTCCACACTTGTAGTCGAGTAATTTCAAACGATGGTTTGAAATATTAACCCTACCTGAGGCAGAAAATCTCATTACGACTGTCTTGCTAAAATTAATTCGCAAAAGATTTGTATCCATCCAGGCCCGCACTATTTGCAATTCTGAACTAACAGCTGCCATCAAATCATCAAAATCATTTAATGATCTATCCCAAAAAATTATAGCAGTGTCATGATCATGACACATGTAGATCATGAATCAAACTTTTGAAATACAGGTCAATTTTCATACTAACATGCTCTTTGGAACATCATATGGCTTAAGTGATGTCGAGTTTGTTGTTCTGAGGTGCGTTTCGTGCTACGGAAATGAAGGTAATTTCGAATGTTTGTTGGTAGGTACTTCTTTTATAGAAAAATTATTGCTGACGTAGTATTAAAAACCCCAGAATTATATCGTATTAAATAATCATAATTAATAATAATTATTATTAATAATAAATACGAATTATTAATACCTAACAATAAATTATTATAATTTTCACTAGGTACCTACTTGATACAATTATTAATAATTAGTGATAATTCATAATAATAATTAATCTAACATTTAGGATCTAGACATTTAGACCTAGTGATCTAGACAGAAGGGTGATCTGTACAAAGAAGATAATGAACCGTTGTGTCAAGAATTTGCAGAGTTTTTTTTTATTCGATTTTCTGAATCTACGTATCTTGAAACGTAAACCAACAAATTTTGAGGTGGATTAAAAAAAAATTTTTCTTTGGGCGATTCCAATGGTTCATTATCGAAGATAATAAACCAAAAATATATTATGATTAAAAATTATATGCATAATTTCACATCATAATTATTATACAGGAAAGAAATATCTACGTATCTTGAAACGTAAACCAGCAAATGTTGAGGGGGGGTTAAACATTTTTTCTTCGGTCGATTCCAATTTTGTTATAAAACCAGCAAAAGAACATTTTACATAAAACCAGTTGTTGCTTCAAAAATTCGCTCTTATAGCCATGCTGCATGACTGGAATTTTTTCTATTTAGCATAAAATTTGAAAGTCCCCCCCCCCCCCCCCATTAGATTCCGCACCTGTCTTGGAGGGTAGTTAACCCGACCACACGTGCCCGCCGCGTGTTCCTAAATTTTCTGGGGCGTGGGAGAGGGTTAAGTCAGCCATTTTGCTCTGCTGGCCCAGCTGGTGTTTCCCCTCGCAAGGTCACGGACCTCCTCAACACTGGAACAATTAGGTCAGGTTTGGCGGGGGGGGGGGGGTGTAGAAAGGGGGGGGGTGTAGAAAGGGGGGGGGTAGCACGCAGGCTGCGGGAGGAAGTCAGTACCGCTCAAACCACGTCCTCGGTAACATGTGCTAATGACGCGCGGCTCGGACTCGGACCCCAAACTCGACGTCTCCCCGCAGTCGCCGGCGGAGAACAGTGAGTGAATCTGATCGTTCATTTGTTGAAAAATTAAAAAAAAAAAAAACCTCAGTTCGATTCCGTTTGTTCAGTTCTTGGAGAATTCTGCGCGGCAGGTTAGGATACGCCCCAAGGCGTCTGCTTGGAACTTCTCATGTCACGACTAAGTTTTCTGTAAAACTCCACCAAAGTTTCGCGTTTGTGGAACGTGGTTGTTGGCAAAAGTGATGCAGATATTGGATACTCACGCAGAAAACTGCTACTGCCATGAACCTCCATGCGGGCCTTTATCACTACCCCCAGCGTCCTACAAACATTGAACATCCCGCCTCGCTCCCCAAATGGCGCACAATCTTGCAGCAGATTTGCAAAAATCGTCAACTAATTCAATTATTACCTAACTGTAATATTCATACTATTAACGTTTTATATACAAATTATTTACATAATGAGCCAGGTTTTACAATGAATAGTACATTACATCCATCATAAAGCAACACATGGGAAAATAATCCACAGTCATGCTGCATGGCTATAAGAGCGAATTTTCGAAGAAATAACTAGTTTTATGTAAAATGTCTCCGTTGAAGAACATTTCAAGTATCAACTACGTTTCTACATCTTCAATGTGATCTAGATTGAGAACTGAATAAGATATCGCAATTCTGATGGAATCCCTAAAACCTCCTGCCGGTTCACCATCGTCTTCAGCGTAAAATTCTTGAGACAACGATTTATTATGATCCTCGTGCAGATCACCCTTCTGTCCAGATCAATAAAAGTTAGATTAATTATTATTATGAATTATCATTAATTATTCATTATCAAGTAGTGAAAAATTATTAATAACTAACCATAATCAATAATAATTGTATTACTTATTATTAATTATGATGTTGAGGTATGTCGAGGGTCGGTCAAATTTTTTTTTTTTTTTTTGATAAACGTCTGACGGCGATCTCAGCTGATTTTATATGTACATTCAGAATAGTCATTTTAAATCTATGTATTGCCCTATTAATGTCCCTAGGGAACTTTTTTTTTTTTTTTTTTTGATAAACGTCTGACGGCGATCTCAGCTGATTTTATATGTACATTCAGAATAGCCATTTTAAATCTATGTATTGCCCTATTAATGTCCCTAGGGAACCTACTAGGGAATTAATAGGGCAATACATAGATTTAAAATGACTATTCTGAATGTACATATAAAATCAGCTGAGATCGCCGTCAGACGTTTATAAAAAAAAAAAAAAAAAAAAAATTTGACCGACCCTCGACATCCCTCAACATCATTCTTACTGACGGTCAAACTAAATCACACACAATTATTAATTATGATTAATTAACTCGGTATCTGAAACCACGTGCTGTTCTAATCAGCTGGGCCAGTATGAACACAGACCCGACAGGCGGCCTCACGATTCACCATCATGTTGACGACTTTTGATCTACTCCAACGTTGAGCCCTCGTTGTGAACGAACGATTGATCGTACAAACCTCCGGATGGTCTTAAACCATTCTAAAAAATAAACTCTAATCTAAATAATATTTTTCGAGAAGTGAAATTTTCAGAATTCGTTTTTAACCCCTTCCCCTTGTGGGGTTGGTCCGTACCCGTAAACCAAATCCCCCCAAAAAACACTCCGTGTAAAAATCACCCCGCCTCGCAAATATCATTCTACACAATATCATTCTACGGAAAAAGTTATGATATCCACTTTCCCCGCCCGCCCTTTTCCTCATTAAGGAGCTAAGTATAATGAAAAGCTTAACCACTTCACAAGCACCGTACCCCTTTCGAAATCTCCCCTTGGCGCTATTGCGAGACGTTTTTATTACTTCCACAAGCAACTAATACTTGATGGTGGTGGTTAGGGGAAGGAGGATCAGGTTTGTAGGTAGTGAAAGTAATAACAATAGGTACCTACTACAAATACAAACTTTTTATACAAGTATTAGTTTTTTTTTTTTATAAGTCTTTATTGGCGTCGTAATAATAATACATTCGGCCTACATAGTTAATTTATTTATATGACAATTTCATACTCGTTTAATGAGTATTGTATTTATAAGAGGTACTTATTCATATTGTACAAGAGGTTCATTTCCTAAATCATATAAAACGGTTAATGTCTTTGAAAAATTCGTAGATTTTGTCGAGTACATCTGTTTCGTTTGAAGCTAGCAGGTTATCCAGGTTGAATGGCTTCTGAATATTGAGTTCCGCCATTTCTTCCAGAAGACGGGCTCGGGCTTCGTTGTAGCGTGGGCAGCATAGAACTATGTGCTCCGCCGTTTCCGTTAAACCAGGGCAAGAGGAGCATTCGTCGTTATCCGACAATCCAGTCTTGTGGAGGTATTGGTTGGTGAGGAGGTGATTTGTTCTTAGACGGGAGATAGTAGAGAAGAATATTTTGGGTTTGTTACTAAAGGATTTAAACCAGGCTCGTTGTTTTGGAGAGGGAAATAGGGCTTTGTACCTGTCTCCAGAGGGATGATTCCTATGGAAATTCTCCCATGCTTTTATTAGTTGACGGTGGAATGTGGCGCGAAGGTCCGAATATGGAAACACTGGGGGGTCGAATACACGCTGGGGTTGATTGGGGTGATTTTTACACGGAGTGTTTTTTGGGGGGATATCACATCTTTTTGTTGTTGAAGTGGGTCATGTTATAAAGAAGGTCTATGCAAAATTTCAAGTCGATTGGTCCTTTTACCCAGGCTGTAGACTTGTCAAAGTTGCCAAAATTAGCCTAAATTTCAGGTTTTTTGTTCCTAAAAGTTTTTTGGGTTGAGATAATGGGTTAAACTTTCAAAAGGCACTGGCTGATGTTGAAACGGAGCTCTGTGCAAAATTTCAAGTCAATCCGTGAAGGTGGAAAGGCCTAACTGATTAAGGAGAAGAAGAACAGGTAAGGGTGAAAAACCGGGTTTTTGAAGTTATATAACTCGGCTCCCTTTAAAGATATCGACTTGAATCTTTCAAAAGGCACTTGCTACACTTCAAACAAAGCTCCGTGCAAAATTTCAAGTCAATCGGCGAAGGTGGAGAGGCTGTAGCCTTGACCGACTGAAAAAAGTAGAAAAACATGGTAATTGGTTTTTGAAGTTATATAACTCGGCTCCCTTTAGACCTAGCGACTTGAAACTTTCAGGGCATTCTATTATCCACACCAAAAAGATCCATACCAAATTTCAAGTTGATCGGTTTACTAGGAGCCGAGATATGGCCATAATTAGCTTAAATTACCCTACATTTTGGTTTTTTGTCCCTAATTTTTTTTTTGGTTGAGATAATGGGTTATTTCGTTCAAATGGCACTGAGACATGCTATAAAGAAGGTATGTAAAAAAATTCAAGTCGATTGGTCCTTTTACCCAGGCTGTAGACTCGTCAAAGTGGACAGAATTTTCCTAAAGTTTCTGTTTTTTTGTTTCTAAAACTTTTTTGGGTTGAGATAATGGGTTAAATCTTATATAAGGCTCTGTCTCAAGGTTAAATGAAGCTCTGTGCAAAATATCAAGTCAATCGGTTAACGTGGAGAGGCTCCAGCCTTGCCTGTCTGAACAAGGAGAAGAACAATCTAAGGCCGAAAAACCGGGTTTTTGAAGTTATGTAGCTCGGCTCCCTTTAGACCTATCGATTTGAAACTTTCAGGGCTTTCTAATATCCACTCAAAGAAGACCCACACTAATTTTCAAGTTGATCGGTCAAATAGGAGCCGAGATATGGATACCTCGAAAACGCGTTTCGTGACGTCCGGTAAACATACACTCGGCACCGTTCGTTTTCTCAACTTCTTTGCTTGGCGGGGCGGAACGCTACCGCGTTCCTAGATTTCTTAATTTTAGGAAAACGCCAACGGGGCAAAGTACCTACGGCGGACGGACGGATTTTGGTTTATTATCTTCGATAATGAACCATTGGAATCGCCCAAAGAAAAAAATTTTTTAACCCCCCCTCAAAATTTGTTGGTTTACGTTTCAAGATACGTAGATTCAGAAAATCGAATAAAAAAAAATCCGTCCGTCCGCCGTACGCCGTCCGCGCCACTTTGCCCAGTTAGCGTTGAGCTAAAATTACGAAATTTGGTTTCTGGGTTTGGACGAGCCCCACAATGATCCTCAAAACTTTTCATAACCCTAGGTCAAGGGGAAGGGGTTCAAAACGAAATTTAAAATTTCGACGATGTCTTATCTCCAAATATTTAACTGAACCGTGTAAATTTTAGTTCACCTTTGAATGACCTGAAAAATTAAGAATCTTTTAAGACCAATTGGATTTTTGTGCGACCAGCCGTTCGTTCACAGTGACCGCGCAAAGTTTTAGGAAAAACACTAAACTTTCGCGTCGAAAACGGCCGTTATGTGACCCAACCCCCAGACGCCCAGAATAAAACTACCTTTTTACATCTTCCCGGTAAACTACAGTCTAGAAATTTTAACCGTGAGTCGGGGATAGACCACATTGCAATATTCACTCGGTTTCTCATCTGTAAAATTGTTTAAATAATACCTTTTTGTAATAATACAAATTAAATTTTGATGATGAGCTATGGACTTGAAATTTTAAAAATAGGTCAGAACTGGATCACAATGCAATATTCACTCGGTTTCTTGTCTGTAAAATTGTTTAAATAATACCTATTTGTTTAAACAAATTAAATTTTGATGATGAGCTAGATACTTGAAATTTTAAATATAGGTCAGAAATGGATGACATTTCAATATTCACTCGGTTTGTATGACATGGTATTAATATGGTATGGTATATTATTGTATGTATGATTTGGTATAATACAGTATGGTATGATAGGAAAGAAATTCGTATGGTATGGTATGAGTACGGTGAGAATATGGTATGGTGCCGATTTGCAACACAGTCTGGTATAGACAGAAGGGTGATCTGCACAAGGAAGATAATAAACCGTTGTGTCAAGAATTTGCAGAGTTTTTTTATTTTATTCAATTTTCTCACTCTACGTATCGTGAAAAGTAAACCGTAAAACGTTGAGAGGGGGGGGGGGGCTACAATGTTTCTATGGTCGATTCTAATGCTTCATTATTGAAGATGATAAACCAAAATCCGCCCGTCCGTAGTTTTTGGTTCATATTATTCCGTCCGCCGTAGGTACTTTGCCCCGTTAGCGTTTTGTTAAAATTACGAAATTTGGTTTACGGGTACGGAACAACCCCACAAAGGGACGGGGTTAAAACGAATTTTGAAAATTTCTCTTCTCGAAAAATTCAAATAAAACTGTATAGTTTAGTTCTGTTTAGAACTGTTTAGTTCATAATTATATAGAGTTTATTTTTTAGAATTTCGTAAGACCATCTGGAGTTTAGTACGATCAGCCCTTCGTACAGATAACTAACAATAAATTTAATAACTAACAATAATTGATAATAATTTTCACTACTTAATAATAATAATAATTCATATAATAATTTATCTATACCTAATGATAATTCATCTAACATTTAGTGATCTAGACAGAAGGGTGATCTGCACAAAGAAGATAATAAACCGTTGTGTCAAGAATTTGCAACTCAAATTCTATCGGTGATTGGTTGGTATTTATTTTACCATTGTTCATGAAACCAATACTGTGTCTTCCAACTTGAGACGGCAATGTTCTATAATGTTGGCACTCAGGAATTAGCATTGTTGAATCGAAATCTGGAGGGATATAAAACGAACTCTATTAATCCTGTCAAATGACGGGCTAATAGTGGTTTCTTGTTCCTCGATTTTCCATTGAGTTCAGTGAGTATCACTTGAAATTATTTAGATCCGCTAACTTCTTGCGGTTTTATCCACCGGGTGATCGACAACCCTATTAAAATAGTGTATTGAGTCGTATCAAGTGTTTTCACGTCGATAGACCGACTTGGAAAACAATACGTCACTTTTGAGATTATCGAACGTCAAGAGATCAAACGTCAACGATAAGACAGACACTGAGTCTAATTCGTTGACGAATTAAAAACGACTCGGTTGTTTGCTGATGGTGCTTGTCAAGCTGCTGAATCATCAGTCCGATGCTTTCATTTTAT
This sequence comes from Stenodema calcarata, assembly GCA_963920205.1. Taxonomy (NCBI): domain Eukaryota; kingdom Metazoa; phylum Arthropoda; class Insecta; order Hemiptera; family Miridae; genus Stenodema; species Stenodema calcarata. The sequence continues at coordinate 33,285,231 of OY986054.1, forward strand.
AATGACTTTTTATTGTTTATCGTATCACATCGAATTCATTATAGTATAAAGAATGCGATGTGATACCATAATATGGCAATATCCATAATATTCTTATTACCATAATATTCATAATAGTATAATACTCATATCACCATAATATTATGGTAATATGTCAATATTATTACCATAATGATCATAATAATATTATACAAGTGACGAACATTGAACGTAGGTATTGACCATAATGATATTATCTTAATGGTTAATACGTTCAATGTTCGTCACTTTTCTTATCCAATTTCCTAATCATTTGGACATTACATTTTACTTTGTACCCTGTTTTTTGCGTGATGTATAATATTATGGGACATGATTTCAAGAGAAGTGGTCCACACTCTTGCAGAAAAATAATAGTCTAGAAACATTAAAGAACGTTAACAAGATTTTAACGGGAAAGGATGTACCCAGTGAACTGACGGAGCATTCTTGTCCGGCTATTTTAAGCAATTTTAAATCAAATTTTGCTCCAGTCACTTCTGTTGATGTGGAGCGGTCTTTTTCCGTCTACAAACACATGCTCTCGGACCGTCGTCCCAACTTCATTGTAGACAACCATGAAGTATTTTTGTAAATATTAATTACGAAAAATTGGTAAATCTGTAAATCAGATGAAAAAGATAGACAATTATTTTAAAACAGTTGCGTTCCATTTGTTAGTGACTTACATTGTTTGGGTATTTTCAGATTTCAAGAGCACCACATAAAGCTCTTGACAACACAACTTTTGGCAAAAGTTTGACCTCAAAATATTGAAAATTGACTGAGATATGAGTGCAAGCTAAAGAGCGTAAGTCCATCCTTGAGCAGGCAAGACAACGCAAATCCACCTGTGGTCAGGGCAAAACAGCGAAAGTCCAGCCACGATCAGAGCAAAACAGCGAAATTCCACAGCTGAGCAGACCAAACAACGTAAACTTACGTCCACCAATGCCAGGGACTTACGTTGTTCGGTCTGATCAGCTGTGGACTTTCGCTGTTTTGATCTGATCGTGGCTGGACTTTCGCAGTCTTGCCCTGACCACAGGTGGACTTGCGCTCTTAGGAATTTACAAGGAAATCTCGATGGTCCAACATATTTAATTTAGATGGTGCTAGCTGGTAAAAGGCCTTTATGTAAAATTGAGCGTAAACTTTCATTGGATGGACTCAAGTGCTTATGTCAGATTCGTGGCATAGAAGAAAAGTAGAACTGTTCTACTTCTTGTTCTATGCCACAAAAATAGGAGAATTTGAGCCAGATAAGTTTGATTATAATTGGAAGAAGTAGGTGTGTAGATAAGTAACTTTTCTGGACTAACTTTTGGTTTATTATCTTCGATAATGAACCATTGGAATCGCCCAAAGAAAAAAAAATTTTAACCCCCCCTCAAAATTTGTTGGTTTACGTTTCAAGATACGTAGATTCAGAAAATCGAATAAAAAAAAACTCTGCAAATTCTTGACACAACGGTTCATTATCTTCTTTGTACAGATCACCCTTCTGTCTAGATCACTAGGTCTAAATGTCCAGATCCTAAATGTTAGATTAATTATTATTATCAATTATCACTAATTATTAACAATTTTATCAAGTACCTAGTGAAAATTATTATAATTTATTGTTAGGTATTAATAATTCGTATTTACTATTAATAATAATAATTATTAATTATGATTAATTAATACGATATAATTCTGGGGTTTTTAATACTACGTCGGTAATAATTGTTCTATAAAAGAAGTACCTACCAACAAACATTCGAAATTACCTTCATTTCCGTAGCACGAAACGCACCTCAGAACAACAAACTCGACATCACTTAAGCCATATGATGTTCCAAAGAACTTGTTAGTATGAAAATGGACCTGTATTTCAACAGTTTGATTCACGATCCTGTAGTGAGGCACAATCTTTGAGCCTTCATTGTGAACGAACGGCTGGTCGTACAAAGCTGCGGATGGTCTTAAAAAATTCTACGGAACAAACTCTATCTAAATATGAAATAAAAAACATACCGTTCTATATGAATTTTTCGAGATATGAAATTTTCAAAATTTCAAAATTCGTTTTGAACCCCTTCCCCTTGACCTAGGGTTATGAAAAGTTTCGAGGACCATTGTGGGGTTGGTCGAAACCCATAAAAAAAATTTCGTAATTTTAACTCAACGCTAACTGGGCAAAGTGGCGCGGACGGCGGACGGCGTACGGCGTACGGCGGACGGACGGATTTTTTGGTTTATTATCTTCGATAATGAACCATTGGAATCGCCCAAAGAAAAAAAAATTTTAACCCCCCCTCAAAATTTGTTGGTTTACGTTTCAAGATACGTAGATTCAGAAAATCGAATAAAAAAAAATCCGTCCGTCCGCCGTACGCCGTACGCCGTACGCCGTACGCCGTACGCCGTACGCCGTCCGCCGTACGCCGTCCGCCGTCCGCCGTCCGCGCCACTTTGCCCAGTTAGCGTTGAGTTAAAATTACGAAATTTGGTTTCTGGGTTTGGACCAGCCCCACAATGGTCCTCGAAACTTTTCATAACCCTAGGTCAAGGGGAAGGGGTTCAAAACGAATTTTGAAATTTTGAAAATTCCATATCTCGAAAAATTCCCATCAAACGGTATGTTTTTTATTTCATATTTAGATAGAGTTTGTTCCGTAGAATTTTTTAAGACCATCCGCAGCTGTGTACGACCAGCCGTTCGTTCACAATGACGGCTCAAAGATTGTGCCTCACAACACGATCGTGTATCAAACTGTTGAAATACAGGTCCATTTTCATACTAACAAGCTCTTTGGAACATCATATGGCTTAAGTGATGTCGAGTTTGTTGTTCTGAGGTGCGTTTCGTGCTACGGAAATGAAGGTAATTTCGAATGTTTGTTGGTAGGTACTTCTTTTATAGAAAAATAATTTTTCTAATAATAATTAATAATTATTATTACGGACGTAGTATTAAAAACCCCAGAATTATATCGTATTAATTAATCATAATTAATAATAATTATTATTAATAATAAATACGATTATTAATACCTAACAATAAATTATAATAATTTTCACTAGGTACTTGATAAAATTGTTAATAATTAGTGATAATTGATAATAATAATTATTATTATCAATAATTATAATGATGTCTAGATCCTAAATGTTAGATTAATTATTAATCTAACATTTAGGATCTAGACATTTAGACCTAGTGATCTAGACAGAAGGGTGATCTGTACAAAGAAGATAATGAACCGTTGTGTCAAGAATTTGCAGAGTTTTTTATTCGATTTTCTGAATCTACGTATCTTGAAACGTAAACCAACAAATTTTGAGGGGGGGTTAAAAATTTTTTTTCTTTGGGCGATTCCAATGGTTCATTATCGAAGATAATAAACCAAAATCCGTCCGTCCGCCGTACGCCGTCCGCCGTCCGAGGCACTTTGCCCAGTTAGCGTTGAGTTAAAATTACGAAATTTGGTTTCTGGGTTTGGACCAGCCCCACAATGATCCACGAAACTTTTCATAACCCTAGGTCAAGGGGAAGGGGTTCAAAACGAATTTTGAAATGTTGAAAATTCCATATCTCGAAAATTTCCCATCAAACGGTATGTTTTTTATTTCATATTTAGATAGAGTTTGTTCCGTAGAATGTTTTAAGACCATCCGCAGCTTTGTAGGACCAGCCGTTCGTTCACAATGACGGCTCAAAGATTGTGCCTCACAACACGATCGTGACTCAAACTGTTGAAATACAGGTCCATTTTCATACTAACAAGCTCTTTGGAACATCATATGGCGATTTGGAACATCATATGGTGATGTCGAGTTTGTTGTTCTGAGGTGCGTTTCGTGCTACGGAAATGAAGGTAATTTCGAATGTTTGTTGGTAGGTACTTCTTTTATAGAAAAATTATTACCGACGTAGTATTAAAAACCCCAGAATTATATCGTATGAATTAATCATAATTAATAATAATTATTATTAATAATAAATACAAATTATTAATACCTAAAAATAAATTATAATAATTTTCACTAGGTACTTGATAAAATTGTTAATAATTAGTGATAATTGATAATAATAATTAATCTAACATTTAGGATCTAGACATTTAGACCTAGTGATCTAGACAGAAGGGTGATCTGTACAAAGAAGATAATGAACCGTTGTGTCAAGAATTTGCAGAGTTTTGGTTTATTATCTTCGATAATGAACCATTGGAATCGCCCAAAGAAAAAATTTTTTTAACCCCCCCTCAAAATTTGTTGGTTTACGTTTCAAGATACGTAGATTCAGAAAATCGAATAAAAAAAAATCCGTCCGTCCGCCGTACGCCGTCCGCCGTACGCCGTCCGCCGTCCGAGGCACTTTGCCCATTTAGCGTTGAGTTAAAATTACGAAATTTTTTTTATGGGTTTGGACCAGCCCCACAATGATCCACGAAACTTTTCATAACCCTAGGTCAAGGGGAAGGGGTTCAAAACGAATTTTGAAATTTTGAAAATTCCAAAACTCGAAAAATTCATATAGAACGGTACGTTTTTTATTACATATTTAGATAGAGTTTGTTCCGTAGAATTTTTCAAGACCATCCGCAGCTTTGTACGACCAGCCGTTCGTTCACAATGACGGCTCAAAGATTGTGCCTCACAACACGATCGTGAGTCAAACTGTTGAAATACAGGTCCATTTTCATACTAACAAGCTCTTTGGAACATCATATGGCTTAAGTGATGTCGAGTTTGTTGTTCTGAGGTGCGTTTCGTGCTACGGAAATGAAGGTAATTTCGAATGTTTGTTGGTAGGTACTTCTTTTATAGAAAAATTATTACCGACGTAGTATTAAAAACCCCAGAATTATATCGTATTAATTAATCATAATTAATAATAATTATTATTAATAATAAATACGAATTATTAATACCTAACAATAAATTATAATAATTTTCAGTAGGTACTTGAGAAAATTGTTAATAATTAGTGATAATAATTATCACTAATTATTGATAATAATAATTAATGTAACATTTAGGATCTAGACATTTAGACCTAGTGATCTAGACAGAAGGGTGATCTGTACAAAGAAGATAATGAACCGTTGTGTCAAGAATTTGCAGAGTTTTGGTTTATTATCTTCGATAATGAACCATTGGAATCGCCCAAAGAAAAAAAAATTTTAACCCCCCCTCAAAATTTGTTGGTTTACGTTTCAAGATACGTAGATTCAGAAAATCGAATAAAAAAAAATCCGTCCGTCCGCCGTACGCCGTACACCGTACGCCGTCCCCCGTACGCCGTCCGCCGTCCGTGGCACTTTGCCCAGTTAGCGTTGAGCTAAAATTACGAAATTTGGTTTCTGGGTTTGGACCAGCCCCACAATGATCCTCGAAACTTTTCATAACCCTAGGTGAAGGGGAAGGGGTTCAAAACGAAATTTAAAATTTCGACGATGTCATATCTCAAAATATTCAACTGAACCGTCTAATTTTTAGTTCACTTTTGAATGACCTGAAAAATTACGAATCTTTTAAGACCAATTGGATTTTTGTGCGACCAGCCGTTCGTTCACAGTTAGCGCGCAAAGGTTTAGGAAAAACACTAAACTTTCGCGTCGAAAACGGTCGTCATGTGGGTCAACCGCCAGACGCCCAGAATAAAACTACCTTTTTTCATCTTCCCGGTAAACTACAGTCTAGAAATTTTAACCGTGGATAAATTTTATTCGGGGATAGACCACATTGCAATATTCACTCGGTTTCTCATCTGTAAAATTGTTTAAATAATACCTTTTTGTAATAATACAAATTAAATTTTGATGATGAGCTATTGACTTGAAATTTTAAAAATAGTTCAGAACTGGATCACAATGCAATATTCACTCGGTTTCTTGTCTGTAAAATTGTTTAAATAATACCTATTTGTTTAAACAAATTAAATTTTGATGATGAGCTAGATACTTGAAATTTTAAATATAGGTCAGAAATGGATGACATTTCAATATTCACTCGGTTTGTATGACATGGTATGAATATGGTATGGTATATTATTGTATGTATGATTTGGTATAGTACAATATGGTATGATAGGAAAGAAATTCGTATGGTATGGTATGAGTACGGTGAGAATATGGTATGGTGCCGATTTGCAACACAGTCTGGTATAGACAGAAGTGTGATCTGCACAAGGAAGATAATAAACCGTTGTGTCAAGAATTTGCAGAGTTTTTTGGTTTATTATCTTCGATAATGAACCATTGGAATCGCCCAAAGAAAAAAAAATTTTAACCCCCCCTCAAAATTTGTTGGTTTACGTTTCAAGATACGTAGATTCAGAAAATCGAATAAAAAAAAATCCGTCCGTCCGCCGTACGCCGTCCGCCGTCCGCGCCACTTTGCCCAGTTAGCGTTGAGCTAAAATTACGAAATTTGGTTTCTGGGTTTGGACCAGCCCCACAATGATCCTCGAAACTTTTCATAACCCTAGGTCAAGGGGAAGGGGTTCAAAACGAATTTTGAAATTTTGAAAATTCCATATCTCGAAAAATTCATATAGAACGGTATGTTTTTTATTTCATATTTAGATAGAGTTTGTTCCGTAGAATTTTTTAAGACCATCCGCAGCTTTGTACGCTCAGCCGTTCTTTCACAATGACGGCTCAAAGATTGTGCCTCACAACACGGTCGTGAATCAAACTGTTGAAATACAGGTCCATTTTCATACTAACAAGCTCTTTGGAACATCATATGGCTTGAGTGATGTCGAGTTTGTTGTTCTGAGGTGCGTTTCGTGCTACGGAAATGAAGGTAATTCGAATGTTTGTTGGTAGGTACTTCTTTTATAGAAAAATTATTACCGACGTAGTATTAAAAACCCCAGAATTATATCGTATTAATTAATCATAATTAATAATAATAATTATTAATAATAAATACAAATTATTAATACCTAAAAATAAATTATAATAATTTTCACTAGGTACTTGATAAAATTGTTAATAATTAGTGATAATTGATAATAATAATTGATCTAACATTTAGGATCTTGATATTTAGACCTAGTGATCTAGACAGAAGGGTGATCTGCACAAGGAAGATAATAAACCGTTGTGTCAAGAATTTGCAGAGTTTTTTTTATTGTGAAAAAAGTATCTTTCAACTGTTGAAATATACTCATTTCCAACCGTGGATATTCCCACTCTTGTGACTTCAAAATGATAATATGGTGAAAGTAACATGAGTAGTCATTGTCACCGATGGTGAGATTGTGTTACGTCGTATGAAATAGTGTGAACGTTGCAAAAAGTTGTACCTAAATAGTGAAACAAATAATGTTCTGTAAAAGCAGCAATTACAAAATATTTTTAAGAAATGAGAATAACATTCAGATCGTTCCTTATTGAAACTTAGTGGTAGAGAGGTTTTTTCCAAGTACCTACTGAACTTAATTTCTCGAATTTTACAATGTTTTGCTTTATTATCTTCGATAATGAACCATTGGAATCGTCCAAAGAAAAAAAGTTTTAATGCATATTTGTCGCATATTTCATTAGTTTTTACTGCATATTCTATGGCATATTCGGGGCATCTATGCTGCATAGAAATCCGGTCTTAATAATTATAATTATTATAAGTAAGCAGTTTGGGTCGAATGTGATTGGTGTGAAAATTGACGCACGTCCGAGGTACAAATTGGATATACACTTCCGGCTTATAGAACGTCCTGTAGACGAATGCCCAGACATCTGGCCTTCCCATGGTCAATGACGTGTGAACGTGCGAAAAAGCGATGAGAGACCAGTTCATTATCTTGGTGAATTTGATTAAGCCAGAAGTAGCAACTTACTGCTGATAATGCCGACAATTCAAGTCACGTTTATTAATGCTAACTTTAAATGTTTTGTATCACGGAAACTAATGAAGAAGTGTAATTTATTTTCTATTTGTTCTATTCATTAGAATATTAGTTTGAAATATGGTTCGAATTGAATGGATGTTCAAGATAAGGATATCATCCTTAACAGAGGTATAAGTTCAAAAACTCTGCAAAATCATGACACAACGGTTTATTACCTATGTTTTTTCAGCCGCTGTCTCTGATTTCGCATCATTTTCATTCCCCAAACTAACCAGCTCCCGCTTTTTCTGGGTTTTTCACTACCAGGAGAGCATCTTTCCATACTTACAGTAACTGTTGTTTTTCCGTTATTCCCCGTCGTGTAACTTCTAAGCCTTCCTGGCATTCGGCTATAGCATTCGGAATATATTGTACCCTTGATATCCAACCAATTACCTGATGTCACTGATTACCACGTTCTTACCTGATTATCACGTTCTTCTCGCATTCGTCCTTTATACACCCTTTATACACAATCGACTTCCCGGGTCGTTCCCCTCGTGAGTTTTTCCCTGGGTGACTTCATTTCACTTCCCTCCGCAAGTTATTTTTTACTATAATCTCGATTCAATTCTCACTGCCTTCTAGGGATGGGTATCGAAGCAAAATTTATCGGTATTCAGGATATCGATATAATTTTTGCGTTCATATCGATATGCCGATATATCGGCTGCCAAAGTATCGATATATCGATAAATGGCAAAAATTTCTTAAAAACCGTAGTTTATCGGACATTGACCGAAAAATCATTAAAATTTATATAAATAGCTCGGTATGGAGAAAAAAATGTCGTATGCTATAATATGGCATAATATTCCAACAACTAAAAACTATGCAAATTCTTGGCACAAGGGTTTATTATCTTCTTCGTGCAGATCACCCTTCTGTGTAGATCACTAAATGGTAGATTATTAATTAACATTAATTATGAATAATAATTAATAGTTATTATTAGTCCAATTATGAGTCCAATGAATAGTCAGAAGGTGGTAAAAATCTTGAACAAATCATATTATGTATTTAAAAAAAGACATAAATTTTAAATATAGACAATAAATTTTATTGTTTACCATTCAAGAGCTGATCCTCAATACATAATTGGTAATCACACTTAGTGATCTGACGTGAGGAGAAAGAGGAGAGCAGGGAATGATGAGACCAGGATGGGGGGGTGGGGGGTGGGGTGGAGTTGGAATTGATTGGTGGCAACAGGGCGGAGGGTGTCAGTGACTCTTGATCGTGTGGGAGGAGGGTGGTGGGTGATGGGTGGTGGGCGATGGGTGGTGGGTGATGGGTGGTGGGTGGTGGGCAATGGGTGGTGGTTGGAGGAGTGAGCAGCTGGCACGGCCCCCGACAGACAATAGATAATACGGTACCACCTTATAATATTCACCAACTCGTTGAGTTACGTAACTAGCACAGCGGTGCCTACCGCTAGTGGTGTAACTATCGATAGTTGTGGTTTCCGATAGTAGGTATCGGTGGTTTAATCTAAAGACTATCGATAGTACTATCGATAGTTTCAACACTGTCTCTTTTCATCTCATTTCATAATATGAAATGAGAAAACATATTATGTTTTCATCAATATCTCATCAAATCTGGCCTCTGTATTGTCAGTTGTCGCCAGTCGTCATGAGTTTTTTCAGTGAAGTGAAGTATTTTAGTGAAAGTATTCCTGGTGAGTTACAGTACAAAAATCAAATGCGTTATTCATGCGAAAGGCTCATTGCTGAATAAAAATATAAAAGTTCCTTGGTAACAAAAAACGACTTATGGTTACGTCACTTACATGTCGATTGTGCGTTGTGATTTTTTTAAAAAACTATTGACCTAGTCAGGCTAAATTTGTTTCTTCAAATTATTTTTGCCAACATACCCAAGTATTTTATAAATAAACAACGGTTCATTATCTTCTTTGTACAGATCACCCTTCTGTCCAGATCACTGGGTCTAAATGTCCTGATCCTAAATGTTAGATTAATTATTATTATCAATTATCACTAATTATTAATACTTTTATAGAGTACCTAGTGAACATTTTTATAATTTATTGTTAGGTATTAATGATTTGTATTTATTAATAATAATTATTATTATTAATTATGATTAATTAATACGATATAATTCTGGGGTTTTTAATACTACGTCGGTAATAATTTTTCTATAAAAGAAGTACCTACCAACAAACATTCGAAATTACCTTCATTTCCGTAGCACGAAACGCACCTCAGAACAACAAACTCGACATCACTTAAGCCATATGATGTTCCAAAGAGCTTGTTAGTATGAAAATGGACCTGTATTTCAACAGTTTGATACACGATCGTGTTGTGAGGCACAATCTTTGAGCCCTCATTGTGAACGAACGGCTGGTCGTACAAAGCTGCGGATGGTCTTAAAAAATTCTACGGAACAAACTCTATCTAAATATGAAATAAAAAACATACCGTTCTATATGAATTTTTCGAGATATGAGATTTTCAAATTTTCAAAATTCGTTTTGAACCCCTTCCCCTTGACCTAGGGTTATGAAAAGTTTCGAGGACCATTGTGGGGTTGGTCGAAACCCATAAAAAAATTTCGTAATTTTTATCTTTGAGTGATTCAAATGGTTCATTATCGAAGATGATAAACCAAAATGTTTCATAAATATTATTTATGATGCATTTTATGTTTTAAAAAAATATGTAAAAGAAGAAAATTGTAATTTATTGACAAATATGCAACGGATTATACATAGATTATCTAGGAACGCGGTAGCGTTCCGCCCCGCCAAGCAAAGAAGTTGAGAAAACGAACGATGACGAGTCCATGTTTACCGGACGTCACGAAACGCGTTTTCGAGGTATCCATATCTCGGCTCCTATTTGACCGATCAACTTGAAATTTGGTGTGGGTCTTCTTTGAGTGTATATTAGAAAGCCCTGAAAGTTTCAAATCGATAGGTCTAAAGGGAGCCGAGCTACATAACTTCAAAAACCCGGTTTTTCGGCCTTAGATTGTTCTTCTCCTTCTTCTCCTTCTTCTCCTTGTTCAGACAGGCAAGGCTGGAGCCTCTCCACGTTGACCGATTGACTTGAAATTTTGCACAGAGCTTCATTTAACCTTGAGACAGAGCCTTATATAAGATTTGACCCATTATCTCAACCCAGAAAAGTTTTAGAAACAAAAGAACAGAAACCTTAGGAAAATTCTGTCCACTTTGACGAGTCTACAGCCTGGGTAAAAGGACCAATCGACTTGAATTTTTTTACATACCTTCTTTATAGCATGGCTCAGTGCCATTTGAACGAAATAAGCAATTATCTCAACCCAAAAAAAAATTAGGGACAAAAAAACTGAAATTTAGGGTAATTTAGGCTAATTATGGCCATATCTTGGCTCCTAGTAGACCGATCAACTTGAAATTTGGTATGGATCTTTTTGGTGTGGATAATAGAAAGCCCTGAAAGTTTCAAGTCGCTAGGTCTAAAGGGAGCCGAGTTATATAACTTCAAAAACCAATTACCATGTTTTTCTACTTTTTTCAGTCGGTCAAGGCTACAGCCTCTCCACCTTCGCCGATTGACTTGAAATTTTGCACGGAGCTTCGTTTCAAGTGTAGCAAGTGCCTTTTGAAAGATTCAAGTCGATATCTTTAAAGGGAGCCGAGTTATATAACTTCAAAAACCCGGTTTTTCACCCTTACCTGTTCTTCTTCTCCTTAATCAGTTAGGCATTTCCACCTTCACGGATTGACTTGAAATTTTGCACAGAGCTTCGTTTCAACATCAGACAGTGCCTTTTGAAAGGTTTAACCCATTATCTCAACCCAAAAACTTTTAGAAACAAAAAACTGAAATTTAGGCTAATTTTGGCAACTTTGACGAGTCTACAGCCTGGGTAACCGGACCAATCGACTTGAAATTTTGCATAGACCTTCTTTATAAAGTGACCCACTCCAACAACAAAAAGATGTGATATCCCCCCAAAAAACACTCCGTGTAAAAATCACCCCGCCTCGCAAATATCATTCTTCAGAGGCCGGAAAAAGTTATGATATCCACTTTCCCCGCCCGCCCTTTTCCTCATTAAGGAGCTAAGTATAATGAAAAGCTTAACCACTTCACAAGCACCGTACCCCTTTCGAAATCTCCCCTTGGCGCTATTGCGAGACGTTTTTATTACTTCCACAAGCAACTAATACTTGATGGTGGTTAACGTTTTATACAAGTATTAGTTGCTTGTGGAAGTAATAAAAACGTCTCGCAATAGCGCCAAGGGGAGATTTCGAAAGGGGTACGGTGCTTGTGAAGTGGTTAAGCTTTTCATTATACTTAGCTCCTTAATGAGGAAAAGGGCGGGCGGGGAAAGTGGATATCATAACTTTTTCCGGCCTCTGAAGAATGATATTTGCGAGGCGGGGTGATTTTTACACGGAGTGTTTTTTGGGGGGATACATTATACAGTAGGTAGAATTTAGATTTTTTTTTAAAGTGACATTATGAGATTCCTAGATTCTTACAAAAGGGGAAGAAACCGTGTTTTGGAAACCAATTGTGGGAGAATTAGTTCGATTCAGCGGCAATATCTTAAAGTTTGGTTTTCCTCTTTGCGTTCCTATGTTCGCTATCACTGTCATTACCCAACAGGGTTGCTCGAACGAGTCGAGTTCAACAGCCTGTTTCACTTTTCTTCGCCCTCGGTGAGTTATAATATGAGGTGCTCTCAGGGAATTGCGAATCTCGCTTGGAAACTTGTCGAACTGGTTTCTGAAGTGACCTATGCAATTAAGAGTCAATAAACCAGAACTCACCGCCCCATTGATAAACTGGAGTGAAATTCATGAAAGTCTCCTGCATTGATGTTGAAATCAGGTCCGTGTAGGCGAGTCACGCGCGGGGACAATCCTACTGTATGTTGCGGAGTGACGATCCTTTTCATACCTACGATCTGTTTGAGTCAGGAAAAGAAGGGCTTATGAATTTAACATCTAGCAAGTCCTTGTTTTGAACGTGGGTCGAAGCCGTTTCAGCTGGCCTTGGCGAGAGGCTGGTTTTAGAACGCAAAGCTCTAATACAGAAAGTATAATACCGATACTAAAACTGCCAGATATGAAGCAGACTGAAACAATTGCCTGTGAGGAAGAGGCCACGTTTATTACGGTCCTTGGGTATGTTTTGATTCTCTTTCAAATGTGGTAATAAGAGCTTGCGGACGAATAGCGATTTTTACATTCTCAGAAATTTCCCGTTTTATCCAGTGTAAGTTTAGACCCAAAAGGGGGGTTATAGCTTCTACGGATAACATACAATGTATACAATATACGAGCATATCATAGCGGCAATCTCAGAATACCATCTTGCATTTATCGTGGGATTAGTCTGCGTAGGTACCTCAATGTCGTGTTTTGGTCTGTACCCCGTTATCGGAAACCGGCTTCTCTATTTATCTCTGATGACAATAGTTGGTAGGCGCGCAGCGTTTATCTATCATGTCAAGGTTTGCCGACCAACATCAAAACAATCATTTCCTTACAACTCCGGCATTTTACGGATGTTCAGGTTCTGTTTGACCGAAAAAATTGCGGATGTACGTGCTGATGGATTTCTTTGATAAAATATTATACACCATCAACGCTGCTTCATTCAGGAATACTTATCTTTTGTCCAGAAAAGGCGTGGTGTCATTAATAAGAGGAAAGAAACACAATGGCTCACCGCCCGCGTCTATCTCAACCATATCATTCTATACTATCAATACAAACTCGTCGTTCTCGACAATCGACGTGCAAACTTTTTTCGAAAACATCATCCTTCACAAATTTTCTGGTGTCGTTTTCCAATGGGGAAGGCGACTGCCACCTTTCGCCGCTAGGAGCGCCACCGTGATTGGAGACACGATCCGTGCGGAAGAGTCCTTGGAAGTGCTGCGTTTCCCCCTTGTGATTAATTAATTTTAAAGATTTTAAAATGCCCGGCATGTGTGTGGCATTCGGGTGCCTTCGCCGTGGAGGTCATAGGTTCCCCAAAGATGAGGGCATGCGAAAGAAGTGGGTGGTAGCCTTGAAAAGGGAAAACTTCGTTCCGAAACTGGCACGTCGTAAACTGGCAATTTACCTTTCTACAAGATCCGCCTTCTTTCCATTCAAGGGTGCTCCTCTACTTCCCAACTCTTCTTTTAACTGCTTAACGGTCCACTTCGAAATGTCCTCCATTTCAATAAGTAAATAATGAATAAACAATTACCAGGGAATACCCGACCATCCAGCGGGTATTTTTGAACTAGGACTCTGAGAGGTGACGCATGCGCAAGAGTATGTCTCCAATCGCGGTGCTGCCCTCTACGCTCAGCTTTACGTGTCGCCTTCCCCATAGCTAACCTTGTTGACCGTGTATTGAGCTAAAAATTGTTGTCCGATAGATTAAAGTTTAGACGTCAGAGCTCCTCTATTTAGAATACTTTGGAATTTCGATGCAGGGCATGTATAATCAAGTAGTCATGATTGGGCCTGTCGCGGTTCTCAAATAAATAAACGTTTTAACTCGAGAAATTAACTTATGTATTTTATAAAGACTTCACAATGTGTCGTATCAAAAACTCACACACAACTGGTTAGTGTTCTCTCTTTTTTCTGACTCCTGGCTACAATGTTGCCAACTAAATTACGTCAAAGTTACTATTTACATTTTTACTTTAAAGTTGATAATTATCAACTTAATCTTCAAAATTTATCAACATATTTATACAATATAAAACAATTACAAGAATGTAAATGAAAATAAAACACAAACGTGAATCCAATAATAGAATATTTTGAAGGTGACCAATGACTGTGACGTCATTGGGCACACCTACACTACTCCCCCCTCTAATAAGGCATTGAAATCATTAAAAAAAAAGGTAAAACATATAAAAAATAAGTGACAGAAGTTGAGATTAAAAATATTTGACTGTTTCCATAAAACGTGAGGGAAATCGAACAACACGACCACTTCTCGAAGTTTTCACAGACTGGGGCACTTGCTGCGTCTCCGACACAGGAACTGGAGGGGTATCATCCACAGGTGGAGATGGCATCTCTGGAACTGAAGATGAATAATCCTCAGCTAATATATATGCAGGCTTCAGGCCTCACTGTAGCTCTTGCACCAGGATGTGCAAGATCATGTACCTGATGGAAAAATTGTTGGCTGAAAGGCTTTGTGATGAAAGGTCTAACACAACTATCTGTTGACAACTATCTGTTGACACCACAACAGCTTTCCAGAGGGCAGAAGATAGCTGCTGAGTTTAATTGAGGTGCTTGCATTGACACGAATCTGTTGAACTTCTTCATCTATCGCTTGACTGTCAGCTAACTTGTCATAGTCAATGACAGTGATAGCCTCCAGACGAGATAACTGGTCAGCAACAACATTATCCTTACCACTGATGTGCCTCAGATCGGTGGTGAACTGGGAGATATAGTTGAGATATCTTTGCTGTAGCGGAGAAGCACGTTCGTTCTTCTGCTGGAAGGCGAATGTCAAAGGCTTGTGATCTGTAAAAATAACAAATTCTCGACCTTCCAACAAATGTTTAAATTTCTTCACTGAATAGTAGCATCCCAACAATTCACGGTCATAGGTTGAGTAGTTACGCTGTGCATCATTAAGTTTGTGGGAGAAAAATGCAATTGGTCTCCATCCTTCTGAATCATATTGCTGAAGAACACTTCCAACAGCAAAATTGCTAGCATCAACAAAAAGAGAAAGGGGAGCTCAGGATTGGGGTATGCAAGCATCGCGGCATTAGCCAAATCTGATTTGCATTTCTCGAACATTTCTCTTGCTTCTGGGGTCCAAGCCACTTTACGTTTGTCTCGCTTCTTGGCCCCACGCAAATAGTCGTGCAGAACGGACTGAATGTGAGCTGCATCCTTGAGATAACGACGATATGAATTAACCATACCAAGAAAGGTACGCAAATCCTGCAATGTCTCTGGCAATTTGTAGTCCAATATGGGTTTTACTTTTTCAGGAAGAGGTTTAGAGCCATTGGAGGTGATCCAATATCCAAGAAATGACAGTTCAGGGACGCACATTACTGATTTTGAAATATTGATCCTAAGACCATAGGTGGATAAGCATTTGAAGACTTTCTCCAGGTGAATTCTATGTTCGTCTTCATTTTCAGATGCAATTAAAATATCATCGATATATGGGAAAACAAAATTCAAACCCTTTAGGACGTGGTCACGAATGAATCGTTGGAAACTTCCAGGGGCATTCCGTAATCCAAATGGCATAAAATTGAACTCATATAATCCAAATGGAGTTATTATAGCCGTCTTGCATTTGTCTTCCTCAGTGACAGGAATCTGAAAATAGGCTTTCAACAGATCAATCTTTGAAAACACTTTCTTATTATGAAGAATGTGCTCAAAATCACAGATTCGAGGAATTGGATAACGATCTGGTAAAGTTTGGCTATTTAAACGACGATAGTCGCCACAAGGTCTCATGGTTCCGTCTTTTTTATCCACCATGTGCAATGGGCTAGCCCATTGTGAACTAGATGGACGGATTATACCATTTTCGAGCATAAACTGGAACTTGTCTTTAGCCATCTGGAGACGCTTGGGGTCAAGTTGCCTAGGCTTACTGTACACAGGCTGGCCAAAAGTATTGATATAGTGTTTAACATCATGTTTGATGTCACTAGGGACCCAGTTGGGCGTAGTTAAATCTGGAAATTTATCAAGCAGGTCCGAGAACTTGAAAGACTTCAAGGTGGCACAAACAATGAGATCAAGCTTGACAGAAGAAATGTCACCTGTTACTGTAAGTTTAGTTTTTCCATCAATTAGTCTTCGATTTTTCAAATCAATCAAAAGGTTAAATTTTTTAAGAAAATCGGCTCCAAGAATTCCTTTAGAGGTATTGGCAATAACAAATGGAAAATTGAATTGGCGTCGAAGGTTTAAATCAAGGTTAAACATTTGTACCCCATAAGTAGATATCTCTGAGCCATTTGCAGCGTAAAGTTTATAGTCGGTATTGGGAACATGAGTATGATTTTTAGACATAGGTATGATTGAGACGTCTGCGCCACTGTCTACCAAAAATCGCGCACCCGTTTTTCTGTCCTTCACAAATAAGCGGGAGCGAGAGCAACTCATGTCCAAATCAACAGGCGAATGAGCTGCTACTTCAACTGTTGTTTGGAGTTTTCCGACTGATCCTTGAAAGCACATGGCTGAACGCATCTTTCAGGATAACAGCGCTTTCCGTACATGAAATGGTTATAGCAATATTTGCCTTTGGGATTAAAACGACGTCGGCTACGGCTACGAACGTTCCCATCATTGTACGCACTAGAGCTCCGAGATCGTGAACGAGACTTTAGTTCACATACTTGACGTTCAAGTGATGCTATCTGGGCACAAAGAGCAGATATTTGGTCACTGGTCACAGTAACCTGTGGAGCAGTAACGGTCTGTGTCACGACAGGAGTGTCAACGGGATACAACTCTCTTCTAGGATTCATATCCATGATCTTATCGGCCATGGATGCTAGTTTTTCGGTATCCTGCTCACTAACTGTTACTAGGATATTTTTTACTTGATCTGGCAACTTCTCAAGCCACAATGTTTTAAGGCCTTTTTCGGACAGCTCACCTTTAGATAGGGTCTGCATTTTTCTGTACAGTTGACTAGGCTTGAGATCTCCCAACTCAAGTCCGGTCATCAATGTTTTCATCTGTTTGTCATCACTTTCACGATAAATACCAAGTAATCGTGTCTTTGCGGCGGTATATTTTGCTTGTTGGGTGTCATCCAGGATAATATCCCAAATATTTTCGACAATACGAGGCTCAAGATTAGCAACAATGTGGTTGAACTTGTTATTTTCGGTACGGACGCGTTCGATTTGGAACTGAGCTTCCACTTGATAGAACCAAATTTCTGGCTTTTCTGACCAAAACGGTGGAAGTTTGAGTCTCACTACCTTAATTTCATCATCGACATTCACCTTGTCCTTGTCTTCCATAACCTTTTGAGCCGATGGTCCAGTTTCGTCCTCAAGCATAGTCCACAAGGCGGTGTCACCGAAAACGAAAACAACCGACACGACACCGAAAATCACCAATCGATCACGTCGGGGTCACCAATTTATGTCGCGGTTCTCAAATAAATAAACGTTTTAACTCGAGAAATTAACTTATGTATTTTATAAAGACTTCACAATGTGTCGTATCAAAAACTCACACACAACTGGTTAGTGTTCTCTCTTTTTTCTGACTCCTGGCTACAATGTTGCCAACTAAATTACGTCAAAGTTACTATGTATTTACATTTTTACTTTATCAACTTAATCTTCAAAATTTATCAACATATTTATACAATATAAAACAATTACAAGAATGTAAATGAAAATAAAACACAAACGTGAATCCAATAATAGAATATTTTGAAGGTGACCAATGACTGTGACGTCATTGGGCACACCTACAGGCCCAATAAATTAGTTGGAAGAAGGACTTTGTAAATATTTTTTAGTGTTGACTTACCTTAATGAAATCGGTTACATCAATTGCATCTCTAGACACAATTTCTTTCTGCATGTCAAAGATACCTATGTAGGTACTAATTGATTATGCCTCTGGACGTTACCTGCCTCTCAAGTACCTCAATGAGGTAACCTGGACGTTACCTGTCTGGCATCAATGCATATAATGGAAGGTGATATTGATATGTTTGCAAAGACCATGCCCGTATCTTCAGTGTGAGTTCACTGCTTTGGAATACCGAATTGAGGAGGATTGAGAAAAGGACGCAAGCCTGTCTGATCTTTCCTTGTTATTTACTGCCTGATTGACCTGCGTATTTCGCGTGGTTGTATGTAAGAGGGATCCTACCGAGAGAAATGCCATTCAAAATCTCAACATTTTCTCGAATTCTCGGTAGTCGACAATGCTAATAAGCAATCTGCTAAGGAATTTGTGCATTCCTTACGTAACGGTAAGCGTATCAAAAAATGGGAGACAACTACCTACTCACCTTACGTACAAGACTGCGAAGAGCTGTGTGAACAGGGCAGAGGGGTAATCAAGTTTAATTCCACACAAAGCCTCGTTCCATACCCTATAAGCTAATATTATAAGCCTTATTGTGAAATATTGTATTCGTACTGCTTTACATTAGGTACTTCCATTAATAATGTTTATCGGACTTTGTTCTGCCAGCCAACAATACCAGTACATGCAAAATATGATATATTCAATGCCGTCGTGAGGGCAATTTTGTGTTATGGGGCGCAGGTAACAGGGTTTACACAGTATAACTCATTGGAGCAGGTCCTGAGGTGCTTTATAAAAATGATTTTTGCTGCCCTACAGTCAAGAAACCCAATCTATCCCTTGCTGGATTTTGATGGAAGACCTGCTGATTTGCGGAGGCGGAATGAAAGTCATCCACTCTGGGTTTGCCGCTGGGTTCTGAGGTTCAGGGGCGCACTCCTGGCGCTGAACGACGGGATGCATATTCGCTCTGATAGCTCAAGCCGAATTTGCTCCATGTGCAACATGTCGGCCCTGGAGGACGTGGTCCACTTTCTTGGTTGTTGCCCAGTGCTGTCGGAGTTCCGGTTTCGATTCCTAGGTGCTGGCGTGCTGAGCATGAGAGAGATGACTAGTTTTAAATGAAAGGCAATTCTGGTTCAGAGTGGCATTGTTTGGCCACTATGCCTGTGTGATGAAATTATTACAAACTCCCATGTGTTTAAGTTGTAACTATGAACGCTTTCCGATTTCATACTTTTACATTCTTGCGGTTCATTTCACATGTAGTATTTTGTGCTTAATAAAGCCTTGCTTTATCTCTATTACAATTTATTAAGCACAAAATAAAAAATATGGAGAGGTGTCTAAGGCCCGACCGTTTAGGCATCGATCCTTCAGCCAGCAACGCACCTGAAGAATGGAACCACTGGAAGAAGACATTCGCCAACTTTCTGATGGTCTCAAAAGGTGAGAATAACACTCCTTTAACTCCTGAAGTGAAATTATTCTATCTCACCAATCATATCTCAGCTTCAGTTTATACACTCATCAGTGAATGTGCAACTTTTGACGACGCAATGGCACTGCTTGAAGTGACGTACGTTAAACCTAAAAACGTTATATTTGCACGGCATTGTCTTGCGACTCGTCGACAGGCCTCGGGCGAGTCCGTTGATCAGTACCTACAGGCCTTGAATCTCCTCAGTAAGGATTGTGACTTTAGGGCCGTTACTGCGGATCAAAATAAAAATGCATATATTAGGGATGCGTTCATTGCTGGTTTATCCTCGTCATGTATCCGTCAGCGTTTGTTAGAGAATACAACTCTCACCCTAGCACAGGCTTTTGAACAGGCGCGATCTCTAGAAGCCGCTCAACAACATGCTCTTAGTTTCTCTAACCCTATCATACCCATAAATGCTTCAACGTCTGAGAACAGGTCGCCTGACTCTCCTAAACCAACCCATGACCTAACTGACAAGTGCGCCGCATCCTCATCCAGCATCCAGAAATGTTACTTTTGCGGGTATAAGCGCCACCCGCGGAGCGAGTGCCCCGCAAAAGAAGAAAAGTGCAAAGCCTGTGGAAAGTTAGGGCATTACAGTAAGGTTTGTCAGTCTCGTAGGAAATCCTCCAGTTCTTCTGCCTCAGCAGCTTATAACTCTGACGCATTACTATCTGCCATTACAGCTGCGTCTGTGCCTCAGTCGTTAAGGAAAGCTATCATTCCGATCAGGATCAATGATGTCCATTGCTCAGCGCTTATTGACACCGGGAGTTCTTCTAGCTTTCTGAACAGTGCGATTGTAGGTAAGTGCCATGCCTTGAAGTTGCCTTCCCATGAGAAAATCACGATGGCCAGCTCTTCCTTATCCTCCCTTGTCGATGGCTGCTGCCATGTGAATGTGAAATTACTCGGTCATACATATGAAAAAGTGAGGCTTCTCATCATGAATAACCTATGTGCTGACGTTATAATAGGTCATGACATCCTATCAACCCATTCTTCACTGGAGATAGAATTAGGTGGTCCCAATAAGCCACTCTCCATTTGCAACCTGGCAGCTGCCAACATTCCTCCAGTATCGCTATTCACCAATCTTTCGACTGATCTGCGTCCGATCGCAATCAAATCAAGATTCCACACGAAGGAGGACTTGGAATTTATCAAGGTGGAAATAGGTAAACTATTAGACGAAGGGGTCATAGAACCAAGTGTTTCACCTTGGAGAGCTCAGGTTCTGGTAGTTAATAATATCAATCACAAAAAAAGGATGTGTATAGACTATTCGCAAACAATCAATAGATTCACTATGTTAGATGCCTACCCCATACCCAACATTGAAACCATTGTAGCCAAAGTTGCAAAACACTCTTTCTTCAGCACGATTGATTTTAAATCCGCCTATCATCAAGTCCCCATACTGGAATCAGAAAACTTATATACAGCATTTGAAGCAGACGGGAATCTTTACCAGTTTAATAGAATTCCCTTTGGAGTTACGAACGGTGTTCCGGCTTTTCAAAAATTTATCAACAATATAATCGAAGTTGAACAATTAAAAGCTACTTACGCTTATCTCGATGACGTGACAATTTGTGGGAAGACTAAAGAGGAACACGACTCAAATCTCCGATCGTTTTTACAGGCAACAGACAAATACAAACTCACACTAAATAAGGAAAAATCCAAGTTCTCTCAGACTTCTATCAACCTTTTGGGGTACACAATTTCTGATAATTACATAAAACCTGATGAGGAAAGACTCCAACCGCTATTGAATCTCCGTGCTCCTGCTAACCATAAAGAACTGAAGCGAGCATTGGGGATGTTCGCACATTATGCCCGGTGGATTCCTCGATATTCAGATCGCATCAGACCTCTAGTCCAGATTAAAAGCTTTCCCTTACCATCTGAAATAAACAAACTGATAGATGCATTAAAGACGGACATAGCCAAATCGTTGGTCTCTGCAATCGACGATAAAGAGTGTTTTGTAGTAGAGACTGACGCCTCAGATTTCGCCATTGCTGCTACCTTATCACAAGGAGGCCGGCCAGTAGCATTCTTTTCGAGAACGCTTACTGACTCCGAACAAAACCATCCAGCAGTAGAAAAGGAGGCTGCTGCAATAGTCGAGGCCCTCAGGAAATGGAGGCATTACCTCTTAGGGAGACAGTTTCGCCTAATAACTGATCAACGTTCAATATCATTCATGTTTGACGGCAGGCGCCATAGCAAAATCAAAAACGAGAAGATAATGCGCTGGAGGCTTGAGCTCTCGTGCTATTCATATGAGATAGTCTACCGTCCAGGTAAAGAAAATGTAGTTGCCGACACTCTTTCACGGATTAGCGCATCTTCAACTGCTGCTGTTGATCTCAGAAGTCTTCACCAAAGTCTTTGTCACCCAGGGGTCACCAGGCTGGCTCACTGGGTACGCAGTAAAAACCTTCCATTTTCAACTGATGAAATCCGTCGAGCCATCTCATCTTGCCAAGACTGTGCCGAATTAAAGCCACGGTTTGCGAAAAATATAGGGTCGCTAGTCCATGCCACATCACCATTCGAACGTCTCAACCTTGATTTCAAGGGTCCACTCCCAACAGCAATACGAAACCGCTATCTGCTAACCATCGTGGATGAATTCTCTCGCTTTCCATTTGCGTTTCCTTGTCCGGATATGTCAGCTTCTACCATCATTCGTCACCTCACAACCCTTTTCACAACGTTCGGCATGCCAGCATATATTCATTCTGACAGGGGGACGTCGTTCATGTCAGCTGAGCTCAAGTACTTCTTAACTAAAAGTGGAGTTGCAACGAGCAGAACGACGGCATACAATCCACAGGGCAACGGCCAGGTGGAAAGATATAATGGCATTATTTGGAAAGCAGTACAACTGGCCTTGCGTACCTCAAACCTCGACATTAGAGACTGGGAAAAGGTCTTGAATCAAGCACTCCATTCGATAAGATCTCTCCTATGTACCTCTACCAATACTACCCCTCATGAGAGAATGTTTATTCATCCAAGAAGATCCAGTCACGGGATATCGATCCCAACTTGGCTTTCTACTCCAGGACCAGTATTGATTAGGAATCATACCACTGGGAGCAAATACGAACCGACAGTAGTCCAAGTAGAGCTGTTAGAGGCCAATCCGGACTACTCCTACATCAGATATCCAGATGGACGTGAGACTACAATGTCAAATAGACATCTCGCACCCATGGGAGACGAAGCCAGCTGCGCCGAACCGGAAGTCCAAGTCCCAGCCGCAGATAGTCCGTATGTAGATCCTGTGATAGAACCTACAAGTCAGGACTCGGGCTCCGCAAGGCGGTCTGATCAAGACTGGCAAACTCCAAGACGGTCAGGAAGAATCCGACACCCACCAAGATATCTTCAGGACTACGTTTGGAAAACTAACGAGGGGTGAATGTGATGAAATTATTACAAACTCCCATGTGTTTAAGTTGTAACTATGAACGCTTTCCGATTTCATACTTTTACATTCTTGCGGTTCATTTCACATGTAGTATTTTGTGCTTAATAAAGCCTTGCTTAAGGTTTAAACGCATATCTC
Source organism: Stenodema calcarata (assembly GCA_963920205.1). NCBI lineage: Eukaryota > Metazoa > Arthropoda > Insecta > Hemiptera > Miridae > Stenodema > Stenodema calcarata. The sequence continues at coordinate 33,308,758 of OY986054.1, forward strand.
TATTACAGCCTGGAAATATAGATCATCACTGGTCGCCGAGTTTAACTGGTGAGTGGCCAATGGACCTTAGATGCATGTAGGTAGTGGTGGGTGCACAGTCAGGAATTAGTGATCGCCCCATAGGATTTAAATATAAATAAAATAAGAATAAAAACGCAAATCAAAATAATGTAGATTTTAACAAGGCTGGCTCAAACCACCCGGCAGACGGACGACACGTCCATGCCTGTCATGTTTTTGTTTCATTAGTTGACTGTTTGTTGTAAAATTTATTAATATTGTACCTACTCTCTGAAAGTATAATTTACATTTATTGTCCACGTAATTGATGGAGGTTACTTTTAATGTATTTTCGTTAACTTCTTTGTACTTATATAAGTTATATGTCAATAAACATGTTTTCTATCTATCTACCATTAGGTACTCCCACACATTTCAGTTAATACGGTGACTCTCCCTGCTCTTCGTAAGGAATTACCTACATGAATGTCTCTATAGAGACACGATCACCGTCATAGTTGGAATACCTAGAAAAATGCGGTAAGGTAAGTTATTATTGGTAGCGTTTCTACTTGAAAGGTTCAAGACCAACGATTAATTGCATTGGTGACTCAAGGGATTTTTTCCTTGTTTTTGAAGCTCTCCTAACCGGTTGTTGTTTGTATAATGGTATAAGTCGTTTTTTTATTCCTATCTTTTCATCCTATTGGTATCTCGCTGATCCGGCCGTTTGATGCTTCAGGATGAATAAGTGAATTATTTTCTAGGAATCAGTTGATAATAATAATATAATGGCTACTCCATGTCATACTCCGTAGGATACTCCGTATCATTAATTGCGATTTTTTTTACACCAGCATTTTAAGAAAACTCTTGAACAATAGTATCGAAACTTAGTGAGACAGACAACAAACTCCATCAAAAACGATTTGTCTTTCAACTTCGGATCGAATTTTCTCAATTTCGGTGACTAATTAGTCACTTAAGTACTGCTTTCAAGTAGTAAGATCAATTCTTGGAGGAAGAGATCGTAAAAGATAAATTTATACGATTAATACGAATTAATAAGATAAAATCGTATTTATACGATTAGTTGAGGCAGATCACTTGCTAGGTGCTCCGTGTAAAGTTGAATTGACTTCTGCAATCTGTTGCCTAACGTTTTCTGTTGAAGTCATTAAAACGATTACATGCCTATCGTCTATTCCACCTCTTTCCGTTCACTTTACAACTTTTCTTCGCTTCATTGGATAATGGGTATAGTAAAGAACGTAAAGAATGTATTTGAAAATAGGTTTGTCCCCTTTGTTTCTGCACTGCCTGAAGTTGCACCTTGAATACCTCCAAAAAGTTTTTAAAATGCCTGACCACAGATTCCCGAAAATAGTAGCAACGACGGCAGCCCAATTGGACACCACCGGTTTTGTAGACATCAGGGAGCTTGGAGCTGAAAACCTGAACAACAACACAATTAATTTCAATACAAAGTATAAGCGTTGATTGAAAGCGGAATTGGATTGAAAGAGTTGCTAACACTACTCACTATCTCCTGTACCGATATCTAAACCACGATGTAGTAGTAGGAGTAGTAGATATGAACCAAGACGTAGGGTTGGGGTTAACTAGATGGGAAATTGAGCTCCGTTCCGAATCTTAAACCTTAAATACCTACCCTGCATAGAGGGAAGAACAGAATTATGTTCAATGTGCAACCGCATGGAAACTGAGGACATGTCATTTTGTCGCGCGATGCCCTGTGTTGAGTGAATTTCGAAGCAGATGGTTCGGAATGGCAGTATTTCCTAGAGACCTCCTAATACAGATGTTGAATGAAAGGGAATATTGGCCTAAGCTAGCGGGGGACTGTAGCACTGCCTGGAAATACAGGAAAATGTTAATCGGAGAATTTAACTACAACTAATTTATAATATAATATATTATAAATTATTGTATCATGTATATCGGTTTTAAAATAATTGTGAGATGGGGTGGTAAATCAGAAAACAGTTTCTTTGGAGGTGAGCAACGAAAAAGTATATTATTCCTCCTCGGTCACAATACGAATGCCTTTCAAGCCGACCCAGCTCCTAACATAAGGGGTAGTACCTCGTCTCTGATTGGTTGAAAAAAAGACTGACCTCATCATAACGTCACTTTGCTCGGGATATGATGGTAGGATTTGGAGGATGATTCATACCCCACAAGCAAATAGTTTTCGGAAGCCTTTCCTTTGTCATGACTTCCTAGAGTGTTGGCCTGATAATCTAGCTAACTGTTCTTGTATTAATGGAATGGGAAATCTTTCAGGGACAGTATTACTGTTAACTTCTCGAAAATCTGTGCACATTCTCATTTTACCATTTTTCTTTGGAACTAGTAAAACTGGTGAAGAATAAGGGCTATTTGACTCTTCTATGATTCCCGCTTCCAATAACTCTTTAACGTATTCACGAACAGCATCACGGTCACGAGGGTGTAACCGATATGGACGCCTATAAACTACTTTATTAGGATCCAATAATCTTATATCAAATTCCAAAACATTAACGGGACGTCTAGGGAGGCCTCTAGTGAAGGCATCGGAATATTTGTGCAAAATATTTCTAAGTTTGGATAAATCTTCTAGCTGAGTCAAATCTGTGTCGAGAGTTTCAATCATTGGACGAAATATTTCTGATTCAATGTTACCATCGGTAGAACCCTGAATTATAGACCTTGTTAATTTACCCTCAGTTGCGGTAATCGATTCAACTTGCTTATCAATAACAGGAAAATGACACGGAATTGGCCAGATATCAGCAATTTCTTCTTGGCAGTCATGAATATTGTTTGACGAATTTTCATAATTTTTAATAGGTTTATTTTTCCGTTCCAAGTATTTTAATTTTCTAATTAAATTTTTGTCTTTATCATTATTAATTTTCGATATTTCATAGCGATCTGGTAAAACATTGATTGATATCCCTGCAGTTAAAATATCACGACCCAACAAAACTTCATGAGATATTGTACCCTCAGGAACGATATAAAATACGATCGGAATTTCAATATTATTAATTTGAATAATGGTGGACAGTTGAGTATTGACAATTATTTCTCCTTGTCCAATACCCGTCAATTTTACTGGATTATTATATTTTTGACCCGAAAATGATGAAATCAATTTAGAAGATAATAATGAACATTCTGAACCAGAATCAAAAACAAATGTATGGATATTACCTTGATGATTGAGTTGTCCTTGTGGATTCAGAGTACAGGCGTTGACCCTCCTTTCATCTGGCTTAGGAGTTGAGCCAGCAGGTTTCGGCATTTTTCTGTTTCGGTTGAAACGACAATATTCCCAGTCGTGGTTGGCGAGTTTGCAGTTTTCGCACCATCTCTTTCTTGGTTGGTGGTGATGAGGGGTTTTTAGTGGCGTTGAACTTCGAGAGGAATTTTCTTGGGGACCAGAATTTGGTTTCCACCTTTTGGCTTCAGGACCTGCGGGGTTGTTGTAGGGGCGTTTCATCCCTTGATGATGTTGAACGGTTGATGGTCCTGCTTGTTGTTGCCGGAATCCACTTGCCGCTTTGATCTGTTGAAATAATTCGACTTCGTGTATAGTTTCTGTGGTGTAGGCAAATCGGCGTAATTCTGGTTCGGCTCTGACAGCCAAAGCCGTTGCGACTATGAGACTGCATTCATCCGTGGTTTTGTCTCTAAAAGCAGATCTAATCTTCGCCAATTGTTCGGCAATAAGTTTGTTGAGATTGCCGTCCACTGCCCTTGCACCCATAGACCTGTGAAGTATCGCTGCAGGAGTGTCGATACGACAGTATTTCAGTTTAAAAAGGTGTTCAAATGTTTCCCAGGTCAATTCGTCTGACAAGACATCAGCCAGCCACCTTGCAGCGTTGCCTTTTAAGCATTGAGTCAGGGCCATAGCAAAATCTGGTACACTCGGGTTTTTGTGTTTCACAATGATGGCTGCAGCATTATGCCATGAAAGGGCGTCGTCTCTGTCGGGGTTAAAATCTGGAAGCTTGAGAGGTGTTTGAATTATTGTCGATGGGGCGGTGGATGTACGAGTAACGAGCTGTTGTAGAATCTGCCGTTGGAAATCTAGGAATTCCGCCCATGGGGTGTTAGAGTCGGTCATCTGCGGAGTACTATGTTCATCAGCTTCATCTTCATGATAATTGTCATCGACGATTTCGGCTGCCTCGTCAGCCATTTCTACTTCTTTAGAAAATATTTTACCCGTTTTGAATTTATTCTGTAACTTTTCTTCACGCAATTTTACACTTTGGCGCACACACTGCACTAGGTACTTTTTGAATCAAATTTAATCACTCACAAGGGGAGGAAAAAACTCCGAAAACTTTGATAGCGTAGACGTGAAGTAATTAATCCCACTTCTGATATCGGTTTTAAAATAATTGTGAGATGGGGTGGTAAATCAGAAAACAGTTTCTTTGGAGGTGAGCAACGAAAAAGTATATTATTCCTCCTCGGTCACAATACGAATGCCTTTCAAGCCGACCCAGCTCCTAACATAAGGGGTAGTACCTCGTCTCTGATTGGTTGAAAAAAAGACTGACCTCATCATAACGTCACTTTGCACCAATAGGAATCCACCACGTGGCAGGTAGTTTTCCCTTCAGGCCAACACTCTAGGAAGTCATGACAAAGGAAAGGCTTCCGAAAACTATTTGCTTGTGGGGTATGAATCATCCTCCAAATCCTACCATCATATCCCGATATGTATATTATACATGATACAAAATTTTTTTTTTTTTTTTTTTTGATTGGGGGCTTTGATAGGCTTATGCCTTTGGTCACAAAATTTAATAACTCGATAATGTGGTATCGGAACAAGATTCAAGTCTCAACTATATTTTCAGTAATTGTGCGTAAGAGGGTAATTGTACGTCAGAGAGTTGAGGTCTTTCCTGGGGTGCATAAACTATTACCAGAGGTTTATCCCACATTTACAAGGGGATTGTGCAATCTTTCACAAATTATTACAGAAAGGAGCCAAGTGGGTGTGGACAAAGGAACATACAAAGAAAGTTGAACAACTGACATCCATTTTGACATCCTCGGATACATTGGTACACTATGATTCAAACCTACCTCTCGTTGTATACTCAGATGCCAGTGAAACAGGGGTAGGCTCAGTGTTATGCCACAGGTTTGTCGGCGGGGAGGAAAGACCAATTGCTTACTCATCCCGTACCCTTAATGCAGCTGAACAACGATATTCTGTTATTGACAGGGAAGCACTTGCGATTATTAGTGCCGTGAAAAAGTTTGAGAGGTACCTGTATGGAAGGAAGTTTGTTCTGCGAACAGATCATAAAAAAAACAAAAATGTATTTGTTGGGGGATAAGACCGAGTTACCAAAAGTGGCCATGAGTCGATTGAGTAGATGGGCGATTATGCTGGCAGAATTTGATTTCACTGTCGAATATATTTCAGGCAAGCACAACTGTCCAGCGGATGTATTATCACGCCTACCAGCCGCAACATCAGAATCAGCCGGAACGGACATAGGGTTAAAGATAGCTCATACCCGGTTAAAGGATATGGCAGTGTCCAAAAAGCTTTTGAGGAACCGAACTTTCACAGATCCCATACTAAGCAAAGTAATTAGGTTTCTTCAAGAAGGGTGGCCTCAGAAGAATGTGTTGGGGGCTGACTTTGCAACGTATTTCGAGAAAAGAGAGGAATTGTCGTTTGAAGAAGGGATACTGTTATGGAAAGGGCGCATCGTTGTACCTTCGACATTACAAAAAAATGTTATGGACATATTGCATGATGGACATCCTGGAGCGTCAGCCATGAGGTCAGTGGCACGCTTGCACCTCTGGTGGCCAAACATGGATTTAGAGCAATTTTTGAAATCCTGCAACTCATGCCAAGAAAATAGACCTTGGGATCCAGAGTCCCCAGTCTACTCTTGGAATGTACCATCAGAAGTTTGGTCGAGGATACTTGTATCCTCAACCAAACTTCTGATGGTAGGTACATTCCAATATGTATATTGATTTCGCTGAGGCAGTTGAGGGGCATAGCTGGCTCGTTATCGTGGATGCTACAAGCAAATGGCAAGAGATAGTCCCGATGAAACAGCATACAGCGGAAAAAACGGTGGCTGCCTTGGAAGACATATTTGCGCGGTTTGGTCTACCAAGGGTGATAGTCTCTGATAATGGCCCGCAGTTTACCTCCCAAATATTCAGCGACTTCTGTGCCCAACACAACATAAAGCATGTTACTACATGTCCAAACTCTTCTAGGATCGCTGCATGGTCCACCCACTGAACAAAGTTGAAGTTTCTACGACTACCTACACTTTACTCGTTCAAATAGTTTTTCCGTAAATTCATGTTTAAAATAAATCTGTGGATATTAAATTTCAAGGGTAGGTATGCCTCATTAGTACCTACCACCTGTTCAGTGTAGGTACGATAATATACATATTATGTATTCCACTGGTTTAACGACCTCGTTTCTTCCTTCGAAAGAAACATTTGAGGGAACGGGACTGGTCTTCACCAAAGGAACGCTGATTTCTATTGTACCTGGATCAGGAATAGCTTTTCAACTGAAAAGTTTCGAGGATCATTATGGGGTTGGTCCAAAGCCGTAAACCAAATTTCTTAATTTCAGTACAACGCCACCTAACTGGGCAAATTGCCGCAAACGGATTTTAATTAGATTTTCTGAATCTACATAATAATATTAATAGGTATAATAATATCCTCTACTCGAGCCATTACAATATTATTTCACATTATCATTACAATTTGTTAGGTATCCTATCTCCCTCCCTCCAACCCAGTTCACCTTAATTCCTTTCGTAGAAGTGGCCTAATTTACTTTTGGTTTATTATCATCGATAATGAACCATTAGAATCGCAAAAAAAAAAAAAAATTAACCACTCAGAATTTGGGGAATACGCGTAGATCTACATATTATTAAACTATTGTCTGTGAATAAATTTTCTTACTGCTTTAGGAATTTTGAATTATGTGTTCAGTCAAGGTCTGTGTGTAAGTGTAACAATAGTTGTGTAACTTTTTTTTCCCCCTACGCCAAGCATGTATTTCTCGCATTCGGCTGAGAGATGACCCGGTCTGTGTAACAATTGTTTCGATGAAATTATGAGAATTTGTCAAGCAATAAATTGGTTTCTGAAATACAAACGTGCAATGGTACGAAAATGAAATTATATACTCAGGTTGGTAATAAACCAATAAAATATTCTTAAAATAAGAAAAATGGTAAATTAAATTGTTCGAATCCCACGCCAGGTAACGGGTGGTATGAAACGTAGGTCTCAAAAAAATGCAAAAATTCAATATACATTAAATAAGAACAATAGTACATCAAATTGTTCGAATCTTATGCCAGGTAGCGGGTGGTATGAAACGTAATTCTCACAAAAATGAAGTAATGGAATACTCTTGAAATAAGAACCTAATATTAATTGAATTGTTCGAATCTTAAGCCAGGTAACGGGTGGTATGAAACGTAGTTCTCACAAAAAAGGAAAAATTCAATATACTTGAAATAAGAATAATAGTACATCAAACTGTTCGAATGTTACGCCAGGTAACGGGTGGTATGAAACGTAATTCCCTCAAAACTGAAGTAATAGAATATTCTTGATACCTCATAGTAAATTAAATTGTTCGAATCTTACGCCAGGTAACGGGTGTTGTGAAACGGAGGTTACTTGCAATTTAAAAACCCCCAGTCATGCAGCATGACTATAACAGCGAATTTTCGAAGAAATAATTGGTTTTATGTAAAACGTCTCCATTAAAGAACATGATGTCCATGAAGAACATCTCAAGTAACAACCACGTTTCTTCATCTTCAAAGTGCTCCAGTTTGAGAGCGGAATAAGATATAGCAATTCTGACTTCCCCATCTTATTCAGCGTGTAAAAACCTTTAAAATGAGGTGTCAATTGACAGACCGTTTCATTTTTGGAATTTATGGGTGAAACTATCCCCCCCCCCCCTCCCCTACGTCCCCAAAACCCCCTTCAGCTTTTGGACATTTCAACGCTAAACACGACGGAGAAGTCAGAATTGCGATATCGCATTCCGTCAGCATATTAGAGCAGATTAACCATGAAGAATGTATCAAGTAACAACGACGTTTCTTCATCTTCAAAGTGCTCCATCGTGTTCACCATAAAGAAACCTTTAAAATGAGGTGTTACTTGTCAAAATGTTTCATTTTGGGAATTTATGAGGAATTTCCCCCCTAAAACTCCCCAAAACCCCCCCTTAGAGTGGCCCGATTCGCCCATCTACGAACTTAGCCTGTCGATTGCCAAGACCGATTTTTTTGTGCAAATTTGAACTTTTTATCTCAATTCTATCGAGAGTTATCGTCCGGAATGACACATGTGTCATGTATACAAATTATATCATGATATACCCCCATTGCTGATACAGCAGGTACCGACATAATATAAGGAAGGCCCTCAGCCTCCGCGAGCTCAGTTCTCGTTGTGCCTTTGCTGTGTGCGTGTCGCCTGTTACTCCGCGTCCCTGTTTCGCTGTGTGTCAACACCAAGTTCCTATTTTCCCATCATCTGAAGTTTGTGAACTATCATCAGTGAACTATCCACCGAACTACCATATTCACCAATTGTGTTTACTACCAATTGTGTAATTACCATCTACACCGTCATTGTCTTTCCGAATAAAACTTTTTAAAAACTCAATCGGCAAGACAGAAGACGTTTCTGGCGCAGTCGGTAGGACAAGTGTTTGACACGAAACAAGTGATTCGGGCGTTCAAAGTGAATTCTTAGTGCACGAGTTTTCACCGAAGGAAGTAGCAGTTCCAGTACGGAGGACACGCCCAGCTATAAGACACCGAGACTCCGACGAATTTCCTGCAGATGACTCCGTGAGTTTCTCAGTACAGTCATTTTTTCATAAATTCGTCGTTAAACAAAAACTTCACACCCCGAAGTTAGAATTTCACACCCCGAAATTCGCCTCTGACTTACCCCCAGTCAGAGTTTAGTTTTATTCCGGACACACCCCGTCCGATAGTTTTAAAGTAACGAATCGATCAAGAAGACGATTTCAATTTGAATTTTTATTCCGGACACACCCCGTCCGATATTCTTTAAAGAGAACGAAACACGTTCAAGAAGACGATAACTTGCCATTTTTTATTCTCTCGCTCCTCAACGGAAGCCCTTCTGCAAGCGCATCTCCAGCCCAAGGACAGCCTTCCTGCTCGCCGAGACAACCTTGCTGACTCCCTCAAAACATTTCTCATGTAAGTCATACAATATGACATGTAAGTCATACATAATTCAATTTTCTTCTACGATAATTTTTGCTTGTCATTTTAAGTAGCGACCATCTTTTAGTCAACATTCCCAAATCAAAATTTGAACGGAAGCGTCCGAGCCTCCTAAAATACCTCTTTTACGACCCATCCACCTTGCGTAGCTCAAATTCAGACATGTCAAACGAAAATGATAGGATCGCCTCTGGGTTTAACCCTCTGCCTACCCCTGACGATAGGACAGCCCCTGGATTTAACCCCCCGACTACCCCTGACGATAGGACAGCCCCTGGATTTACCCCCCAGCACACCCCTAATGACAGGACAGCCCCCGAATTTACCCCACTAACTCCCCGTAGATACAACATAACACCAGAACTTCGAAAAGACTACCTACAAATGATACCAAACTTTTCCGGAGAACCCCTTCTTTTGTCTAGATTCCTAGAGGTTTGTGACAGATTATACGATAACTTTCACGATCCCCAAGATCCATGTAGTTTCCAAAATTATTTTCTTTTTGATAGCATTTTAAAATTTCTGGGAAAGCTACAGAAGTAGTTTTCTCTCATCATGTTCAAACCTATCCCGAATTAAGAAGCATCCTAGTATCAAATTATTCGGACCGAAGAGACTTCTTAACTCTAACGTCCGAGATATCTAGAATGTCCCAAAAATCCCATGAAACATGTTTTGACTTCCATCAGAGAATAATGACCCATTTAAATTCTATGATTGCGTACCTTCAAATCAATAAACCGCAACCGGAGCAGGCTGTACTCAGCGATTTCTCCCGAGATTATGCCCTCCGAATTTTTGTAAATGGACTTCATGAATCCACAGCAGCTTTATTGAGAGCCAGGAAATGCACCACTCTAGATGAAGTAATCATTATTCTCCAAAACGAATTTAACTTTTCCAAAACCGCTCCGAAACCCAACAACAGTTTGCAACGTCCTAGCAATTTTCCACCACGGACTAATAATCCGCCCAACTTCAACCAACAACCGAGACCACCTTTCCAATCCTTTAAACCCCCTAATAATTTCGTTCAAAAACCATCCCCTCACACTTTTCACCCTTCATATCGTCCTCCCTTCCAAAGGAACTTCTCCAACCCAGGACCTTCGAACAGACCCACACAACAACCCTACCACAGACAATACTCTAATGGGCAATCCAAACCAAATGGTATGCCTCCCCAGAACCAATCGAGAAATTTTCACTTGATGGAAAATAACCCCGATCCGGAAGAAAACCCTCAAGAGGAAATTCCGGAAAAACCCAAATACGTTCCAGGATTTTTCGATGGTAACACATTTTTCCCTATACAGAACAACTTAGAGAACCTAACATTACAGGACCCCGACGAAGTGAACCAAGATTCCGACTCTTTTTTAGAGGTTACTTCGGAGCAATAAGCTCCAACCCACTGCCCACTTTTGAATTGCACAAAATAGGATCCGATCTTCCCTTCATAATTTTTCCCAAATTCAATTTAAAAATTCTAGTAGATACGGGATCAACCCGTTCGTACATCTGTTCAAAACCTGCTTACAAATATTTCCCCAAACATTTGAAACCACAAGAAGGTATTGTAAAAACAGCCCACGGTTTTTCTCGCTTCACTCACCAGACCCTTGTACCATGTGGCGAACTTTTTCACCAAAACCATTTAAAATTGCCCTTTACATTATTTGATTTCCATGACCATTTCGACATGCTAATTGGTCTGGATAATCTCAGAGAACTGGGAGCTCTTGTTGATCTTAATAAAAACCTATTCAGAACCCCTTTTGTCAACCTACCCTTAAAGTATGGTATTAAACCTCATAATCCATTGGAAACACAAATGCATTTCATTCAGGCCCGAACAGTGGAACAAATTCCCATATCCATTGGAAATTTGGAAAATGGAGACGCTATCCTCAATAACGTCATCCTTCCCGGCCTCGAAATTCCCAATTGTCTAATCAGAGTGAATAGCTTTAAAGCCTTCATCCATGTTACCAATCCCCATGAAGAGCCAGTGCAATTAATATTAGACCGCCCCTTTTTAGTTGAACCTATAGATGACTTACAATTCACCGAACAGGACCCCCCAGAAATAGTTAGGAACAAGCCAATCAAACGCTGGGTCGATTATTCGCGTTTCCGCCTTGATCACCTGAATCCTGAAGAACGTAAAGCCATCCAAACCCTCATTAGAGAATATTACGATCTTTTCCAAAATCCCGAACAACCCCTCTCAGCTACCACCAATGTGAAACACCATATCCGTACCAATAATGAAACTCCTATTTTTGTGAAACCCTACCGTTACCCTACAATTTTCAATGACGAAGTCCAAAACCAACTAGACAAATTGGCAGCCCAAAAGATAATTCGTCCATCAAATTCACCTTACAATGCTCCGCTCTGGATTGTTCCGAAGAAGTTAGACGCAAGTGGTGTTCGAAAATATCGTTTGGTCATTGACTTCAGACGCCTCAACGAAGCCACGATCGAAGACAAATTTCCCCTTCCTAACATAACTGATTTGCTCGATAAACTTGGTAGATGCCGATATTTTAGTACACTTGATTTAGCTAGTGGCTTTCATCAAATCGAACTTGATGAAGAGTCGATCCCCAAAACAGCTTTCTCTACCAAAAAGGAGCACTATGAATGGGTCCGAATGCCATTCGGTCTCAAAAATGCTCCAGCCACCTTCCAACGGCTGATGAACTCGGTTCTCCGAGGTCTCAATGGAGAACTAGCTCTTGTGTATCTTGATGATATTTTGGTATTTTCTGCGTCACTACAAGAACATATCGACAGATTAAGGAAAGTCTTTGATCGTCTACGTGCTGCGAATCTTAAGATTCAAGTCGACAAAACTGAGTTTCTCAAACAGGATCTACTATATTTAGGTCATATAATAACCCCTGAAGGTGTTCGTCCAAACCCAGACAAAATAGAAGCCGTTAGAAAGTTTCCTATTCCAAAGACTAAGACAGAAATTAAACGATTCTTAGGCCTTTTAGGTTACTATCGTCGCTTCATAAAAGATTTTGCCACCCTTACCAAACCCATGACGATGGCCCTCAAGAATGACCCTAAAATAAAAACAACCTCTCCAGAGTTCAAAGCCAGCTTTGAAACCTGTAGAGAACTTCTCTGCAACGACCCCATCCTGAAATACCCTGATTTTAAGAAACCCTTTTGTGTGACTACTGACTGCAGTAACGTAGCGGCAGGAGCAGTGTTATCCCAAAATTTTGAAGGAAACGACCTACCGATTGCCTACGCAAGTAAGACACTAAGGCCCACTTTCACCAAAAAATTAAATAACGGAGATTACCCAATCTTCGTTTAAGTTAACCTCGGGAGATAAACCTGAATGTCTTTCACCAAACCAAATGTCGTTTAAACTCAGAATCAAATAACGGAGTTTAGCAAACGGAGATTACGCAAACTGTCCAACTGTGCAAACCGTCCCGTACGACAAAAGTTGGACAATGTGAAGCGCCGGAGCTACAAATTTGTCGACGAACACACACACACCACGGTAAACCCTACTATACTACGTAGACACACACTGTCTATTGTTTAGTCATACTTAATTGTTTTTTGAGTTATTCCTTATTATTATTGTAGGAATTCAATAAAGAAAATGGTTAATTTAATGAAGAATTTATTAGAAAGAAGCGGGTAGAACAAATAATATTTCCGCCATATTATGGCGGATTACATGAGACAGAGAAGCCTCGATATAAAAAATATCCTTTTCGATTATGGAAGTATTCCGCATTTTCTCCTCCTGCAAAAAAAGAAAAACAGGGATCAAACATCACTGTGCATTCAATTTTGGCAATTTTGGTACGAATACAATCATTTGCGGCCATGGGAGGTCTGTTGGTAGAGTCGAATATTAGGAATATGTATCAATTTCGGAATACAGGCTAAAATTATCGTGAGTAGAAGCTGATTCATCGGAGATACGGCATAATTTCTAAAGAAAAAAAAAATCAAATAATAACAATATGTTCCGAATATCGTAGGCTACAGAAGACACACCAACAACCAGAAATTACCTAGGTAGGTAATATCGTAAATCTTGTCCCTCGTACACAATATCAATGTCAAATGTTACTCCAGGATCACTGGTGGTGATAATCTCCTCAAAAGTTTCGCGAGTTGAGTTTCGAGATTCGATTTTTGTAGTTACGGTTTCGGTTTTGAGATTCGAAATTCCTGGTTTTGACCATCACTACCTACTAGGTAGTAATATAGTTTCCAAACTATTATAAATTAAAATTCCGTTTTCGACTTACTTGTCCGTCGGAAACTCCAGGCGAGTGTCGAGGACTTGGAGAACTGTCCGTTTTGAGAGCCGGAATCTCGGCCAAAACTCCACATCGTCCATTTCCTCGAAGTGTGGTACCCGTCGCCTGATTTTTCTGGGCCGTCTTCATGGGACATCGTCCTCGTCTGACGAGTCAAATATAATAGAGAATGCCAACTCGCGCGAATCACACAAAAAACACAACACAGGCACAAAAGGCAGAGAAGGACTTGGAGGATGACAAATCAGCTGTTCACAGGCGGCCATATTGCCATATTGGAGATAACGGAGTTTAGTAAAGTTATCTCTGCGGATTTCAGCGGTTTAAACTCGAGCCCCCTCGGTGGGAGTTTAAACTCATAAAGCGTTCTGGTGAAAGACGTTGAACGTTAATCTCCGTTATTTTCTAACCTATCCCGGTTTAAACTCGTTTCAAATGTTTGGTGAAAGTGGGCCTAAGTGAAGCTGAAAGGAAATATTCTACTATAGAAAAGGAACTTTTTGCTATCATTTTTGCTCTCAAAACATTTCGCCCCTACCTTTACGGACATAAATTCACACTATTCACCGACCATCGCCCTCTGCAATGGCTTTTCAATATAAAAGACCCCAATTCAAAATTATATAGATGGAGAACGAAAATTAGTGATTTCGATTTTACTATAATCTATAAGCCCGGCAAATCCAACTATGTCGCGGATACCCTTTCACGTATCGAACTCAATAATCTAGAAACCGATAACCAAACACCTAGTCCCCTGAGTTTTGATTTTGACTCTACCCTGAGTCCTCAAACTCAAATAGACATCGACCAACTAATAGCAGACGCTTTACCATCATCCCCCATACCTGCTAGTGATCATGATTCAATGGTAAGAATCCTTCAAGAACCAACAGATTCCGCTGCTGAAAGAGCAATAATTGATAACATTGTCACTACTTATCGTCAGTCACTAGAAGACCCCATTGCTTCACAATCTGTAGTAGCAAACGCTGGTAGCATTTCCGAACCTGAACGTCCTAATCAACTTTCAATCCTAACGAAAGACGAAGCGGTCAACCACAGCCTAAATCAAATTGTCATTAAATTTGTTAAAAATATCTCTAGAAATCCCAAGGTTGAGAAATTATTTGGCACAAGAAATAGAATAAATTGTGAAATTTCAGAAATCAACCTTGAATCAGAAATAATAAGTTTTGTCAAGGAATACGTAAGACCCAAGATTAAGTATTCTGTTTTTATCCATAACGACCCTTCAGGTCAAATGTTCGAAAAATTCTCTTCAATTATGGCAAATACCTTCAAGGAATCAGAAATCGAAATGGACCACTGTACCCAACTGTTAACTGACGTACAAACCGATGAAGAAATTCAGGAAACAATACAAAATTATCACCTAGGCAAAACGAATCATAGAGGTATAGAAGAGACCTACCAACAAATCAAGAGACGATACTTTTGGCCCAATCAAAAACCTACAATCCAAAAATACATTAATCAATGTGATGTCTGTCTTCAATCCAAGTACGACAGAAATCCCATTAAACCAAAATTCCAAATTACACACACCCCATCTCGACCCTTCCATACACTCCACGTAGACAAAATCTCCTTAGAGAATTCTAAATTCCTTTCAATATTTGACCCCTTTTCAAAATATGCACAACTCTATCCAGTCAAGACTAATAATAGTCTAGAGGTCGTGAATGTTTTCATTCGACACTTCTCAGCCCATGGAGTTCCGGAGAAAATTATTTCAGATAATGGCGCCGAGTTTAACTCTGCCCTTGTAAAAGAACTTTTGAACCTTCATAAGATACAGATACATTTCGTTTCGAGCCAGCACCCCGAAAGCAACGGAGCCATAGAGCGTTTTCACTCCACACTCGTTGAACATATCCGCATTCTTAATCTACGCGAAGAATTTCGGAAAGAACCAATTGAAACAAAGGTCAACTACGCCCTTTTGGCTTATAATAACAGCATACATTCAGTTACCGGCTTGACACCCCTCGAAGTAATTCACGGACATATCTCTAACGACACCCTTCTCAGAATGAACTTAGAACAAAGGATTGCGAACGACTATATCTCCAAACACCGAGATAAAATGACTCACTTATACAGAAACCTTCATGAGATTAATTCCCAAACGAAGGAGAAAAATATTTCCACCTGCAACAAAACTAGAGATGAACCCCCTGAGATACCAGACACTGTCTTTGTCAAGAACCGTCAACTTCAGAGTAAAACTAAAGTTAAATTTCACTAAGAAACAGTAGAGACTTCAAATCCTTCTAGAGGGACCATACAAATTGTCCCTCGACATCACAACACCCAAACGAAAGTTCACATATCAAATGTAAAACGACCCCGGAAAAACCCCGAAATTAAAACACTCACAGTTCCTTCCGAACCTCTACCTACACCCTCGTCTCAAATCCTCCCCAACCAACGCCCATTGAGAACAGTAACTGCCCCTTGGAAAGGAGGTAAACATCCCAGAAAAACACCTTCTGAGACATCCTCCGAATCTTCTGACACACCAATCAGAAAGAGACCCAAGCCCCAACCTTCTACATCTAGCGAATATTTGCCTCCCTTACCCGAGTCAGACTACAACGACTCTGACCTCAGCCTGTAACTCCCTGATTCCAACACAAGACCACTAACTAACTAACTCATGATAATTTCAGGATTATTTTTATCAGCGTCCTCGCGGTCATCGGAGGAACCGAACTGGAAAATATTACTTCAAACCTAGGACTCCTACCAGTACAACTAGGCCCCGCCAGGAAAATCGACTACTACCACACACTAACTCACTACTACCAATTAGACGGACTGACGAATCAGATAAATCAAATTCAAGGTCATGTCGAAAACATCAAACGAATCATCCAAACCGATAATGGAGTTCTGACAGTAGTTCGCCCAAAATTACAAATAGTGGATCACATGCTAACACTAACTAAGCGAAAAATCAGAGAGTCCATTTTACCGCGACGTCAACGTCGAGGACTCATAAACGGCCTTGGCTCGGCAATAAAATTTATAACCGAAAATTTAGACGCCGAAGATGAAGAGAAATTCGATGAAATCCTCCAACATCTTCAATCAAATCAAGAAACCCTATCGAAACCCATCAATGAAGATCTTGTCAATCAACTGAATGAAACAATAAATTCGATAAATTCCAACCATGACACACTGGTAAAAGAAATAGAAACTCTAAAACAAGCCACCTCATTCCAAACTCATGTCCAACAAGTAGAGAATGCTCTTGAACATAATCAAGCCTTACTGCAATAATTATTTATACTTGACATCACTCAGGACATTGAGAATTCAATAACCTTTTGCAAATTAAATAAAATCCATCCGAGTATAATTCAACCCCAAACCTTGTTTGAAGCCCTCCAAAAACTTGAACCTTTCTACAAAAACCGCTTACCAGAGTTTAGTGGCGAATCCCTGTGGGAAATTCAGAATCACATAAAGGTGAAATGTTATATTGGTACGGACGAGATAATATATTTTCTTGACATCCCCTTCCTTGAACCAGAAGAGTTTCAACTGTTTTTCCTACAACCTTTACCGACACAACTTGGTGACTCCTACGTTACCATCCTTCCAACTACGCGCTACGCCCTTAAATCACGATCAGACATAACATTTCTTCATACCGAGTGTGAGCCTGGACTGAATCACTTCTTATGTTCCAACAGCCTACAATTATCCGGAGAACACGAATGTGAAACTAAAATCCTTCTTGAAGGACTAAACAGTCCCTGCGACCTCATTAGTTTAACCCTGCGGGAAAATCACGTCGAATTCTTAAATGAAGCCCAACGTTATCTCCTCCTTTTTCCATTCGAAGATCAAATAACAATAATTTCCAAAGATAACATAGAACACCTTCGACTACAGGGTATTTTCCTTATATCCCCTGGTAACGATACAATTTTATATAAAAATAAAACTCTGATCGTTCCCTCATCAAAATCGTTTCATAACCCCTCTTTGCTCCGCCATGAAAAGATGCCTTGGGATCTCAATAGAGAACCTTTAGTTAGCATACAATTGAAAAGTCTAAAATCATTAACTGCCCCATCCTATCCCATTCATTCAACAAGACATACTGTAATGCGATTAATAACTCCTAGCTTTTGGACAATCTTATTATATTTCGTACTTGTGCTGTTAGTAGTGTACACGTTAACACGATATTACCGACACACTCGTTCCTTGGCTATGAATCCGTGACTTTTGTGAGTGTGCCCCCTTACCCGAATGTGCCCCCTTAGGTTTCACTTACTCATCATATGTCTTTGTAATTACTTTTTACTACTAAAGCTACTTAATTTGTACTACTTAACTCGTTATTATCGTATTGTATTATTGTATTGTGGTTATTGTACTATTGTATTGTGGTTATTGTACTATTGTATTGCTATTGTTGTATTATTGTATTGTATTCTATCTTTTACTTTTGACGGTGCTTTATATTGTTGCAATGTTCGTAATTTACTACCTTCTACTATGCTCGTCCGACATATTGTAAGCACACAGCAACCCAATCAAAGTCCACTCTATCTCCAATTGCATGTTTGTTTTGCAGAAAACATTTTCTTTCTGAGAAACTGTTTTCTTTCTTAAGGGGGGAGGAATTATATCATGATATACCCCCATTGCTGATACAGCAGGTACCGACATAATATAAGGAAGGCCCTCAGCCTCCGCGAGCTCAGTTCTCGTTGTGCCTTTGCTGTGTGCGTGTCGCCTGTTACTCCGCGTCCCTGTTTCGCTGTGTGTCAACACCAAGTTCCTATTTTCCCATCATCTGAAGTTTGTGAACTATCATCAGTGAACTATCCACCGAACTACCATATTCACCAATTGTGTTTACTACCAATTGTGTAATTACCATCTACACCGTCATTGTCTTTCCGAATAAAACTTTTTAAAAACTCAATCGGCAAGACAGAAGACGTTTCTTACATACATAAATACATACATACATAAATATATACATACATACACATACACAAAAAATGTATACATACATAAATATAGTTGGCGGGTGAGAATTGACCAACACTAGTCGTTGTTATTATTTGTTGTTGACGTTTCGATCCTGGATCAAGATCCTAATCATGCATCATGATAATTAAATGTTGGATCCAATAAATTGTTCGAAGAGTCGTCTTCTAGTGTGCGGCGGAGTCCATAATGTTATCGGAGGTACTTACGAGGCGGCAACGGCGATGATCAGCGACATCTGCAGTTCGTCTGTCCTTGGTCGTCAGACCTCACCTGATAAGCTCGCGTTGGCAGCTTCCGTCGGGAAGTCTGAGTGGGTGTCTCACGCGCCAGGTTCACATGCTTGATTACGAGGTTTCAAGTGGTCCTCGGGCGAGTCCTTTCTTCGGCGATATCCAAGGAAGTGATTGTGTTTG
This sequence comes from Stenodema calcarata, assembly GCA_963920205.1. Taxonomy (NCBI): domain Eukaryota; kingdom Metazoa; phylum Arthropoda; class Insecta; order Hemiptera; family Miridae; genus Stenodema; species Stenodema calcarata. Next base: position 33,327,859 of record OY986054.1, read on the forward strand.
TGTCTCGCGAAGTGTTCGTAATTGTCGTAGATGACATTGTGAAGTTGTTGTTTTGAACTCGTTGATGGGTTGGACGTAGATTGTGTTCTTACAGAAAACTCGAAGTGATTCGTGCGATCGGTCCAAAAATAAGTCCAAAAATTTGAAGATCCTCAAGACTGCGCCAGAAATGTTCCGAGAGCACGTAGAACGGTTTTTAAAAATCGTTTATTGATTTTCGCAAACAACTTATTAACTTCACAGAAAGGTAATTAAAAATTAAATTCACGAGATACACCTAGTTAACTAACGGTATGTATCGCGTATGACAAGATACTGCACCGAGCCTGTGAGAGTCCGAGTAGCCCAGTCAAATGGTGTTCAGAAGTGACGTTTTCGTAACAAAATTGAGGTAGAAGGTTTTTTAACTGATTATTATGTTTTTTGGGTGGCTGAATCCGAATTTCAAGTTTGCTGCCTCCTAGCTGGTCGGCGTCAGGTCGAAAAACGCCAAAAACCTCGAAATTTCGGACGTTATCTCGGTTTTTCGCTTATATCTTGGATATGAAGGATCTCACGTAAATAGTCACGGTTATCAAAGTTGAAGAACATAGAATTCTGCGTCGAATGATATCCCCAAGTTTCCATTTTGACCAATTTATAAGGCCGCAATCGACGATAAAAAAAGCCAATTTTTTCCAACTTTAGCGAAAACTGCAATAACGTGACTTTTAGACGTCTGTGATTCATGAATACTCATTCTATATGAAAAACTCATGGAAACAAAGTTGTAGAGCATTAAATTATGAGTTCAGAGAGCACCTAAATTTCAAATTTGGACCATCCTATATACATATAGCGACAATTTTTCAATTTTTTCGCCAAACGCTCTTGTGACCAATGTGAAGGGTTTCAACTAATATAACTCTGCCTGTTCTTAAAAATGTATTTATTTACTACTGCGCTATAACTTATCTATAATAGTGTATCAAATCTAAAAAATTGTACACCTACATAATATTTTTGTACATATATATTTTTTAAAAAATGACGTTCCGATGAGGTGCGAGTGATAGTTTTGGGAGGTTCCATTCGTCAACTGGAAAAGGAAATTATTATAAGAATATCAGGTATGGAAAATGTATGGGATGGGACAGAAACATGTGTCGTAAAAGAGAAAGGGCTGCAGTCTTTCATAGAAGCCAGCAAAAAGAGGAAAGATGGTAACGTTGTTATTTTTAAGAGGAGCACTGAAATTGAAGTCCATGTGAGATGCAGAAAGAATTACCCCACAGCAAAATCTATTGCTGCGTATTTAAACAGAGCTGCAGAAAATGTTCCCAAGCCGTCCCATTCAATTATTCTGGGGTTTAGTTTTAAAACTCATTGCTTTATGTGCGGAGATGAGGTGGCACAACCAACAACAAATCAAGAAGTCTCCCTCAAAACGCAACATGGTCTTTTCTGTGACGACATTATCCATGAGAGACAAAGTGGTCAGCCGTGCAGCAGGACGTCAAGACCAATTTTGGGCAAGGTATGGTAACTCGCCTTGAGGCAGTTAATGATTTGGTTGCAGTGGATGGGCAGTACCACAGCCACTGCATGAAGGCTTTGTACCGACCCCCACGACAAAAACAACCATCTGGCAGACCTGGGAGGTGATGAAATGGAAGCTGCTATGCATTCCATTACCACTTTCCTAATCAACAATGATGAAGAATGTCAGTTCACCTTTGATGAACTGATACCCAAATTGAAGGTGATTTCCGACCTCACCCAACCACTCTCAGAAGGCACCTCATTCGAAGGTTTGGTGACGATATTGTTGTCACAACACACAAACCTTATGTTGTGTGTTTCAAAGCATAGCTTGCGGGTGTATTTCCAAGTGCAGCAGTGGCTTGGAAACAGTCTGGCTCCAGAGCTGTGGGGATGGAAGGCAAGCAAAAACGGCTTGCTCCCAGTAATGACCCTAAAACCCCCAGCTCCTGACAAATTCATGCACCCGATATCCTGCAAGTGCCGCACTCACTGTGGTGGGCATTGGGGCTGTAGGCGTGCAGGCCTGTTCTGCACCCAACTCTGCATCAACTATACGAATTCATGTACGAATGTGGACATAACAGCTGACCTCGAAGATGAAGAAGCAGAAGAAGACGATACTTCGTTCATAGGTCAAGCCATCCGAAATTTGCAAGGTACCATTAAAATTCACCTGCGTTCAATTAGAATTTCATACATTTACGCACTGATGTGGTTCATGGGCCATGTCTCCTTATAGACAAATAACTCAATGTTTATATTTTCAGTTGAAGAGCTACCATCACGGCCTGACAATATACACAAAGCGACAGCTGACGAACCTGTGCCTGGGCCGTCGTCCTCACAATATGTCCCTGTGCCAGGTCCTTCCACAGCAAAGCGACAGAGGTTTTGTGAACACCAGCTATTTTCTATACATTTTCCATACCTGATATTCTTATAATAATTTCCTTTTCCAGTTGACGAATAGAACCTCCCAAAACTACTACTCGCACCTCATCGGGACGTCATTTTTAAAAAATATATATATGTACAAAAATATTATGTAGGTGTACAATTTTTTAGATTTGATACACTATTATAGATAAGTTATAGCGCAGTAGTAAATGAATACATTTTTAAGAACCGGCAGAGTTATATTAGTTGAAACCCTTCATATTGGTCACAAGAGCATTTGGAGAAAAAATTGAAAAATTGTCGCTATATATATATATAGGATGGTCCAAATTTAAAATTTAGGTGCTCTCTAAACTCAGAATTTAATGTTCTACAACTTTGTTTCTATGAGTTTTTCATATAGAATGAGTATTCACGAATCACAGACGTCTAAAAGTCACGTTATTGCAGCTTTCACTAAAGTTGGACAAAATTGGCTTTTTTTGATCGTCGATGGCGGCCTTATAAATTGGTCAAAATGGAAACTTGGGGATATCATTCGACGCAGAATTCTATGTTCTTCAACTTTGATAACCGTGACTATTTACGTGAGATCCTTCGTATCCAAGATATAAGCGAAAAACCGAGACAACGTCCGAAATTTCGAGGTTTTTGGCGTTTTTTGACCTGACGCCGACCAGCTAGGAGGCAGCTAACTTGAAATTCGGATTCAGCAACCCAAAAAACATAAAAATCAGTTAAAAAACCTTCTACCTCAATTTTGTTACGTAAAAACCACCATTTGACTGGGCTAGAGGCGAGGGGCGCGCTGCTGATGGCAGCGTTTTATTATTTTCATTCCCTCCATAAGAGCGTATATAACTCCTCCATCCTTAAGATCCGTTTTTCGGAAAGCTATCTAAAATCCTATGGTTTTGGTCCGATAACAAGGTTCTATTATAATTCTCGCACTCATGTACTATTTTTACGCTATCCAAGATTTTCTACTAGTCATCAAACTCGTATCAAAAGATAATTTCAGTAGAGAGCAACAGATAGTGTCGTCCAACAAACACCGTCCTCATCGAAGAGCACGTGGTAATTCCCACAACCTTCTCAAACCAAATCGTAATTTTATATTATAACAATACGATTTGGTTTGTGATTGTTGTGGGAAACATTATTTTTTGATAGGTAGGTATAATTCTTCGCGCTACGCTTAAACCCACCTAGGTCAGATTCAAAGATGTGAAACGTCGATTTAACATGATCCGTTAATGGTCGACTTAACATGGTTCTTCCAATACTTCTTTACCTCTATTTATACATATTTGATTGTTCATAATATCATATAAATCTACTAAAAAGATGTTACTTCATAATTTTCCGTTGTATGATTATGAACCACGCCTAGTGGTAATGTGCAAAACCTCCGGAAATATTTGCACATTCTTCCTTAAACTTTCTCAACCTCTTTCCTACCTGCATTGTTCTCATGACCTTCTGGAGCCCGCCCGCTGTTTCTATTGTCCGTTAAACTTCACTGAGCGCTATCACGCAACAGATTCGCGGCCACGTTATCAACTCGTTACTGCACTTGTGCATTTCATTCAAATAGATTCAGTTAGCAAATTATGCTTGGCGCTATTTTGTGTGAGATTGATTTGACTACTTTTGTTGGGAGTTTCTAAAATCCGCAGCCCTAAGGAGTATAGGAAAATGGGTACCTACCTATAGGAAATGTCGCATAACTGTTATACATAATATGTATTACATATAGGTAGCAGCGAATCTGTTTCGTGATAGCGCTCATTGAATTTTAAATATATAATATATTTAGGCATGACTACCTACTAGAAATATATTATATTTGCCTAAATTCTGGGTGGTTCCTGTCATTAGGATGAGGTCACAACCCTGACTACCGAGTCATTTGGCCCTTTGCTATTCCTTATATACATAAATGGAGTAGCAAGTGTTCCAATTAAGGGCAAACTTTATCTATTTGCAGATGATGCAGCTATCCTGATTAAAGGTACGGAATGGGGAAGCATTTTTTCGGATATGGAGAGTGATCTTCGTCGGCTGCATAAATGGCTTCAAAGTAGTATTTTAACGATTAACTCAAGCAAGAGTTATTATATGACTATAACTAGTTCCAAAAGTTATGATTCGAGTGATCCATCTCTATCCCTACGAATACATGGTGGAGATTGTTCTGTCCTCAGTTGTTCCTGCCCCACTCAGTCGCGGGTCAACAGCTACAAATATTTAGGAGTCATGATCGACGACAGGCTGAATTGGGATGATCATGTTACGTATATTCATGGTAAACTTAAGAAATATTTATTTATTTTTTATAATCTGAGATCGGTTATTGACTTTCCTCGACTAAAGATGTTGTATTTAACATTAGTTCTATCTGTTCTGCAATATGCAATAGTGGTATGGGGAGGCTGTGTCGCATCGAGACTGAAAAAACTTGATATTTTGCAAAAAGGATTGTTGAAGGTCTTATTGGGAAAGCATCGTAGATTCCCATCATCCGGTTTGTACGATGAAGCTAATGTTCTTACTCTTAAACAATTGTTTGCCAAAGGATTGCTTCTGTATTTTCACAAGCATCCCTCCCTGGTCGACATAGAGGCAGCTCATCATTACCGTACGAGGCTGGCGGATTCGGGCTTTGCTCCCCGACCGCGTATAACCATGTCCACTCGAAGTCCGCTCTATATCCTACACATGCTGCATAGGAACTTGCCTCCGTTGATGAAGTATCCCTCTTCATTCTCGAGGTACCAATACAAGAAGCAAATCTTGTCCTGGCTTGTGAGGGAGGGAAGATCCGCTATATTAGCGCATACTACCAGTGTATATTGTACCTAATCGGTGAACAGTCAAACCATATTCTTTTCAAAATCATTTAGTTGATAACACATGTACTGTATTAATGTAGTTTCTAATTTTAATGTATATGGTAGTGCGTAATATACATTAAAAGGTCTGTTCTGAAGATATCAATTTAATTTGTAACTAGTGTTAATTTAATTAACCTAGTGCTAGTCATTTAGTAGGCTTGAGACTCATGCTCAACACCACAGGCATTGCCTACAGTTGAGCATTACTATTCAAATGGAACCTATGGTACAAATTAATTTCTTTCTAAATTTATTTTGGTTTATTATCTTCGATAATGAACCATTGGAATCGCCCAAAGAAAAATTTTTTTTAACCCCCCCTCAAAATTTGTTGGTTTACGTTTCAAGATACGTAGATTCAGAAAATCGAATTAAAAAAAATCCGTCCGTCCGCCGTACGCGCCACTTTGCCCAGTTAGCGTTGAGTTAAAATTACGAAATTTTTTTTATGGGTTTCGACCAACCCCACAATGGTCCTCGAAACTTTTCATAACCCTAGGTCAAGGGGAAGGGGTTCAAAACGAATTTTGAAAATTTGAAAATCTCATATCTCGAAAAATTCATATAGAACGGTATGTTTTTTATTTTATATTTAGATAGAGTTTGTTCCGTAGAATTTTTTAAGACCATCCGCAGCTGTGTACGACCAGCCGTTCGTTCACAATCACGGCTCAAAGATTGTGCCTCAGAACACGATCGTGAATCAAACTGTTGAAATACAGGTCCATTTTTATACTAACAAGCTCTTCGAACATCATATGGCTTAAGTGATGTCGAGTTTGTTGTTCTGAGGTGCGTTTCGTGCTACGGAAATGAAGGTAATTTCGAATGTTTGTTGGTAGGTACTTACTTCTTTTATAGAAAAATTATTACCGACGTAGTATTAAAAACCCCAGAATTATCTCGTATTAATTAATCATAGTTAATAATAATTATTATTAATAATAAATACGAATTATTAATACCTAACAATAAATTATAATAATTTTCACTAGGTACTTGATAAAATTGTTAATAATTAGTGATAATTGATAATAATAATTAATCTAACATTTAGGATCTAGACATTTAGACCTAGTGATCTAGACAGAAGGGTGATCTGTACAAAGAAGATAATGAACCGTTGTGTCAAGAATTTGCAGAGTTTTTTCGGTATTCGGTATATGTCTGATATAATTGATGATTGTAATTCGGTGTTTCTCACCGTAAATGATGGGAACTTTTTCAGAGTTGGCATAACTGCCGTTTACGTGTCACATGATAGAAATCAGGTTAAATTCCTGGAGAGTCTTGGGGATCATTTGAGGAATACGACCGGATGTCAGTCTCATTTATTAGGGGGGGACCTTAATATCGATATTACAAAGAATTCACATAATTCTGTGATGTATTTGCTTCGTTTTAGAGTAGGTAATAAGTCTTTCCCTCAGTATAGCAAAATCGAGTTCCCCTCTGCGGGAGATTGTTCTACCCATGATGGTGAATGTGACTGTCCCCAAATTCCTTTTGCGGATAATTGTAAATATTTAGGCATAATAATCGATTGTAATTTAAATTTCAAGTCCCATATTGATTATCTTATCGTGCGTTTGAGAAAATTGTTTTTCGTTTTCAAGGAAGCAAGAAATTTTCTTTTTAAAAATCAATTGCGTTTAATTTATTTTGGCTTGGCACAATCATTATTCAAGTATGGGATCATTTTGTGGGGGGGAGCAGCTAAATCTTATGTGAGGAAAGTTCAGATTATGCAAAATCAGCTGATTAGAATTATCCTAAATAAAAACCCAAGATACACATCGGCTAAACTTTTTAAGCATTTTAATGTAAAAACTATTCAACAATTATTCTTGTTTCACTGTTGTGTTCATGTATTTAATAAGGGCATTTGTGAGAAACATTTAGCTTCTTTCGATAGAACCAGAAATTATGTTAAATCTGGTATTGTTCTTCCGAAAACTAATACAGAATTTTATAAGAGAAATGCATATGTTCAGGCCTTGAAATTTTTCTATGCTAGAAATATAAATTTGTCCACCTTTACAAATGTTTTAAGTTTTAAGAAGATGCTGAATGGATGTTTTCTTTCTTGATTTCTATTCCCCTTAATATAATTTAAGAAAATGAAGTAGTATAACACATAAATAAATAAATAAATGTATTTAAATAATAATAATAAGTTAATAAATAAATAAAAATGAAAATTAAAAATATGCTTTCGCGACTGCTGCCATAGCTTCTCCACCAGATAGCACAAGTTCTTAGGAACTTATTTTTTGGTGGGCGTCAGTTTCTTGTTATGTTTTCTTTTTCTTAGCATATAAGTAAATCATACGAACTGTTCGTTTAATTTTATTTGGTTTACCAGAAGTGTAATGTTTGTGTTTTTAATTTTTAATTTTTCTTGTATTTTGGATGCCAATCAATAAATAAATAAATAAATAAAAATAAATAGTAACATCTTTCTTGCGATTCACTATCTGTAACTCCAACGATTTGCTTGACTTGAAATCAGTCCTTTGCATTCTCGAGACCACGAAGTTTCTCTTCCTGCGGCTATTTAGAATTACGTCGATGTACTGTTCGGGGGTGTAAAGCTGTTGATGTAGCTTTAGTGCGCATTCGATGTCGCCGAATTCGTCGTCATTGGGCAAGAATGTATGTCCCGGGACTAAGTATTTTAGGTGAATAGATTTGAGCGAGGGATGAAATTCGAATGCGCACTTCATCAGAAGCACAATCTTAATGTTTCTGTTTTGGCCTCCGCACGAGTCGGACCATAAAATCAATTTTTCAGTCGTATCTGGAACATTATTAGCAATGTGCTTCAATAAACATGATCCAACCTCCTGGGCCCCTCTCCCAGCTTCACCCTCTACCCATACATAGAAAAAACCTTGGTTTGATCCGCCGTCGTGAATTCCACAGTTATAAAAGCAGAGCTGCCTCTTATAGTAGGCCACATTCGAGGGAATCCTTGGCAGAGGGAGCGTCTTCTGCATGTCGAATGTCAGTACAGACGTTTTTTCATGAGGACGTTTTTTCATGAGGAAAATTTTTTCATGTCTTAAAAAATTCTACGGAACAAACTCTATCTAAATATGAAATAAAAAACATACCGTTTGATGGGAATTTTTCGAGATATGGAATTTTCAAAATTTCAAAATTCGTTTTGAACCCCTTCCCCTTGACCTAGGGTTCTGAAAAGTTTCGAGGACCATTGTGGGGTTGGTCGAAACCCATAAAAAAATTTTCGTAATTTTAACTCAACGCTAACTGGGCAAAGTGGCGCGGACGGCGTACGGCGGACGGACGGATTTTTTTTTATTCGATTTTCTGAATCTACGTATCTTGAAACGTAAACCAACAAATTTTGAGGGGGGGTTAAAAAAATTTTTTCTTTGGGCGATTCCAATGGTTCATTATCGAAGATAATAAACCAAAATAGGTCAGAACTGGATCACAGAACTGGATTCACTCGGTTTCTTGTCTGTAAAATTGTTTAAATAATACCTATTTGTTTAAACAAATTAAATTTTGATGATGAGCTAGATACTTGAAATTTTAAATATAGGTCAGAAATGGATGACATTTCAATATTCACTCGGTTTGTATGACATGGTATGAGTATGGTATGGTATATTATTGTATGTATGATTTGGTATAATACAGTATGGTATGATAGGAAAGAAATTCGTATGGTATGGTATGAGTACGGTGAGAATATGGTATGGTGCCGATTTGCAATACAGTCTGGTATAGACAGAAGGGTGATCTGCACAAGGAAGATAATAAACCGTTGTGTCAAGAATTTGCAGAGTTTTTCTCTTTGACTTGAGTAAGAATTTCGTATGTAGTGTTCACGTCAGAATTAAAGTTTTCGATGGGAGACAGCATTGAAGACAGCTCCTGGATAGTGGGTGGATGTGAAGAACTGGCAGGGTTGAAAAATGAGGGCAGGGCTTGCCCAAGATCAGCCAAATCCTTAACAGAAAAATCTTCTCCCTCTTGATGTTTCACTTCACGTTGCTGAACAAACGGAGGTATGTCACCCTCATGAGGAAGGTCATAATCGTAACTACCAGGTGTGAAGGGAGCTTCAAGAGCAGGTGGGTCATCGAGGACATCTTCAGTTGCTTCAACAGTGGATTGTGCATTCACACTTTGGCTGAAGCCACAATATTTTGCAGGCATTGGAGATAGATAGTTGAAGCTAATCATTCCTAAAGAGGACAACTGGTGATTTCTCTTGACTGGAGTAAGATTTTCGTTTGCAGGTTTCACTACTTCGGGATCAACTTTTTGGGGGCAAGACTGGATTGAAGAGAGGTTCGTGGTGATAGGCGGATCTGAACTGAGTGGGTTAAAAAATTCGTTCTTCGCAACCCCATGGTCAGTCTCATTATTTGGAACCGAATAATCTTCTCCCCCTTGGTTTTCGACTTCACATTGCTGATCGAGAGGGGGTATGTCACCGTCATTAGAATGGTCGAAATCGTTGTCAACAGCAGGATCAGAAGAAGCTGGTTGGTTATTTGGGTCTGAGTTGATTTCCCCACCACTGGCTTGAAAAGTTTCGGTACCCGTTAGGCCTGGTTCACAGTAGTTCCAAGTATCTGTTGGCGATTGAATACTGGAGTAAAGAACGTCATGCGGGGACAGGTTGCCTTTGACTGGGGACAGATTTTCATACGCCGGGTTCAGAACATCAGAACTACTGTTAGTAGCTTCAGGCTTCACTACTTTAGATGCTTCTAGATCGGGCAATGGACGATTGTTTGAATATATTTCTCGGGGTGTATTGAGGTAAGTGAGGAAACATACTTCAGCATAGCGGTGGCCGCTGCTTTTGGAAATATTGTGCTCGCCAGCCCTGGCGACCTGCGAATGATAAAATATAATATTATAATGAGATTCGAAAACCAAAGAATGGTGATATTTTATATTTTTTGTACGAAAAATAGTATTAGAGGGAGACTTACATTCTTCGGGTTTGTAGCCAAGTCTACCAGTTTCTTGCCACGGCTGCATTGCGGGAGCATTGTTCAAGAGCGAAATAATCCTAAGGGATATTTTAAACTTTCACGCGAATTTCCAAAATTTTTCTAGGAAACAGACTAGACCAGGAAGGCAAGAAGACACGGAACGGAGCCTCCGTTACGGAGGATAACCAGTTGACCAGAAAAGGGGAAAACAGCTGGGAGAGCATCTGTAAACATCATCTGAGTTACGCACAAAACGACCAAACGCCTGGAGTGGCGGCACTTGGCCGGTTTGTGCAAAATACTGAAGCCCGGAATACTAGGAGCATGGCCTGGGGAATCTTGGTCGGTTTGTGCATATTGCAGACCATCGGAAAAACGTTTTGCACAAACCGTCTATTCACTCTAGTTAGTCTCAGTAGCAATAGAGGGCGTTATGAGTAAAAAATTCTGTAAGTACTCGTCCAGACGAATCAATTGATACCAAAAACTCAATTTTTTCGATTTTGGCGCTTGGTCGGTTTGTGCACAACACCGTTATATTAATTATCACAACAATTATGATTATCATAATTAATAATAATTATTATTAATAATAAATACAAATTATTAATACCTAAAAATAAATTATAATAATTTTCACTAGGTACCTATTTGATAAAATTGTTAATAATTAGTGATAATTGATAATAATAATTAATCTAACATTTAGGATCTAGACATTTAGACCTAGTGATCTAGACAGAAGAGTGATCTGTACAAAGAAGATAATGAACCGTTGTGTCAAGAATTTGCAGAGTTTTTTATGTTACTATACCTACCAGATGTATCTATTTATTTTCATTATTCATAAACTTTATTCATTTATTCATTCATTCTATATAATTACTACTCATTATAACGAATACCTAATTTCACACTTGGACTATATCAGCATTGACATTGCTATTTACAGTATTTATCGCGAATGCTAAATCGATATGCTTACTGTACCGTTTCATCAATATCTGGCAATCAATAGCTCTACTTGTATGAATTATCCTTCATATTTTTCAGAGTACTGTTACACATCAGAATAGCAGTGAGTGAATGAATGTTGAAGACTTGGCTCCCGGGGAGTCATGAGAAAATACCAATGAAATACTCGATTTCTGTACCTACCTACCAGTTGTGACCGATTACGTTCGGTTGTTTTCTCTCCATTACGTCCAACAGAATATTAAAGATGCAATGATGTAACGAGAAGCGACATCTCGGGTGTTCCAAGACTGGATTCCCTGTGAGTGTATCACAGGTTTTTTCACAATTTCATTCGAAGTTATTATTCATATAGATTTCAGTAGCCTTAGTGATCTCTACGCAGAACTACGGAGCCAAAAGAATCATTAATAATTTCTAAGTTAACAATATGAATGCTCAAATCCATTTACACTCAAATCTACCGGGTTTATAATATCAGTATTACATGACCTAATGAGCGGATTGGTTATGTAACCTATAAACTTGTTGGTCGGCGGACCTATACCCAACGACTATTATCTTGACGTATAATAGACCGGATATCCAAAGAGTGGTGACAACTACCTACCAAACACTTCTATGTTTTGGGACAGTGGTAGCCCAAAGTCAACAGGACCATGTGGTGTGAGTGATCTAGGAACGCGGCCAAACAAACAAGCTGAGAAGAACGAACGGCACCGACGTCATGTTTTCCGGACGTACCATGTTATGTATACCGGAGGTCACTCCAGGTATCCATATCTTGGCTCCTCTTTGACTGATCAACTTGAAATTTGTTGTGGATAATAGAAAGCCCTGAAAGTTTCAAATCACTATGTAGATCTAAAGAGAACGAGTTATATAATTTCAAACACCAGGTTTTTCGCCCTTACCTTGTTCTTCATCTACTTCTTCATAATCAGTTAGGCAAGGCTACAGCCTCTCCATCTTCACCGTTTGATTTTGCACAGAGCTTCGTTTCAGCTGGAGACAGAGCCTTTTGATAGGTTTAACCCATTAGCTCAACCCAAAAAAAATAGAAAACTATTCAAATTCTTGACACAACGGCTTAAAATCTTCTTCGTACAGGTCACCCTTCTGTCTAGATCACTGAATGATAAAATAATTATTATTATGAATGATCATTAATTAATAATAATTATTATCAAGTAGTGTAATAATAATTATTATTATTAATTAAGTCGACATTTGAAAACCAAGTGGTGTTCGAATCAGCCAAGCTAGTATGAAAATTGACCCGACAATTTGCCCGACGATTCACTCTCATGTTGGCCGCATTCGATCTGCCCCAACTTTGAGTCCTTCTTGAGAACGAACGGCTGGTCGTTCAAAGCTGCGGATGGTCTTGTTGGAGGCTATTGTTCTCGATCCCAAGTTTTCAACTCGAATTTCCGAAATCTTTTTATACCACGATCCGTTTCAGACCATCCTCAATCCACTGCCAAAAGACACCAAACATGCCCAGCAGTTCATCTCGGCTGTCGGCAGGTGCCTCGAAGACCGCGCAAAGTGCCGCGGACGGCGGACTGATTTTTCTTTGGTCGATTCCAATAGTTCATTATCGAAGATAATAAACCCAAAAACTCTGCAAATTCTTAACACAACGGTTTATTATCTTCTTTGTGCAGATCACCCTAATCTAATTAACGAACTGTTAGTTAAACTCTAGCTCATCATCCAAATAAATTTAAAATACCATACCATACTCATATGATATGATTCCATACCATACTCATTATGATACTCATATAAAATGAATGATGATACTCATATAATATGAATCAAATGTATGATACTCATATAATATGAATTTATTTCATATTATACCATACTGTACTATACCCAATCATACATACAATAATATACCAATACTATACGTTCGTTCACAATGACGGTTCAAAGGTTGTGCCTGTCAACACAATCGTGAATCAAACGGTTGAAATACAGATCAATTTTCATACTAACGAGCTGTTTGGAACATCATAATATTATGGTTTTAGTGATGTCGAGTTTTTTGTTCTGAGGTACGTTTCGTGCTACGGAAATGAAGGTAATTTCGAATGTTTGTTGGTAGGTACTTCTTGTATAGAAAAATTATTACCGACGTAGTATTAAAAACCCCAGAATTATATCGTATTAATTAATCATAATTAATAATAATTATTATTAATAATAAATACAAATTATTAATACCTAACAATAAATTATAATAATTTTCACTAGGTACGTGATAAAATTATTAATAATTAGTGATAATTCATAATAATAATTAATCTAACATTTTGGATCTAGACATTTAGACCTAGTGATCTAGACAGAAGGGTGATCTGTACAAAGATTTTAAAGTTGTTATGTTTAAGGAAGACACAATTTATTTTTAAATGTATTTAACGAAGGAAGTGTTGAGTTAAGCAACTTTTGTATGAAGAAACAATTTTTTATGATGGAAATAGGAATTGTTAAAAAATACTTAACTCGACGGTAATTTGATATTTTATATAATGGAACTGTTGAGAGTACAAGTGGATTCAAGATTACGATCCGTGCTTATCAATATTAGTAAGGAAGAAATGGAGGTTTAAAATATTTGGCTCCCCTTGACCCCTCTGACGTCATCCATTCCTGCCCGTCCACGTACGTCATCTATTCCTGCCGGTCCACGTACGTCATATCCTGTGAGGTGTTCTTGTCGGCCACTTGTCTGACGTCATCCACCCGCTACTGGGGTAGGTGATGTAGCATTGTTCGAAGGTTCTTGAATCACTTCTTTAAAGACATAAAATGTCCCAATGTGTTGCAGACTCGTATGCGAGCATTTAATTCTCGACTGTATCAACAACAGGATGGAGTTGACATTTTCATGTCTTTGCTTTGGCACATAAACTGAAACGGGAAAAATTTGTTTCCTTGATTCACCCTTTCCCTTAGATCACGTCAGAACACAAGCGACAGGCGGGCCACTACGCCAGACGCGCGTATGACGTCAGACGGCTGGCAGGAGGCCAACTAGTACGTCAGAGCCTATGCCGTAAGAGCCTATGACGTCAGACGTCTGGCCGGAGGTCAACTAGTACGTCAGAGCGTATGACGTCAGACGGCTGGCAGGAGGCCAACTAGTACGTCACAGCCTATGCCGTAAGAGCCTATGACGTCAGAGGGCTGGCTGGCTAGGTGATCGGGTTTTAATAAGCCTCTGGAATTCCGCGCCTTCATTTTGCATTCATTTACATTTTCACGTTGAAAAATCCTTCATCTTGTCGCTAATTTTATTTTTCTAAATTTCCGTAAGTTTTTTCTATAAATTTCACCTCCTGTACATTCATTCAAGTTCATATTTCACGCGAGTGTCTTTAGTTTCTCAAATCCATCGTAAATATATATATATATATGTTCGGTTGTGGAAATGAAAGCACTCGCGGTGATATACTGGATAAATATTTTCACAGGAGGAGAAAAAAGAAGGATAGAAACACTAGTATTTGGTCATTCAACGCATCCATACATATATATATATTCGGTTGTGGAAATGAAAGCACTCGCGGTGATATACTGGATAAATATTTTCACAGGAGGAGAAAAAACTCTGCAAATTCTTGACACAACGGTTTATTATCTTCCTTGTGCAGATCACCCTTCCGTCTATACCAGACTGTATTGCAAATCGGCACCATACCATATTCTCACCGTACACATACTATACCATACGAATTTCTTTCGTATCATACCATACTGTATTATACCAAATCATACATACAATAATATACCATACCATACTCATACCATGTCATACAAACCGAGTGAATATTGAAATGTCATCCATTTCTGACCTATATTTCAAGTATCTAGCTCATCATCAAAATTTAATTTGTTTAAACAAATAGGTATTATTTAAACAATTTTACAGACAAGAAACCGAGTGAATATTGCATTGTGATCCAGTTCTGACCTATTTTTAAAATTTCAAGTCAATAGCTCATCATCAAAATTTAATTTGTATTATTACAAAAAGGTATTATTTAAACAATTTTACAGATGAGAAACCGAGTGAATATTGCAATGTGGTCTATCCCCGACTCACGGTTAAAATTTCTAGACTGTAGTTTACCGGGAAGATGAAAAAAGGTAGTTTTATTCTGGGCGTCTGGGGGTTGGGTCACATAACGACCGTTTTCGACGCGAAAGTTTAAAGTTTTTCCTAAACGAACGGCTGGTCGCAAAAAAATCCAATTGGTCTTAAAAGATTCGTAATTTTTCAGGTCATTCAAAAGTGAACTAAAAATTACACGGTTCAGTTAAATATTTGGAGATATGACATTGTCGAAATTTTAAATTTCGTTTTGAACCCCTTCCCCTTGACCTAGGGTTATGAAAAGTTTCGAGGATCATTGTGGGGCTGGTCCAAACCCAGAAACCAAATTTCGTAATTTTAGCTCAACGCTAACTGGGCAAAGTGCCACGGACGGCGGACGGGGGACGGCGGACGGGGGACGGCGTACGGGTGACGGACGGATTTTTTTTTATTCGATTTTCTGAATCTACGTATCTTGAAACGTAAACCAACAAATTTTGAGGGGGGGTTAAAAAATTTTTTTCTTTGGGCGATTCCAATGGTTCATTATCGAAGATGATAAACCAAAAGAAGGATAGAAACACTTAATATATACAATTGTAAAGCTTACTGCAATTTTCGCGTTACCACGTCATCAGCCCGGGAAGAAAAGATGACGCTGTAACGCGAAAATTTCCGTTTTCGTTTCTCGTACAATTTTCTCATGAAGCGTGCGGTTGAATAAAAGTAAAATAAATTGTGTTCAGATGAAGAACTTAATATGAAAAGTATTTTGGGCTGATCGGGCTAAGGCACTCCTAATTAATAACAGGTGCCTGTTTACTTAATTATTCTCGGTTTATAAATTGAATTTTCTGAATATTCGCATAATATGTTATAATATAAATTATAACATATTATGCGAATATTCAAAACGCAATATGCAAAACGACAAAAAAGCGGGAAAAACTCTCTTCAGAACGGATAGTCATATCGATTCGGGAATGGTTTTATTCAATTCAGGAAGGAAAAATACATTAGAAAATACTACTTTCCCAGAAAAAAAATTCACCGTTCATCGATATGACTATCCGTTCTGAAGAGAGTTTTTCCCGCTTTTTTGTCGTTTTGCCCCACTGTGCGGCGGTTTGAGGATGCCGCGGTGGAGGACGACGGGGGAGGAGGGCGGTTTGAGGACGGCGGGGGAGGAGGGCGGTTTGAGGACGGTGGGGGAGGAGGGCGTTGTAGGAGCGGACAGTTGGTGGTGACGTGTGGAAAGGGGGAGGGAGTAGGGAAGGGGTGGACTATTAATGCATCACAACAATACATTTTATTGAGAGTTATTCTTTGTAGATGAAGAAGTAGACGGAGAAAATGAAGTTTATAGAAACAATAGACGGTCTAAATCGTGTCTGTAGACGAATGAAGATCACGTAGACCACAGTCAGATGATCTACAAGATCTAGTCGACGTCTGTTTTCTCTGTGGGAATGCATCACAACATTAAAATAAATTAAAAATAAATTTAAAATAAACATTAAAATAAATTGTATTGTCCGTAATTCACAAGCTGACTGCTATCGCATTCATTGAAATTGTGGGCGCTAAATGAATGTGGTTGGCAGAGAAGAGAGCGGGGGTGGTCGGTGGGGGAGGAGCTGGCAGTTGGTGGTGTATGGCAGTTGGTGGTGCATGGCAGTTGGTGGTGTATGGCAGTTGGTGGTGTATGGCAGTTGGTTCTGTATCCATGCGTCCATTGAGGATTCTGTCATGAGGTCCGATGCAGGTGCAATGCTTCTGAGCTTAATTTATAAGCCATTGAATGGTCGTCCCTTATTGATTATAATTATTATTATTCAGCTGGCTTGGCGGTACAGGAATTTTCTGATAAGACAATTAAACTTATGATCATTCGTTTTGTGCATCTGTCTGTGTCAACAACCACAACCTAGCTGTTTTCCCATTTTATTTTATTTTTCTGATTCACTGTAACGTCGTACTTGATAGGAAGCACTACCAAACCTTTTTTTAACCATGCCGTACCGTTTATTGTCGTTTATCATTTGTTTCATACTCTGTTGGTGCATGTTATATAAACTATTTATTCATTCTGTATTGCCTGAAAACAAATGATCAGTGACGTTATTTTGTCATTTTAATTGTCGGGCCCGCACTTATGCTTCAATCCGGCCCTGATCTGTACAAAGAAGATAATAAACCGTTGGGTCAAGAATTTGCAGAGTTTTTTTCTGAATTTACGTATCTTGCAAGGTAATCCAACAAATTTTGAGGGGGCTTAAAATTTTCTTTCTTTGGGCGATACCAATGGTTCATTATCGATGGTAATAAACCAAAATGTTATAGGACAAAAGTTGTTGCAAATTCTGTAGTTGTAGAATTGATCCCTGACGTATGGCCAATTCGTACTGGGACGATATGTATATATCGTTCGTACCTAAACTTTACTCAAATTGGAGGTATAGTCCCGCGAGCTGCCGAGGGTGGGCCTGCTCCTCTTTGTCGGCGCATACATCTCCATCCCACTATCGCCCTTGAGTTAACGAAAATGAAGGGAAACTGTAGTATGTATCTAATAATTAGATTATTATTATAACAATAGTAATTATTGTTATTGTTATTAATAACAATTATTGTTATTGTTAAGATGTATGAAGATGTTTGAACCTAAATAATGGACTTATTTACTAATAATCAATAATAACTATAATTATTATTGATTATTGGACTTATTTAACTTAATTGTTAATAATTAGCAGTTTCGGTGTGAGATAACCTTCCTGTTCTTCTGTTCAACGTACCAGCGAGGTGGAGGGCAGAAAGGAATGCCAAGGCCGTTTTGAAAGGAGTAGGTATGGCCTGCTCAAGTTGCTTCATATGAGTTTCCTGTCCTATCGGTGGACATATTCGTACCCACCTGTTTGCCAATGCTTGGCCTTTATTTGGCCCCGATCCGTTACTTAACTTCTACCAAGTTCTATCTTCTGAAACAGTGCGACTCCCTTTTGTAACAGCTTGGCAGATGTTTCGCGATTTTGCGGGAAAAAACAAACTCGATACGTAAATTCATTCGCAACTATAACTGATTAAACGAACCTGATGGTATGGACTGGTATGGTATTCGACTTTCAGTATTTTATAAATATGAAATTGTACGTTCAAGCATGTACAGAAAATGTCTATGCTGTGTTCTCATTGAAATCAACATCAGATCTCAACCGAATTTACCGTCCGACTGCTATTGCATCTAGAGGATTTCACGCGCATGCACAGAAACACCACTTCTCCGATATTGCCTTTGATATGGGCCCAGTGTCTCCCAATGAACACTTCAAGCGCGTCAAAAGGCCACTTCGGTAATAGAGATCGCGTGATGTTACATTCGTTTTGATGGAGTTATTTAAAATGTGATAATATGTTACAATAAAATACGAGCGTAAATGATGCAGAAAATTTGGTTTAGTCGGTCGTTTAAATAATATTTAAACGACCGACCAAACCAAATGTACTGCATCATTTACGCTAACATTTTAAATTAACTGTGGTTTCATCTACGCTTTATAAAAAATTGGAATGACGAATGAGCCCTATCTCCACGTTATCTTCCTTTACTCATTTCACTTCTGTAACCACGTCCCTGACAGATGATAATTCCACAGTCGCAATCTACACTATCGAATTCCTCTTCCATGTTTATTTGTGTGCTAGCGAATCTAGATCAAGTTTATTTTGTGGGGTCTTCAGAGAGGGCGAATGTAGGTCAGTGTTAAACACCTTTCCTTTCCTCATCTTCCATATTTATCACTGTATTTTGGGGGATGTGACGCTCAAACTTGTAGAGTTTTTTTTTTTTTTTTTTTTTTTTTTTTTTTTTAATCTGATCTCGCTTCGTTTACTCAGTGATTCCAATGGCTAAAAGATAGGATAATTACATTTTAATGTTATCTTTTACGAACAAGAGGGCAGAGATGGGCATATTCATAATCATAAATATGAATGAGTATCGCGTAAACCTCCGACCGAGTAACAACTGACGGAGCTCTCGAGAAAAAAGTAAGCGTTCGCAAAAAACATTGTGCCGGATATGATTTCACGGTTGTGATGGAACAAGAGCAAGGCGGCGGTGAGACGATCGCGGAAATTGTTGATAAAACAAAACTCGCGATTGTGCAACACCGAGCTGGTACCGCGGCGTTTCGTATTCAAGACGAGCATGTGAATACTGCATTCGGTGAGCTCTATACTATTATTAATTCCTTATGCGAATATTTAATACAGGCTGACCAAAAAGTCGTTGATGTACCTCACGAAATAAAAGAGTTGAAGACATATCAGGCATTAATTCAAAATTCTCAACAATCTGAGCAGCAACAGGTCTATTACACAGACGAATCCGATGTTGAGAGGGAAACTAACTGGGTTTTGAAGAAGAAATCTAAACCAAATAAGAAGCGGAAAGCTGATGAATCTCCCGAGGTCATAAGAGAATCCTCTAACCAAAACAAAACTGAAATTAAGAAGGATCATCCCCCACCGCCGATTAATGTTACCGGAGTTAAGGACTTCAAAGTAATTAGTTCATTGATCGGCTCTGTAACGAGCACCAATTGGAAAGCTAAGACACTTAGCAATAATGTCTATAAAATCAATGTTCCTGATAGTGACGCATAGAGGGCTGTATCAAAAAAGCTAAATGAGGAACAGATTAGATGGTACTCATTTGAAAACAAGCATGAGCGGCCCATTAAAGTGGTCGCGAGAGGGCTGCATCCATCCTGCCCACCCGAAGATATCATGGATGACCTAAGGAATCAAGGATTCAACATATTGGAGGCTACTAACTTGCAAAAGAAGGAAAGGTTTTCTAATGATCAAGGAGTGCAAACTACCGCTATGAAGGGCTTGCCACTCTTCATACTGACTTTTCAAAAAGACGAAAACATCGAGAAAATATTCCAAATTGCTACGATAGCACACTTGAAAGTGAAAATTGAACAACTCAGAAAAACATCTAGCATGATCCCACAGTGTAAGAAGTGTCAGGGTTTCAATCATACACAGCGGTACTGCCAAATGGAGCCCAGGTGTGTGAAATGTGCAGGCAAACATACCACAATTACCTGCACCAAGACTAAGGAAACGCCTCCAAAGTGCGTGAATTGCAAAGAAAATCATCCAGCAAACTATCGCGGATGTGAGGTTGCCCAGGAACTTCAGAAACTGCGAGATAAGACGAAAAAAACTCCTCAACAGCCAAAGGTAGTGGAGAGAAGGGGAAGTACATCCCAAAGAAAGATAAGCCTAGTCATGAATGAAAAGGAAAGTAAAACTTATGCTCAGGCACTTGGTCGGGGTGAAACCCGTAAAATGAAGGGGCAATCAACAGACGAACTTCTAGCAGCCATTCTTAGCAGAATGGACGAACAAAACAAAGATGTCAAAGCCCTAATTGAACGAGTAAATAGGCTCGAAAAAAAGTTAATAGTAAAAAATGAGCGCACCTAACATTTTACGAGTCGTCACCTGGAATGCGAATGGCTTAGGGCAGCGGATTTCAGAACTGGAATTCTTTCTAAACAACGAACACATTGACATTTGTTTGATATCCGAAACTCATTTCACGCGATCATCATTCGCGAGTATTAAAGGGTTCAGCTTTTACCATTCAACTCATCCTGCCGACCGTGCGCGTGGGGGGGTAGCCGTGCTTATCAAAGAAAACATCAAGCACTATGAACATCTCAAAATCGAGGAAGATGAAATGCAGGTAGTATCAATAAAACTGAGAATAAAAAATCATGAAATAAGTGTAGCTGCAATTTACTGTCCACCACGGTACTCACTGACAGAAGAAGATTACAAACATCTATTTAATGAGATAGGACGAAAATTTATTTTGGGGGGAGATTTCAACGCCAAACATGAATACTGGGGATCAAGATTACAAAACCCCAAAGGAAAGAAACTGTTAGCTGCGGGGCGAGAACTACATTGTGATTTTCACTCTGGAGGAGGACCCAACTACTGGCCAACAGATAACCGAAAAGTACCAGACTTGATAGACTTCTTTGTGGTGAGAGGGCTTTCCAGTAACTACATACATACTGAAGACAGTGATGGCCTGATGTCAGATCATTCGCCAGTAATAATGTCACTTAGTGAAACGGTGATACTGAAAGAAACGACACCGAAACTAAGCAGCAAACACACAAACTGGCCATTGTTTAGAGAAATACTTAATGAACAAACAAACCTAGATGTGTCACTAAGAACCCCTGAGCAAATCGAGGAGGATATGGACACCTTTATAAACAGCGTCCAACAGGCAGCTTGGGCTTGTACGCCATTAAGTAAGAAAATAACCAGTAAGCACAGCAACTATCCCATTGAAGTGAGGGAACTCGTGAGGGCGAAAAGAAGAGCTAGGAGAATTTGGAAGAGGTATCGTACACCTGAAAATAAGAGAAACTTGAATCGGCTATGTAATGAACTGAAGACAATGACCAAAAAAATCAAAAATGAGACTCTGGCCAGGTATCTGCACAGCCTCACTCCCGAAAAAGATACTGAATACTCTTTATGGCGAGCTACAAAAGATCTGAAGCGGCCCAAGGTACCAGTGTCCCCTATTAGATGTGCAGATGGTACATGGGCAAGAAGTGCAAAGGAGAAAGCAGATCTCTTTTCAATGTACCTGGAGGACACATTCAAACCCTTTGATAGACAGACTGAAGAGGAACATACAACGAAAATTGAAAAGATTGATGAGTGTACAATACTACCTGTAACGCTAGCTGAAATAAAGAATGAAATAAGGACCAACATAAATTCCAAGAAAGCCCCAGGATACGATTTAATAACTGGGAAAATACTGAAAGAATTACCCGAAAAAGGTCTCCGAAAGTGACTTCACCTTGTCAACGCTTCATTCAGATTAAAGTACGTGCCGATGCAATGGAAAGTAGCTGAGATAATAATAATACCAAAACCAGGCAAGCCTAGTGATGACAAGAAATCATACCGACCGATTTCTCTCTTGCCAGTCATATCCAAGCTTTTTGAAACGTTACTCCTCGAAAGACTGAAACCTATTATAGAAGAAAGAGACCTCATTCCACCACATCAATTTGGATTTAGAGAACAACACTCCACAATAGACCAGGTACACAGGATCACGAACCTGATTAGAAGAAAAGAAAAGTTAGAAGAAAAGAAAATATGTTCAGCTGTATTTCTAGATGTCTCGCAAGCGTTTGATAAAGTATGGCATCAAGGATTACTCGCCAAACTGCAAAGGGACCTTCCGACCCAATTCTTCCAAATTCTTAAGTCATACCTGGCAGGTAGATTATTCAGAGTAAAATACGATGACGAGTACTCCCAACTGAGGAAACTAAATGCAGGTGTTCCACAAGGCAGTGTCCTTGGCCCCATACTGTATCTACTATACACAAGAGACCTACCACAACCAGTGGATACACTTACTGCAACTTTTGCTGATGACACTGCTATTCTTGCAGTTGGAAACTCAGCTGTAGAAGCCACCAATAAACTACAATCTGCTGTCAACAATGTTCTAAACTGGACTAAGCGATGGAGGATGAAGTTGAACGAAACGAAATCTATCCATATAAACTTCACGAATCTAAAGACAGACGTAATCCCATTAAAGATTAACTCGCAAACAGTGCCTTATGCGGACGAGGCAAAATACCTTGGCATGACTCTCGACTGTAAGCTGAGGTGGAAAGCCCACGTGAAGAAAAAAAAGGACGAGCTCAACTTAAGATTCAGAAAAATGTATTGGTTGATAGGGAAACACTCTGAACTATCAACACACAATAAGTTGCTTCTATACCAGCAAGTAATCAAACCAATATGGACTTACGGTTGCCAACTGTGGGGTTGCACGAAGAAAAGTAATATACAACTTATACAAACGTTTCAAAACAAAGTTCTGCGGTGTATTGTCGAGGCACCTTGGTACGTACGGACAGCTGATCTCCATCGCGACCTACAGATGGAGACTGTTGGCGAAACAATAAAAAAACTTGCGATGGAGCACGAGAGCCGGCTCCACAAACATCCAAACGTCGAAGTACTGAATCTACTGGACAACAGCCGAGACATACGGAGACTGAAGAGGACCAAACCATTGGACCTTGTCATGACTCACTAGTGTGGAGTGATGTGTAGTGGATGTGGATAGTGATCTATATACCACAGAAACGCTCTAATGTATTAGAAAAACGTTGCTAGATGTTGTAATACAGTTGTAACATAAATAAATAAATGATATAAAAAAAAATAAATATGAATACGAATAAAATTCATAATTTGGAACAATATAAATACGAATACAGATATGAATACGGATATGATTATGATTATGTGCAGTGTTGACTTCGCTTCAACATACATCTGTAACATTTGTCAAGTTATCCTTTAATATTATCAATTCTGGCGGAATTTACAGGTCCCTGAGCTTGAGATATGGCCGAAGTTAAGTTACGAACCTATAGCGTGGTTCTTGCATAGTTGAAGATCACATTGACACGTGACTTCAAGTCCATGTGTGACCCTCGTAGCTGTTGGGAGAACTCTCCACTCAATACTAGAGAGCAATGAGTGTCGCCAAGAGCGAAATGATCAAAACAAATTCTGATCATCTATACAGGACAACCGATCACGTCAGCGATCCTCGTGAAGCCCACGCTGGAAATGAGTTATCCTTTTATTTTCTCTCGAATTGTTCTCTTAAACTTAATTGTGAAGCTTCTGTCTGACGTATTTATACATTTATAAAATGCTGCATGTGGCCTGCGACGAACCAGCCTTCAAAATTTCCCTTGAAATCTATGTCGTATCGAACGATTACATAATATTATGAAACTAGCATGCACGGCAGCTAAAATTACTTTGATTCTATTGTAACAAAACAGCCCACTCGAGGGACCGTAGCTTTCTAAAATATTCCCGATCCAACGACAGGATCGTTCGTACGATAATTTTGCCTTGTCTGGTCAGAAGGCACCACTGACCGTCCCTAACATGACCCCCGCCATCATTAACTGGCTCCAAATTGTACGAATCAACAATAACCCAAATCAACCAGTGTTTCAGCTACCCAAATTCTTGGTACTAATAGATCCTGTTCCTTGTCCTAAAAAGGATTAAAATAATTGAAAACCTACCGAATTCATGCATACTCGTACTATAGTATAGGTACTACAATGATACCCACCACGACTTTCTTAGTACCTAATCGAAACCTTCGTTTTTTTCCAATTTACTTGTCTTTTCTATGTATAGTAATATATCGTGATTATGCCCCATTCGGCGGCGAGGAAACCGACCTGACGTATCGATCCGCCATCCTGCCGCCGCACAGTGGATGGAAACAGCAGTTTTTGTGCAAAAACCTCTTAGATGATCGAAGTGATTGAACTTGATATAGATTCTCATGTTTTTTGGGGTGCTGAGTCGATTGAAACCATTCCTCAGTCGCTAACTATAACTGCTAATCGGATAACAACGTTTCGCACCTATTTTCTCCTTGATTAACTAATGCACTATGACAGCATCTTTTAGCGAATTTTCGAAGAAAATGTAGCTATTGCTCTCGGTCAAAAATTTTTAAATCTCGAATTTTTGAAAAACTTTCATACCAAAATCCGTTTCAGACCATCCTGAATCCACTGCCAAAAGACACTAAAAATTAGGCTTGCGTTATGTATAGGCTTGCCTCCTTTCTGCCTAGGTAAGCATACGCTATCTTATAAGCCCAGCGTCGGCCTTCAGCCGGCAGTCTTCGTTCTCACGTTTCGCGAGCAAGTTATCGTGCAAAATATCGGAATTTGAAGTGTACCTACGAGTGCTATAGACGCGAACCAGAAATCATCGCCAGATTCATCAACGAGCCTCCATCGCCGAAAAACGACATTTCCACAAACTACAAGCCCATACACATTCGCGAGAAGACCAGCTCATTCGTGGATCTCATGGCAATATTTACTGGAACGTATAATTGTCCTGTGAACATCCGTTACTCTTGAGTTTGACATTTCCGTGGAACCATCCTCAGGTTTTTATTTTCCACACGCCCTCGTGGAAACCCCGGAATAGTCTGTCATCAAATCCTGTCTCCGTTTGCCCTAACAAACAGGTCGGCAACGCCCTGCCGTTTCTTCATTTTTGATTGTTTAAAAATCATCAGAGGTCAATAGTACCTACATCGAGTATCTACGTCGATTAATTGTTATGGTGAACAGCTAACTTCATCGCTACGTCGATTTAATTTTTGGTTAATCAACCAACTTCTTCATTCGCGCCCTGCGATCCTTGGACCCCTTATATCGGAAGAAGATCCCTGGAACCTTATCTCGGAAGACGACCAGAAGAGTCTGGAGTTACACCTGGAGGCCGCTTCACCAGCGCTGTCTAGTGAACGTTGTGCTAACCTTCCTATCGTGCTAGATGACACAATCATGTGATGCTTTATACTCGTATTTAGGAATGCCTATGTACCCTTCGGGTTTAGGTACCTAAGGTACTAAGTAAAAAGAATTGATGGCAGTTAGAATAGGTACCTAATTAGATTAAAGGTTCTTGACCACTGGTATTCTAAGGAGTGATGTTGGGAGAATCGAGGGTTGGTCCAAATAAAACAATTTTTCTAGGCCGACGTTTCGCAATAAATGTATTGCATCTTCAGGGCTACAAATAGAGGAGGAATACACAGGTGGAATGAACATTGGTATAGAAACATGGCTTGCTTGCACGCCTTACTAATATCTATTACTTATTTCTTATATTACTTACTTACTAATGACTATTATCTACTTATCAAAATTATGTGGTTGTTCCATAGTGAGAATTACCTTGGGAAAGTTGTGGGAGCTGTTTAGAGTGGAGGGTTCATAGCGGGTAGGTAGGATCGTCAGAGTCCCAACTACTGAATAAGATGTGAATATGAATAAAGACGGTAAATATGAATGTTGAAGCAATAGGTTGGAATACAGAGATACTTACAGTATGCATGTGGAAGGGCACAAACACTATCGGGCAACTCACATATTGCATCTAAGTAATTTTAAGACGAGTTACTGATTGGAACACACGTGGAATGGAATTGCTATCATTAGTGAGTGACTGATAACAAGGTCTCCTAAACGACTGATTGAAGAGATTTAATCTTGTTTTGATTTATTTCATTAATCCTTGTGCTTTTGTCAATTTGGCTTCCTGAATTAGTCGTCATTGATTCTGCAGTTTTTATCAGTTGATAAGCTCGACAAATGGGAACGATGTAAGAAGATGCCGTTTTAATTGTAACAAGTGAAGAGTTCTGTTGGTTCTAAATAAAGTTTAATACAATGTTAAATAGTTTATTCTCCAAAGACGTTACAATATATATATATTTATGGTGTGAGATATTTGGTTTCGAGGTTCGGTCAATGAGAACAATTTTTGGTTCCGACGTTTCGGTCGTTTATTCAGCCATCTTCAGGGAATTCTGTCGTACGGAATCAGGACATGGAGGTGATGCCCGGTTCATGAACAGCGCACAACTCATGCACCGGGCATCACCTCCATGTCCTGATTCCGTACGACAGAATTCCCTGAAGATGGCTGAATAAACGGCCGAAACGTCGGAACCAAAAATTGTTCTCATTGACCGAACCTCGAAACCAAATATCTCACACCATATAGATACTACGGTCGAAAACCGGACGGAAATCCATTACAACTATATATTTATGTATGTGTCATTCTAGACGATAACTCTCGATAGGATTGAGATAAAAAGTTCAAATTTGCACAAAAAAATCTGTCTTGGCAATCGACAGGCTAAGTTCGTAGATGGGCAGAATTGGACCACTCTAGGGGGGGGGGGGGATTCTTCATAAATTCCCAAAATGGAACATTTTGACAAGTGACACCTGGAGCACTTTGAAGATGAAGAAACGTCGTTGTTGCTTGATAGGTAACGTTCCTACCTACGTTGGGAAAAACAATCACTTCTGAGAAGGCTGACGATAAACTGATACAAGCTGGTGTCTGGTTGGTGATAATTACTGATACAAGCTGGTGTCTACTTGGTAATAATTTTCAGTGCCTTCAAGTGAACAGTGAGTGAAATAATTATTATTGCACTCACTGTTCACTTGAAGGCACTGAAAAAGTTTTTGGGCCTAATAAATAATACACAATAAATATAGGTGAACAAATAAGGTGAACAAATACAGAACAAACACAAATTAAGGATTAGATTAGACTTGAGATTACACAAATTTAGGCATACCAAATAAGGATATGGACAATCATAACTTTTGAGCCGCAGTGTAAGTTGGCTAAACTGTGGGTGATCGAAAAAGCTCTGAGGAAAATGTCAGGCGCCAATCTGCTTTTTTGGTCATTTTTGATTTGGTGCACTTTCGGGTTCCCTGAGTTGTGCACAACATGCCACAGCTGACATACGTTATTCCCAGTGGATTTATGGGAAATAAGAAATTCGTTTCGCATATCTCTAGATGTGCGACTTACCTTAGACTTACCATAGACTTACTGGTATTTATTTTATACACATATATAATATATTTTTATTGGAAATAGAAATCGTATTTTGTGGTTTTTCATGAGGTTCTTTCACAGTCTTCCTCGTAGTTTGCTGACAAATAGTCTGTAAGCAGGTATTTTAAACACTTTATTATAATATACAATCAAATGTAAAAATCGCTCGTTGGGTTGTTCAAATTAATGTAAAACTTGTTTAGTTGTCAAGTTGTAATCGTTTACCTTTCAAGATTCTTTCATGCGAGTTTTTTCCGTGTGAATCACAACTGCTGTCGTCTTTAAAACGACTTCCTCGATGGTCCCTTACATAACATCTATTGAAGTACAGGCCGGTCTATTGATGCGGGCATGAGAATTTTGGCTTACATCCGATAGTTACCCGTCCATTCTACCTGTTCAAAGGCAAGAACAAGCTCTGCTTCCATTATACACTGTGTATTCAGTTTTGGTAACTTTACGATGACAGGTAACATCCATCACTTAAGGCAGTGGTTCCCAACCCGAGTTTACGTGTGGTCCGCGGGCTGTTTCAGAGTACGTCTTATAATTCACGGTTTTCTTCATCAATACGAGATTGATCTTACACTTAATGAACAGGAAGAACTTATTGAGATATCTTCTGATCCTCAGCTTGAAGTTGTCAAAATACAATGTGACAATATTGCAAGCTTTTGGATCAAGTTACTTGATGAGTACCAAACCCTCAGCCAAAAAGCCTTGAAAATTCTACTTCCTTTCAATTCTACATAATATGTAGAAAAGATATTATCTTTGTGAAACAGCATTTTCAACACTAAGCATCGTAACAGTTTGTTGAAATTGGATGCTCCATTCAGGTTGAGTTTGACCTCTTTGAAGCCAAATATCGAAGATCTTGCCAGTAAAATGCAAAACCAAGGAAGTCACTGAGAGACTTAGTGTCATATTTTGTAAGCGTTTTACAATAGATTTATAATGTTTCTATAACTATATTAAGACTATAACTATGTTTTTTTTCTAATTACTTACTCTTAATACAATGTATATTAAAGGATTTAAAATATATTTCCCTAGTTCTCAATTTAATTTACCTAGTTATAAAATCATGTGGTCCGCAGACGTTTTCTTATAGATCTTGTGGTCCTCGAGGGAAAAAGGTTGGGAACCACTGACTTAAGGGAAACGTTCATCCGGTTAGGTATTTTCGGTCATTGGTTCTTCTGCTCAAGTTTCAGTATAGTAAAGTCCTTATAAAAGGTCCAGTCGTTATGCATTTTTATAACATACCTACTACATAATATGTAGTAGGTATGTTATAAAAATCCATATTATTATGCTATTTCAATACCTATTCAATACCTTACATATTATGCTGTTGGGACCCAAATGAATAGTAGGTTATCAGAAGTTAAAGGCAAAAACCCACTAAGTTTTCGCACTTTATTCAGTTTTGCTTAAAATTCCATTACGGTAAGAGTATGACGGGTATAGTCTCTATACGCTCTTAAACTAGACTACATTTGCTACAATTTGAGATTGGAGCTCTGGACGACCATTAAGCTACAGCTAATGGTTAAGCTACAGTAGCTACAGCTCTTCAGAAACAGTCTTATTTCCCAAAAAGTAAAAAACGGTCGAAATATCTACAAGAATACGCATCTAACGTCAAATTGCATTGGGAAAGAAGTTTTATATGTAATTAGCTCTAACTGAAGATCAACGGTTGGACCAACTTGGCGTAATGTATTAAATAAAAATGTTTGTGCACTTCATAACACTAAAGAACTGGTATGTTTTGATAGGACGGCATCACGGGCGAGATTGCCTAAAAGTATTTATAAGATGTGGATTTTGCTTTATTTTGATCTTCGATATTGAACCATTGGAATCGACCAAAGAACAAAGTTTTTTAACCCCCCTCAAAATTTGTTGGTTTGCGTTTCAAGATACGTAGATTCAGAAAATCGAATTTAAAAAAATCCATCCGTACGCCGTCCGCGCCACTTTGCCCAGTTAGCGTCGTGCTAAAATTACGAAATTTGGTTTATTCGGAGCAATCCCACAATGATCCTCGAAACTTTTCATAACCCTAGGGGAAGGAATTCAAAACGAATTTTGAAATTTTGAAAATTTCATATCTCGAAAAATGCAAATAGAACGGTACCTATTTTATAGGTATAGTTTTTCCTTCATATTTAGATAGAGTTTATTTTTTATAATTTTTTCTGACCACCCGGAGGTCACAATGAGGGCTCAAAGTTGGAGCAGATCGAAAGTCGTCAACATGATGGTGAATCGGGAGGCCGCCGGTCAGTTCAATATTCATACTGGCTCAGCAGATTCGAACAGCACATGGTTTCATACGTCGCGTTAATTAACCATAATTAATAAGAAATAAAAATTATTAATAACTAATGATAATTAATAATCATTTTTACTAGGTACTTGATAAAATCAATAATAATTAATGATCATTCATGATAGTAATTAATCTATCATTTAGTAATCGAGACAGAAGAGTGATCTGCATTAAGAAGATAATAAACCGTTGTGACAAGAATTTGCAGAGTTTTTTGTAATCGGGGGCACCCCCCCCCCCCCATCTTTTCCCTGGGTGGGGGATCTAGACTTTACGATCATAATCTACCTGATGGCTCAAATGACGTGGAGATTTGAAAAATTAATGTTTTTGAAGCAATTTTAGTTCCTACGACGCCTAGCCTTGGGGTGGTGAAAGTCGCAAAATCTGAACCCTATCTATTCTGGAATCGGATCGGAGCCTCGCAAATGTCCTTGGTTAACTCTATTGTCCCACAACAAGGAGCTTACAAAAAAGACGAGAAAATGGGGCTGCCCTCGCTCGCTTTTCACTATTGTCTTGTCATGACAAGCTCCGACCAACAGTATTATGCTCTCTACGCCGTTTACGTTCATTAAACCTTATTGAGCTCATGGTCTATTTAAGATTGGCCGGCGTTCCATTTAATTAATTTGATTTGTGAACGCTAGCGCTAGATGGTTAACGGTCGCTTGCAGACAACACAAGTGTGAACATAAAGAAACAAAACACAACACAAACACGCCCTAGGTACAGGGAGTGGAATTTCAGGCGTGGAGTTCATTATTGAAAATGAACGAACAACAGGGCCGTAGCGAGAAGAAAACCCAGGGGGGGGGGGGGGGGAATCCAAATTTTCCCATCTCCACCAGCAAAATTCCCCAACTTTCAAAAAATGAAAACCAAGAGATTGGTTCCTATATAATATAATAAATTATAAGAAAATAATATTATATAACAATGTTGATATAATAATATGAGTGAAAGATCTCAATCACAGACTGTAGTTTTTATTTTACAACATACTCATACCAAAATATGACTAGGTGGTCACATTGTTAATGGGTTTGGACTTGCCAACGATGCCAATCCCAATAAATGTTATATAACAAATAATAATAATATATTAACTAATATTATAATATAACATTATATAATATGTATAGGTAATATAATATATTATATAATATTATTATAAGAATATAAATTTTATTCATTTTCTTCCTTAGCTATCCTAAGATTGGCTGAATGCTTATGCCCGATAGGGTAAGCACTAGCAAAAATAAATTTTGGTAATTATAAAAATAATAATGAGAATTATTCAACCTTGGACCAGTTCCGTGGTCTTCTACCATATCCACCGTGTATAGGAATATTCAATACAAATGAGACAATACAACTTATAAATAATATTGTGCTTATTAAGAAATACAGGAATAATAAATGAAAGAAAAAAAAATTATCACAGTGTTGTCCGTGTGTTCTTTAGTTTTGTCCGGACTTGGACTAACTCCTCTGAGCGCTCCAGTGAGTCGACTAGATCTAGCTCGCATTGCATTAGGAGCAATGCTTCTCGTCGACTATCACACATGGAGGATCTCAGAGAGTTTTTTTAAATACATTTCAGCGAACTGAAGGTTCCTTCATTTTAAGCAACGGAAAACCGGCTGTTACTACCAAGCTCAGCACGTTTTCCGCCAATTTCAGCGCGCCCTTAGTTGGCAGCGATTTGGACACCAACGTAGACGTAGAGTCAATCTGGTTCTTTCCCTTTTCCTATTCCCTCTCTTTCTTTTCTCTTATTTTTATTATTTTTTCACTATTATTTTTTTCTATCTTCACGGCCCGAAATTTCCCAACTTTTCCAATGCAAAAAAGCAGGGGGGGGGGGGGAGGAGGCTCCCCCCATCCCCCTCCCCTTTACGACGGCCCTGACGAACAAAATACATTTCTTCGTCAGCTCAGCCTATCCAAATTCGGTTACTGTACAACGAATTACTTACTAACGTCCGAACAGTAATTTATATCCACCGTAATTTAATCTGTTTCAGAAGAGGAATGGAAACTAGTTCCGCCGGACGGAGGATGGGGTTGGTTGGTGCTGGGAGGCACGCTTCTCATCAACATGTTGATCCCCGGCACCATCAAGTCCTTCGGGGTCCTCTTCGTCGAGTTCAAGGAAGTGTTCCAGTCCACAGATGCCGAAGCCGCTTGGATCCCTGCCCTATGCTATTTCCTCTACTGTTCGCTCGGTAAGAACACAACACTTCCTTCAAGTCAATTAACATGCTGTCTCCTGTTGTCTACGTATATTAGCACATAGTTTTTCACATCAGTGATTAAGATTCATTTGAAAGAGCATTGCAAAGCATCGAGACGGTAAACCTTATAAACTTATAAGTCTATGCAAATTTATGTTGGCAGGTCCTCTAA
Source organism: Stenodema calcarata (assembly GCA_963920205.1). Lineage (NCBI taxonomy): Eukaryota > Metazoa > Arthropoda > Insecta > Hemiptera > Miridae > Stenodema > Stenodema calcarata. The sequence goes on from OY986054.1 coordinate 33,360,568, forward strand.
CGGCTTGGCTATCAATGAAGACGTCGTACCGGGCTGTGACGATAGCTGGTGGCTTGTCAGCTGCCTTTGGCTACATCCTTAGTTGTTTCGCAACTTCTATACCTTACCTTTATGTTAGGTAAGTATCTACATGGTTTGGTGAATATTTTTTCTCCATTTATTATAAAATTTATAATGGTGGTGACTTGTCGGAGTAGAATCTAACGTCGATAATCAACCTGAAGAAAATTAAGTAGGTCTGTAGTGGGGAATACGAAGCTAATAACCATGGATTATTTTGATAAATTTATTTTATAAATAAATTTTTCCAACAGTTTTGTCAATGCAATGAAATATTCATTTTTTCCCTTCAGATTATGGTTCTATTCAACGAAACCGGTCTAACAGTGTACTCATATTTCATTGGAAATAGACGATTTTTCCAATAATCTTGTTTTCTTTGTCTAAGAACATTTTTATTGTAGGTACCTGTTAGAAGAAGAAACCTTCATTGTTTGAAAAAGAGCGCGTTAGCCTCTTCTAGCTCCTACTAGATATGTGGTGTGGGTTACCTCTTATCAGATTGTTGTTTCCCTCCTCCATATTAAGGGGGTTGGGTACCCACAGCCTCTCCGCGCTTCTCAGAAGGATATGGTTTTACATAACCCACAATTACGTCGGTCAATGTAGTCATAAAATAACTTTATTACATACCATTAGAACCGCCAGGAACCCTAGTTTCCAAAAAGTGTCGCATTTTGTCAATTGGCCTAGTAACAAACCTCGTAGAGGTTCGATAAAGTTGATATTTTTTAATGAAAAAAATTTAACTTTTTTTCACATTTGTCCCTTTTTCTCCCTTATTGAACTATCTGGCGTCTTCCTGGTTTTTTCTAACGATTCACAACTATATTGAGAGCAACTGGACGGATTGGATTTGATCTATGTGCAAAATCCGATTTTTGGTAGTGATAAGAAGTGATACCCTAAAAGTATCCATGAAAAATTGACTTTCTAGGTGGAGTACTAAGTGGATACAAAAAACAATTGGCCAAAACCACTCCGTCAATCGAAAGAGAAACTTATTACCAACATGACACAACAAAAAAGTTAGATTCCGTCAGATAGAACCAGAGAAAACGGGCCAAACATACTAGTTGAAAAAGTAAATGTTCGGAAGAAGCGTTGAAAAAGTAAAATTTACTTTTTCAACGCTTCTTCCGAACATTTACTTTTTCAACTAGTATGTTTAATGTTCAGAAGAAGCGTTTGAAGTTTTTCACTCGTGCGCCCGACGCGACGTGAAAACATTTCTTCCCGCTTTGGTCCTGGTTCTTTCAACTCTCTCGATCCATGAGTTACTCACTCGTTTACACACTTTTTCCTTCCTCCATATTATCTACCGAATAATTGTCTGTGATTCTGTAGGATTCGAAGAAGAATAGAGGAAGGTTATCAAAACCATAACAAGTTGTTATTAACATTGTTAATTTAACAACAAAACTTTTTGTTTCTCCGTTCCGTTCCTGAACTTCTCATTTTTTGTCGTTTTTACTTTTTTCTGCACTTTTTCGATATTGTTTCAATGACTCGTCCCAAGGGTGTAGGGCGTAGGGCTCCTAATAGGTGGGTATGCCGCAAGACTACTGATGAAACTGATGCACATCAGGATGATATTCCTCGCAGTTCGGCCGATGTGACTCCTTCAAGTTCGAGGGGTTCTTCTTCGGTAAGAAGTAGTAGTAGTAGTGGATCAACTACTAAGCTGAATAATATGGAGGAGTACGATAATTTCGATTCCAATAGTGTATTTGACATAGTGGATGTTAGCAAGTTGTGCTCAATAGTGACAGGGGAGGGCAGCGAGCCAAGCTACGATCCTGGCGGATACTAGATTGATACAGCTTCATAAATAAATAGAGTAATCGTCGTACAGACATGGGGGTGGTTTTAAAATGTTCATTGACAATTCTACTTAAATGAAAAACATTTAAAAAAATTCTGATTTTGTTTGTTGGGTACCCAACCCCCTTAACAAGTGAGTCCTCTCGTAGGCATGTTCTGTTTGTTGTAAAACCCAATAGAGTAAAGTTTAACGAGAACATTCACGCTAATTTCACTCCCATTTATAATATTACCGTTTTGGAAACTAGCTTTCTTAAAAATGTGACAGGAATTTATTTCTGTAATGAGATACACTAGGAGAATTTCTTGTATCCCAATTTTTATTAAGGGGGGAGGTGAGTATGTTAGGGACTGGAAATATTATAGAACCTCCTCCTTGTGTGATCAGAAGTGATAACTGATTATATTAGGGCTAGGACGCAACAGGTATAGGTACACTATTCTATTCTGGTCTCCGGAATTTGATTTTTTTTTTTTTTTTTTTTTTTTTTTTTTTTTTTTTTTTTTTTCATTTGTGGGGCTGTGTAATTGGTAGTATGAAATAATTCTTGGACAAGGGATTTCACCTCAGGGAAAATTGCCACCCTTAGAATAATGTAGTGAGACTCAAGATATTAGTTTTGGGACGTTTAGACATTACATTCACATTTGAATCACATCTACTTTTTCCAATAATTATTATTGCGAGTGTTGAAATCTTCTGCATAATATTCAATCTGTTATTCGATTAATAATTGTCACAGGCCTTTGATAAAGTTTGGCATAAGGGGCTGGTATACAAACTACAAGGCATGCTACCTCAGCAGTACTGCCACATACTCGAATCCTACCTCTCTGGAAGGTATTTCAGAATAAAAGTAGAGGATGAATATTCACAACTCGAGAGAATCACAGCAGGCGTACCTCAGGGAAGCGTTTTAGGACCCCTGCTTTATCTATTGTTCACGCAGGATGTGCCAATAACAGGAGAAACAACCGTAGCCACGTTTGCAGATGATACTGCAATTTTAGCTGTTGCAGATTCAGTAGAAGAATCGACAGGAAAACTCCAAGAAGCCACCGTTGCTGTACATGAATGGACGAAGAAGTGGCGGATGGAACTCAATGAAACAAAATCAACACAATGTCATGTCAACTTCTAATGTCATGTCAACTTCACGAATAAAAAGATAACACCAATCCCTCTGGTAATAAATCGGAATATCATACCATATGCAAATTCAGCAAAATACCTGGGCATGACATTAGATGCCAAGTTAAAATGGAAAGAACACGTTAAGAAAAAAAAGGAAGAACTATCCATCAAGTTCAGGAAACTCTACTGGCTCATGGGACGATGTTCACAACTCAATATCCACAATAAAGTACTCTTGTACAAGACAGTGCTAATGCCCATTTGGACCTATGGCATCCAGCTGTGGGGTTGCACAGCTAAGACGAATATCAAAATTATACAAACATTTCAGAATAAGGTTCTGAGGAGCATAGTAAACGCTCCTTGGTATGTAAGGAATGATGACCTCCACAAAGACCTCCAAGTGGAGACAGTCACCGATGTCATAAAGAAGCTAGCTATGGGATATGAGCGCAGGCTTCTTAAACATCCAAATCCGGCTGCTATCCAGCTACTTGACAACTCACAACAAATTCGACGCCTGAAGAGAACCAAGCCCCTGGACCTTCTGTGCTGACAATGAGTGACGTGCAGTTCAAGTGCGGTAAAAGTTAATGAGCTCTCACCGCAAAAAGTGTTAAAATTTGTTAACTAAATAGCTAGATAGTTACCTGATTTATCAATGTAACTAGTTGTTATATTATCTGAATAAACGCATGAAAAAAAAAAAAAATTTATAATATTACCGTTTTGGAAACTAGCTTTCTTAAAAATGTGACAGGAATTTATTTCTGTAATGAGATACACTAGGAGAATTTCTTGTATCCCAATTTTTATTAAGGGGGGAGGTGAGTATGTTAGGGACTGGAAATATTATAGAACCTCCTCCTTGTGTGATCAGAAGTGATAACTGATTATATTAGGGCTAGGACGCAACAGGTATAGGTACACTATTCTATTCTGGTCTCCGGAATTTGATTTTTTTTTTTTTTTTTTTTTTTTTTTTTTTTTTTTTCATTTGTGGGGCTGTGTTATTGGTAGTATGAAATAATTCTTGGACAAGGGATTTCACCTCAGGGAAAATTGCCACCCTTAGAATAATGTAGTGAGACTCAAGATATTAGTTTTGGGACGTTTAGACATTACATTCACATTTGAATCACATCTACTTTTTCCAATAATTATTATTGCGAGTGTTGAAATCTTCTGCATAATATTCAATCTGTTATTCGATTTTTATTTCTGTCTGTACTTTCTTGATTATTTAGTTCACTCTGTATAATAATAATATTCTCGCAGTTTTGGGGTGTTGGTTGGATTAGGGGCCGGCCTTTCCTTTCCACCTGGGATCTACCTCGTCACTTCCTATTTCGTCAAGTACAGGGGCCTCGCCAACGGGTTAGCCATCTCCGGGAGTGCCATCGGCTCCATCATCTTTCCTCCACTGATAAATTATCTTCTTCAGTACTACGGTTACAGGTAGGAACCCTGCATCAATCTCACTTTTTGTATATGTATCGTCTTGTTTAGGTGCTACAACATGCAGTGACTCATTCGAAATATTATCCTTTGCTACCTAACTAATTTGAGAAATTTTCCTCTTGTAAAGCTGCTAGCTCACGATATATATTGGTACCTAGGTAGTCTAGAAATCGATAATTTACTTAGTACTAAGGTACTGAACTGAGCATTTCAAAGACGTAGACCGAACATTCTTCTGAAAAAAGGTAGTAGCTCTCCACTCCAGGTAGTAGGAAACTGTAGGATAATTTTATCCCTGTCCAACATTTTGAATTGCAACTTGTTTTGTTCCAAGGGGTGCTGTACTGCTTCTGGGCGGATTGACTTTCAACGTCATTGTTGCAGCCTTACTGTACCATCCAGTTTCAATGCATATGAAGAAGGTCAGAGTGATGAAGGACCTTGAAAATGGCGAGGTTGCCACAGCCGAAGACAAACCTGCAGTAGAAGTAACGACGCCGTTGGCCGAGGACTCGGAGAAAGCCACAGAGCTCGCTCTAGTGAGCAAACCATCTGGAAAGTCAGAGAAAGAGTCTGAGCAGCCTCTTCTGATCGAACACTCAGGGCGGAAGTTGAGCGCCGGCTTCAGGAACGTCAATTTGGACAACTATAACATCGTTCGGAAAGTCAGTAGCAGCTCGTATGCTGGCAGGATGCACAATGTTGGAAGCGCCAATCAAATCAACAGGAAAATCAGTGCCCACGCAAGCCCTTTCATAGCCAGCACAGGTCATATGCCCAGAAACTACAGCGTGGCCTCAAACATGTCCAGCTCCTCATTCAGGTAAATAAATACTCACATACGTTTCCTCTCAGTCGGACCCTGGTTATGTATTTGCTACTATAGAATCAGATCACTTTTGGTCATGTAAACCCCCTCGTAAAAATCACTCTCGCACAAAAATTATAATTCAGATTTGAAATCACTGATCAGTCACATATAACAATTTGTGTTGTAATTAATCACTTTGTGTATGTTCCTAATAATCTTACTACTTGTTAAGTATAATGTGTTTGTAGTACTAACTCCTTGTAAATCTACGACTTTTCGTGTTTGTCCTCACTCATCTAAAAAGAAAACTACCGTTCGGTTATTCTCTTCAAATCACAAACTCATTTTTGGTCTTTTAAATCTCTGAATCAGACTAGTATTAGGGCCTCTATTTGTATTTTCCATTCATTGTGTGAATTTGGACAAAAATTAAGAATAGTTAGCGAATTTTTGAAGAAAAGGACGATATTGTTCTCTGTCCAAATTGTTTAAAAACCTGAATTCACTGCCAAAAGACACCAAAAATCATGTGTATGTATACATATATTTCTTCTCGGGCTGACGACGCTGTACAGCGAAAATTTCCACTTTTTCCAAATGTAGTAAGTGTTTTCTATAATTGTCATCCTTCTGTTCGTGCATTCAAGTTCATATTTCACGCGAGTGTCTTTAGTTTCACCAATCCATCGTATACATATATTATATATATACATAGGTACCTACTGATTTTTTTGGGCAAATTTGAACTTTTTATCTCAATTATATATATTTATGTATGTGTCATTCCAGACGATAACTCTCAATAGAATTGAGATAAAAAGTTCAAATTTGCCCAAAAAAATCTGTCTTTGCAATCAAAAGGTTCGTAGATGGGCAGAATCGGGCAAGTCAGAGGAAGGTTTTGGGAAATGTTAGGGGTAGGGGGGGATTCCCATAAATTCCTAAAATGAAACAGTCAAACACACCATTTTAAAGGGTTTTTTTTACGGTGAACACGATGGGGAAGTCAGAATTGCAATATCTCATTCCTTTCTCCAACTGGAGCACTTTGAAGATGAAGAAACGTTCATCTGCTCTAATCTGCTAAAGGAACCAGATATGGCAATTCTGACTTCACCATCGTGTTCAGAGTGGAAATAGGTGTTACTAGGCACAAAAGGGATAAAACATTTGTTATAAAACCAGTAAAATGTAGACATTTTACATAGAACCAGTTATTTCTCTTATGGCCATGCTGCATGAATGGATATTAAAGTTACGTGATTTACCCAATTTAAATCTTCTTCATAAGAGAGTCATTCTGCATCATAATGTACCAATCGTAGGTTTTATTCAGTAACCAGCTACCTAAGTATTGAGACATGTTAATATTCATGAATTTTGTGTTACTGTATTGTTCATGAACAGCCACTTCAATTGGAAACGGAATCGAAAAAAAAAGAATCGAATCTGGAAGAAGTGTATGCGAATTATTCAATACACAGGTGCTTTACAAAGTTTGTTTGTTAGGTCAAGATTTATATCAGAGCCTTCCACTAAGGTTACTGATCGTCACCCATTTAAAAAACGACTGACGTTTGTGGAGCTGAAGGTACAAGGTTTGGAATCACTTTTCGAACATGCATCTCCTCAAGGTCACTTCAGGTAAACCCGGAAATAATAAACGTTGATGTGGGAGCGGAGGAACAGAATGGCTACAAAACAAAACTGGTGGAAACAGGTGGATCTTGGTTTGGTGCAGAAATTTCAATGAAGTAACCATTTTCAGCTTTACACATTCATAATTTTCCTCTCTGAATGGACAGTTAAATGAAGAGTATCAGTCGTGTCACGACAAGTCATTACTAATGAATCTGAGGTTTTCATCCCAATAGCATGTTGAGTGATATCCTTCTTTTGGTTGAAGATCGACCAAATTCCTGATCTCTCCCTGTCAGACGATAAGTTTCAACTGAATTCTTTCGACACTGAACTTCATCATTCAAGCTGACAATCTCAGACTCTAATTTGGTGTTGGACTGATCTCGATGTGGCTGCGACTGTCCATTAGCATGACCAGCATATTTCTTGAGGCTCTGCGCAAAACAGCTTCGCTTCGGCAATGCTTGACAACGAAATGTTACCTCTATTAAAACTATTTTATTTCTTCACGGTCATGAGTAATTGTAGAAGTTGGTTGAGAACTCGTTCAAGGGTAGGATTGTTTGATGGGTATTATTGAATAGGATGTAAAAAGTGTACAAAGGCATATGTTCTGTAATTGTAGCAAATATTCCCTCTGCTTGTACAAAACAGTCATAATTTGCTATTAATTATCCCTGATCTTGTCGCCTCTGCTCTTCGGCAGTAATAACCTGGAGATAGTGCTAGTATCAATATATTGTTAATTCAATTTATCACATATAATTTAATTTTTCGAAGATAAATGTGTACCTTCTTTCGCTCTTACGCCGCTGTATTAAAGTTTACTTCTTCTTGGTAGGCTCGTAACTTATTTTGAGATATATTATGTATTTGTATTTTACATCAGCTGTCTTTCGGACGAATTGGCGAATGGAAGCCAACACTCCATCAAAGTGGAGTGCATCACATTCGCGTTGCCCAAGCCGTTCGTATTGAGGAGAACGGGATTCCTCCCGTACGTACTCAACTCGTAGTAGTGTAGATCAGTGTTCAATGTTTATCGACCTTTAAATTGCATACTATTTTCAATTAGTCGTCCATTTTCAAATTCACAGTTGTTCATAATCTCGTCATAATGTAATGTCATCGTCACCCACAAAGTTGAACTCGTATATGCACACTGACGTTTGTCTTGGTCCCTCGCTTACACCCCCTGTATAATTTACTCGTAATTTTGGATAGCTATATTTTTACAGTTCAATCTATTTCTGAATAAGGCATTGCAGCATAAAAACTTAAATGTGTAAAAGTAGGTACCTACTTATTTATTCAATAAAATACCTGCACCAAATTTACCGAGGCAGGTCGGAGTATAAACTACACGTTAATACTCGTAATACGAGAAGTGAAGTATGTACGGACAGATTTCTACTCTTCGTTGAACACATTCACTTCATCTCACAGTCAAAGGACCGCTTGAAATGTGCATGAGATGGTAATCCGCATTTTTCATTCACCTCATTTTCTCCTTCCACACTTTTCAAGCCAACTTATGTCTTGCCGCTGATTTTTCGCTTTATTTCGTCAATTTTGTCTTAAAATGTCTGTTTTTCTTTGTTTTCTAGAGAAATTCTTCGAGAAAAAAATATTGTACGTGCAATATTATGAGGCTATATAGGTATATAGGTATATTGATCGCTACGTTCTTCTTCTTACATCAGTAGTACCGCTGAGGAAACCATAAAACCGTCCTATCGAGTTAAACACTTGTTCGTTTTTAAATCATTCCAATTCTTTTTAATAGGCCCAAAAAATTCACTTTGATGACTTGTGTCCCGTACCTACGCAAAAGAGTGAAATTTAAAATATTCATGAGGTAGAGATTTCGGCGAGTTTATTTACGAGTATACAACGGATTTTTATGTACTTCTAATTTGAATCGAGTGTTTTTGTACCATAATAACTCCGTTTTTACGCAAGTTATGAGTTCCAATAATACGGGGGACGTGCAGAAAGTAAGGTCACATCATGACATTGTGTTAAAAATTGAAAATATTTAAATGGAATTTACAAGATAAGTACCTATGACATGTCATTATTCTACATAATCGTCGTTGAGGTCAATACATTTTTGAAGCCTAGGGACCAGTTTTTGTGTACCTCCCAAAGCATCCTGGACCTCCTCGTCATTTGAAAATCGTTGTCCACCCAAAAACTCCTTCAAAGTAGGGTGGGTGAGTTATATAACCCCATCCAAATGAAACAAGCAGGTACTGAGTGAGACGGGAGGTACGAGGTCTGGTGTTTTCATGAAGTAGTGACACACCACAAGTCAGCATTCCTTTCCTTCACTTAGTTCTTGATTTTTTTTTCTTCTAACTTCTTCCTTTAGACATAAAATCGACCAATAATATCCAGTTCCGGTCCCAAAAGACAGATGCCATGATCTACCTCTTTGAAAATTAAAAAGTTTCGGTTGATGGTGAATGGGTATGGTGCCACTGTAGTGGCTGCCTTTTTGAATCGGGAGGATAGTGTATCTACGTTTGTCACCAGTCACAATTGAGTCAAGAAAAGTTTCACCCTCTCTTTCATACCGTTCAAGACATTCGCATGCGTACTATCTCACAACTGCGGTAGGTGAAGCGATTCGAGGACGGATAGAGGCGTTTGATGATTTGTTTTGGCCGCCAGAAACCTCTACCTACCAGTGGTAAATACTCTGAAAGACAATATTCCCTTCGTCCTACACAGCCCATTAACCTTACTTTCTGGACGTCCCACGTATACCTATTGTAATAGGAAAGAAATGGATGAGGTACATACCTAATATTGTGCATGCATGTTTGTTCTATGTCCAAAATGTATCAAAAATGCAATATTTGTTGTTGAAATTGCCGTGAACACCGCAATACATAGGTACTAACAATATCGATGTATTATGAAGAAGGACTTGATGAACCATAGATTTAAGAATATATATTCTATATATACTTGTAATCTATGTCTCAAGTTTGAACCAATGTAATTTTTTATGTGTGTGTTCCAGGTATGTGAGTACAGCATTTCATGGAAGTACCCTTGTGAACTTGCACCACGACTTTTCCTCGAATCAAGCCATCAAAGAAAAAGAAAAATCCTTCTTTTCATTTTTACCCTGCTGTCGGACAAAGGACAAGAAAACCCCTAAAGAGAAAAAAGGAGAAAACTCAGTTCTTGAACTCTTGAAGAACCCAATTTACATCATTGTTTTAATTTCCAATGCTACCAATGCCATAGGTTACGTGAATTTTACTATTATTGCTCCATCTTACGCCATATCATTAGGATTTGATAAAAATAAGGCCGCTTATTTGCTTTCAATTATATCAACTACAGATTTGATTGGGAGGATCGGCGGAGCGGCTTTATCAGATTTTCTCAAGTTGAACAAGAAAGTGTACTTCATAGGTGGATTTTTAGTGTCAGGGATATCTCTCGCGATTCTACCTCTCTTCAATAACTATAACGCCATGGGAGCAATTTGCGCCATGTTTGGACTGGCTTCAGGTACTTACGTTGGCATTACTGCAGTCGTAATGGTGGACATTCTGGGCGAGGAAAAGCTGGCGTCCTCTTATGGGATTTCACTATTCGTAAACGGTGTTCTTCAACTCATTGGTCCTCCCATAATCGGGGTCATAGTTCAGCGGATCAAGTCGTTCAAACTCATTGTCACTGGTCTTGGGATCACCCTCATTTTCGGGGCAGCTGTTTGGTTGGCAGCCCCGTTTTTTAACAAAAAGAAAGAAGATCGTAAATAGCTCTTTGCATTTTTCCAATTTAATTTACATCCAAGCTTTAGTTTTAGAAACCATCAGTATTAAGTCCATAATCTTGATCCTTGAAGATTGTTGCCAATGTACATTGCTGTACATAACACTTTTATAACTTTCTTATCTTAGACAATTCCTTCTACTTAAAACATGAAGATCCTCTTTTATTACCTCATAAATTCCTAAGATTATTCCATAACTTCCATAATCGGTCAGTACCTTATCATGTAATCCTTCTTTCTAATTGTAGGGTGAATTCCAATTAGGAAACCTTGATGAGGGTTAAAAGAGCTCGAGTTACAAAGGGTAATGCTAAATATGCGAAGGGTTGTTGACATGACAAATTGACTACAATTTAAGCACATGCTAAAGCAATATTGTTCTTCCTATCAAGGTTGTTTGTATTTGTCTTGCTATAAAAATGTTTTAAATGTTACAATGATTTGGTATGACAAAATTCAACAAATTTTGTGAATGGTGATAATAATTAGGCCATTTCTTCTTCACAGTTTTTGATAGGTACCAAATTGGAGTTTGTTGTAGGTATAATTACCTCGTTACCATTTCAGCTGCACTTAATGAGGGCACAACAATGAATAGACTTACGGTAGATTTACTTGGGTAGTTGACGATAATTTCAACATATTTGGAAGGTAAACATATTGAATTATCTTTTTCCTTTAATTATCTCGAGTTCTATATTTAATTTTTTTGAATGTATCTTCATAGTGTTGGTACGTTAGGCAGCTATTCTACCTACAGCCCTACCTGGGCTGCCTCTTCACAATCATATATCTACAGCTCTAATTTTGTGCCTTCAACGTATCTGTACTTATCAAAATGGTTGCTTTCAATTTCATCCAGTGCAATTGAAATCTGTGCCAAATTGTATTTCGTTTCGATTGTTTCGATCGCCGTCGGAGTCACAACCTAAAACATTGATACATGGAGAATAATATTATGCAATATTAGTGAGTACCTTATTTATCGTAGCTCAGGCGATTTACTTAACATATCTTACTTAACCATTCCTCGTGTATCGGCCATTCCCACCTTAAAAAGTAAATAAAATGTATGGAGCATTGTTATCATCTCGAGAAAATTGGCTAGTCCTTACCTGCGAATGACCAGGATCATTAATCTAGAGTCGCGATAATCATTTAAAGAACCGTGAACAACAGTTTGAATATTGTCGCTATACAGGTAGCCTACATAATATTGTTATATACCTACTTAAAATCACAAACCTTCTTTAAACATTTTCGTTGTAAGTGCGACATATTATCCGAGGCATAATCATAATATTATGCTTTATGCTCATACACTATTACTTGGTGAAATAACAATAATAGTAACAGTGCCAAATTGAAATTATTTTAATGAGGTATCAGTGAACATTATACAACTGTGCAAACGTAAGAATGTAATCTTATTTCTCTTGGTTTTTGGTGTTTACTGCCGCCATTTTATAAATCCTATTGTTGTGTCGGGAATTTCTCAAACTTGTACAAATTTTATTGTACATTATGGAGGTAGCCCCTCCACCATTGTGAAGTGAATGATTACCCGATTGTTCAAGGTGAACATAATGTTTTAGGACATTTAACATCGTAATTAAGAAAATTTCTTAATGCTAATGGTAATGCTGATATTTCGTCGCTTAAGAAGCAACACCCCCTATCGACCTTTCCACACAGCTGGTTTTCGGGTTGATCGGGCTGTTTCCTCAACGATGTCGATAGGGGCTGTTATAATTTTCGAGTTTCCTCGACTCTGTAATAAGTCGAATAGGAATCTGTCAAAACCTAATGTTCGTGAAAATGGTCGATAGGGGGTGTTGCATCATAAGCGACGATTTGTATTCTTCAATAGATTTTGCTCAAGGAACTGCTTCTAGGAGCCCACTGTGTTTTGCCTTGCCATTTTTTGGAATTGTAAGATTTTAATGAAGTTGCTTCAACATGACATATCGTATTGTGGCCTTGATACTTGTAATTTACTAAGGATAGTGAATGGAGTTCAATATAATTACATTACTTCTGGTTGTTGGTGGATGAATTATTATTATTAGTTAGTCGGTTTGTTTGGTTCGGAATAGGTTTTATAGAGGAGTTGTGATGTGATTTCATCATGTGAATGTCATCTGAATTCGCTAAGGTATTGATTTAAATTCGTGATATTATGTCACTGTAACGAATTGGACCTCGATTAATTGTTGATGGATTCCTAATCCTGTGAAATGCTTGTACGCTCACACGTTATTGAAAGAGAAGTGTCTTCAGCTAGCCAGCCACAGGACCCAGTAAACTCTATGGGTACGTCCAAGAAATATATTCATAGTTACGAGTATTGCTAACTAGCCTGGATGGGAGAGAAGTAGATATTGATGACATAGAAAACGTAGACCCTATTTAATTTGGACATATTTCCCGAGGTTGAATCGAATCAAACTGTCTAGAAGAGTATTTCCTAGTAATGACGGCGTTTCACCCCCCAACCGTTAGACTGCAATTTTTCGTTTCGTACCGGCATTCAACTTTAATTCTTTAGTATCGAAGGGCGTGTGGCAACCTTGACCGTGTGGACAGCGACCCTGGCTCACGAGCTGGCTACTTACTACATCAAAATTTTCTTCTGTCACTATTTTAATGTGTAGTAATTAGAGCGGTACGTCTCTGAGTGCATACAAGGACCGTAGATACCAGTCAACGTGGATCCAAAACCAGATGCAACGAGGGAGCGTGCAATATCATATACATATATACCCAAGATATTATACGTACATACCTACACTGCAAATATACATATTATGTAGTTTGTTGTGTATATAATATATAACATATTATGTATGTCTTGGGTATAAATATATAGTTTGTTATGTGTATGTTATATACATAACCGACTGCAAAACATTTAGAAGAGTGATAGGAGAGCCCTGAACCATTTTGCCGTCCAACGGCCTCGGCTTATCTCGGTGACTATGCCAAACATACCCGATCGTTCACCTGGAGAGCAAGGCCGTTTGGGTAATACCCAGTTTAGCTGCCCGAAAATTTCTCTTGCCGTAGGTAGGCAGTTCGCTATCCAAGTATATACATCGATGTGCAATATACGCTGGAATGCTCCACTAACCTGTGCGACTGCTAGATTTTGCCCGAACCACACTTCTCTTTCCAATGTGATGCCAACCTAAGTGTAAATATTGAGTCTCCTCATTTCCATTCTACTACAAATTATATTTTTGTGATTGTTTAGTAATTTTGACACGTTTTAAAGCCGTTCCACTTGTTAAGGCGGTTTCACATGGAAGCGGAGAGTAGGCACGGATTGCGGTTTGCGTATTGCTCTGAGAGTGGTCAGCGTCGAAGGTTGAGGGTGTACTTCCACGGCCTTGACCAAGGGTAGTAGACTCTTCCCGTGCTCCCCCGCAGGATTTTCCTTTTTACTTCTGATTCAAGGGTTTGATACAACTTCCACTTACTTTAAGTATGAGTTTTATTTATCATATACTTTAACGATGACATTACAAAAATGATCAGATTGGATTACGTCAATATTATAAGTACCTTGGTATGATTAATTTCTTCAAGTGATGATTTTTTTCATTTTCTTGGAGTTCTGGCGGTTTACACTGGTGGATCGTTTTTTGTTAATTTCTTCTCCCGAGTTTGTTTATTTAAATTCTTCATTCTGATAAATGTTCTTGTTCGGACGTAGCACAGAACTACAAATTCGTCCATGTGAGGGATGGACTCCTGGATGCGGGTTTTCAATATCGTGATCACTTTTTCATTTTTGTTGATTCCATCTCCGTGGTATTGAATAAATTCCTCCTCCATTGCCTTTATATCCTTCAAAAAGCCCTCATTCGGTCGCATGAGCCCACCTCTAGATATGAATTCCACCCAAGTTTTCTTGGAGGATGTTGGCACATCTTTCGAAAAACTCCCATAAAGGGCAGCTTTCCGTGGGTTTTTCTTTTTTAGCCGGTATATCAAATATCCCGCCATCATTTCGAGAAGTTCTTCGTCTTTTTTGTCTGGGAACTTGTCACTATTATCTTCGAAATCGCTTGCAAACTCCTTTTCGAGTTCAATCTGCTCCAGCTCGTCTCTCGTCAAAATGAATTTGCCCATCTCGTGATCATCCGATGCAGTGCTAGTGCTGGGTCTGTCTTGGCAGTTCTGTTTCGAGGTTTCGTGATGTCCAATGCTGTCAGAACGAACCAGTGGCTCAATAATACCTCCACTCAGCGTTTCGACATCTTTCTCTCGATGGCAGTTCATATTATTAATCACTATCTATAATGTAGCAGTTCTTGTAACAGTTCGTTGCCCCCCACCTATATAGCTCCTGCATTATCAGTTATCTCACATGTTCATTATTCAGTACGTCTTTATTCGAATACACCAGTTTTACTACGCGTGCGTTATTACATACCTTCTTTTGTCACGTTAATTGTCGACGAGGATTAAACTATACTTATGTGATTGTTTTCCGTGACATGTCGCCCTTGTTTATTTGAGCACCGATCGACTGTGAGTACGCTTTATAAATCTTGATTTTGTTTTCTGCCAAAAGCTAGCTCGTCTCGGCACCGCCATCTTGCCTGTTGCCTGTTACATTTTTCCCCGATTCTTTTGTCCCCTACGTCATCATGGATGCGGCTCAACTCTCACAGATTTTGTCTACTTTTGCGGATACTATCGCTCAAAGCCAAAGAACACTCGTTGAGAGTTTCCTCTCAACTTCGCGGGTGGCCACGGTACCGTCAGAGGGAGTGATAAATATTAGTCCTTTCGAGAGTTTTGACCCAAAAAACGAGAAGTTTTCGAACTACCTTCAGAGGTTTGACAATTATCTTAACGTCAAAAATGTCACCACGGACGTGAAAAAAGCACAACTCCTATGCGCATCAATTGGGCCTGTCCATTTCAACAACTTGTCTGCTTTTCTGGGGCCCCAAAATTCCGTCAACAACCTCTCATATGTCGATTTGGTGAAAGGATTTACGGATTTACTATCACCAAAAACAAATGTGGTAGTATCCCAGCACTATTTTCTCTCAACTTACCAGACGGAAAAACAAACAATTGCAGAGTACGTTGCCGATCTCCAACGCTGTCTCCCAGATTGTGACTTTTTTGTTCAATGCCCATGTAACCCCTCACAGAAAATGTCCATCGCCAGCGTATTTTTGCGCGCCCAATTTATTCGTGGCGTTAGAGACAATTGGATAAGGGAACAGATTTTTCAGTCTGAAGACGATTCTCCATTCGATGCAATAGTACGGAAGGCTATATCTTTGGAAGCATCACGAATTCAGTCACGACAGCTGCAGCAAGGTAATCATTCCGGAACGGTTCCTGAACCGTCGTTCCAAAATGTGAACCGTGTGTCACAGTCCCACGACTCAAAGAGTCGGTATTTTGATACTCGTCACCGCTCCTCCCGTTCACAGTCCCGTTCTCGTGGCAGGTCATCCAGAACTGACTACCGAGCTCTTGGAATCCACAATTTATGCTTTAAGTGTGGTGATCGGTCCCATAAAGCGAATAGATGCCCAGTGGAGAGAAGCAAACTGAAATGCAAATCATGCTTAAGTGAAGGCCATGTTTCAAAGGTTTGCATCAAAACTTTGACCAGTCAGAATGCTGATGCAAAATTATTGGCCCCTTCTTCACTTGACCAGCATGACTCAGATGACACACACTCTGACCATTCGTATGGTGTTTACAATATACAGCCAGTTACAATAAAACCCTTGGACATAGTTGATTTGCATGAAGTCTCCCTGGTGAACGACAAGTACATGATTGCTGTTAAAATCAATGGCAAACATTTCGAAGCGGAAGTTGATTCAGGATCAAAGTTTTCCCTGATACCTGAAGACAAATTTCTCGGATTGAATCTGGGTGTTGACTTGCTGCCCCCAAAATTTAACTTCCGTGGTTATGCTAAGAAAGTCATCCCGTGCAAAGGTGAAGCAAATGTCTCTGTGACCTACAAAAAGAAAACTGTTGCTGGCATGCTGTGTGTTGTGCCTGTAGGCCACGATTGTGTTTTAGGGCGAGATTTAATTCGTGATCTTGACCTGGAATTAAAGAAAATTGATGCAGATAATGCTCTGATGTCCCTGAATAGTTCAACTTCAGCCCCTGCCATTTTCCAAGTGGAAGAAACGTTCCATGAATTTTCTGAAGTTTTTGTCGAAAAAATTGGGTGCGTGCCTAATTTTAAAATTTCTTTGACTCTACGTGATGGTGCAAAACCTATTTTCACTCGCGAACGAAATGTCCCTTTTGCGCTCAGAGAGAGGGTGGAACGTGAACTTGACGCCCTCGAGGAAGCTGGTATTATCACTCCAGTACCAACAAGTGATTGGGGTTCTCCTCTGGTGGTTATCCCCAAACCTGACAATGGCGTCAGACTATGTGTTGACTACAAATGTGGCGTCAACGAAAGACTTGTATCAGCTAATTTTCCAATCCGCCGAGTTGATGAGGTGCTTGCCAGCCTCCGAAACTCCAAGTATTTCTGCAAGTTAGATCTGTTTAAGGCTTACCTACATCTCCAAGTTGACGAACCTAGCAGTGAGATCCAAACAATTAGTACTCATCGTGGAACTTATCGCATGAACAGGCTCAGTTTTGGAATAAAAGTGGCTCCATCTGAGTTCAACCGAATAATGACACAGATTCTCCAAGGCCTCCCAAAATGTGAAACGTATTTTGATGACATTATTGTTCATGGGATTTCACATGTAGAATGTGCGAAAAACCTTCGTCTCTGTCTTGAACGTCTTGCAAAACATGACTTACACCTAAATAAAAAAAAATGCCACTTCTTCAGTACACGAATAGAGTACCTGGGCCATGAAATTGAACACAACAGTATTCGAAAATCAGCTGCCAAAGTCAAGGCAATTCTACAGATGTCTCGTCCAAAAACTGCTGACGACGTGCGCAGATTTCTGGGAATGTTGACTTATTACGCGCGTTTCATCCCAAATTTTTCAACGTTGTCGTACCCTCTTAGGGTACAATTGAGGAAAAACCATCGTTTTCACTGGAATGACGCTTGTGATGCAGCATTTACCGAATTGAAAAACACCATGTGTAGTGATCAAGTCTTAGTTCCTTTTGACCCTGCACTGCCTCTGATCCTTACATCTGATGCCAGTCCTGTTGGAATAGCTGCAATCTTGAGCCATAAAGTCAATGGCCAAGAACGCCCTATTGCATATGCCTCGAGATCTCTCACTGTATCCGAAACAAATTATAGTCAACTGGATAGGGAAGCGTTGGCTATTGTATTTGCAGTGTCTCATTTCTACAACTACATATATGGAAGACATTTCTTTTTGGTGACAGACAATGAACCTCTGTCGCGTATTATTGGTCATAACAAATCATTGCCACAAATGACATCAGCTCGCCTATTGCGATACGCATCATTTCTCTCTGGTTTTGATTACTCTGTGCGGTTCAAGAAGGGTGTTGAGAACGCAAACGTGGACTGTTTGTCTCGAGCTCCAATTACCCAGACGTCTCGGTCGTCTGAATTATTGATAAATGAAGAGGTCCATCACATCTACACGGAATCCCTCCTACACATTTCGACTGACATACTCACAGCAAATGTGATTGCATCTGAGACTGCCAATGATCCCGGGTTGCAATCAAAAATTCAAGAACTCCAAACCAGACCAGAAGACTCTCCATTTACCATCAATGAGGGAATCCTGTTTCGAGCTGATCGTATTGTCATCCCCAAAAGCCTGCAGTCCGCAATCCTAAACGAGCTTCATGCGACGCACATTGGCATCACAAAAATGAAGCAACTGGCTCGACGGTACGTCTATTGGGAACGGATTGACCACGACATAGAGCTTCTGGTGAAGAGTTGCTCTGAATGTGCACAACTGCGAAGCAATCCTCCTAAGGTGGTAGTCCATCCATGGGACGAACCAAATGACAACTGGGACCGTATTCATATTGACTTTGCGGGTCCTCTGGATAATTGTCACTACCTTGTGTGCGTTGATGCAAAGTCGAAATGGGTGGAAGTGAGAGCCCTCCGAGATGCACCAACAACTCAGTCCACAATTTGTCTCTTAAATGACATATTTTCATTCCATGGGTTCCCAAAGATATTGGTATCTGATAATGCTACGGTTTTCACGAGTGACCAATTTCGCCAGTATTGCCTTGGAAACGGCATTTCCCAGAGGTTCATTGCGCCTGGGCACCCTGCCACCAATGGTCTTGCGGAGAGAAATGTACAAACATTCAAGCATCGTATCAAATCCCTCGAGAACCAACCTGGGACCATCACTCAAAAACTCCAGAAAATCTTGTTTAGATACCGAGCTACCCCCCTCGCATGTGGAAAGACTCCTGCAGAGTTGTACTTGGGCAGGAAGATACGAATTAAGCTGGATGCCCTGTTTCCTGATCCTCCAAAGCGGTCCAACGCTGGTACACCACCATTTCCATCGAGTCGAACGCTAAAGGTTGGCGAGAGAGTGCAAGCTCGAATCTATCGTGAAAACAAGGAGTTATGGGAGTTTGGTGTCATCACAGAAAGCCTTGGAGTGCTAAAGCGCCATATAAACCAGTTGTGCTCAACTGAGGTACCATTTCCAATAGAGCCTGTGACGCAGAATCCTGAGCAGAGAAGACCAGCAGTCACATTCAGTGTCCCAACATGGCCTACCAGAGAACCTCAGCCACAATGCCAAACTTCCGAAAACAATGCACAGCTTCCTGATCCTGGAAGGATCCAACTGACTGATCTTCCTCGGCCCACAAGAAATAGAAGACCACCAGCATATCTAAAAGACTATGTGCCAAATTGAGTAGGGAAATTTTTCACTAAATTATCATCCTTCATTGTGTTTTCTACAAAATAAGTGGGGGAGATTATAATGTAGCAGTTCTTGTAACAGTTCGTTGCCCCCCACCTATATAGCTCCTGCATTATCAGTTATCTCACATGTTCATTATTCAGTACGTCTTTATTCGAATACACCAGTTTTACTACGCGTGCGTTATTACATACCTTCTTTTGTCACGTTACTATCCCAGCACGGCGGCTCAGAATCAATGACTTAATCCTATGTGATACCGTGATGGGAAGTGGGTGATCATAAAATCTCCCCAAACCTCTCAATTGAGAGAAATAGCTTTCGAGGACATCCTGATTGCATCTTGAAGGTAATACGTAGTGGTATCCTGGTATGGAGTCTTCATCAGAAGAAATTACCGAGCTTTATAACAATTCATTGGCTTGTCTTCGATGATTTCGTTTTTCTGCTCTTTTTCCGCGACCACCATCAGGGAATGACTCGTCTATACCCTGACTGGATGAAGGGGAGGCATTTGTAGTGGTTGGTAAAAATAAATGTGGTACTGCATCTGGCTTGAGTTGCTTCCGTTGGGGTGCTATGTTCAGCAGCTCACTTTTCAAATCCCGTTTGTAGTCATCATCATCAAAGTGTTTCGAACATACCCGGGCATTTGATACTATAAAAGTATCAGTCCTTTTGCACAAGAAAATCCATCTTTCTTGAAGACGTTTTTCCTTGGGACACCGGAGCAGTTGAAATCCGAGTTCTTCTTTTTTTCGTTGATGGTTACTGCACCCAAAAATGGCACAAATGACCATCGTGGGAGCGCCGGGAAACCGGCGATTGAAAAAAATTTAGTTGGGAGGGGCCGGGGGGGTGAAAAATGAACGAGAAAAAACAGAACGAACGAAAAACAAAACGAAACAAACAACGAACGAGAACAAAACAGAATGAACTTGACCACTGGAAGACTGCAAGTAATGTGAAAGGTCCCCGAGTGGTTACCGAGTGACGTCACTCCCCTTGGGTTTTCCCCACCTTCAACTTTCGCGGTCCCTACCGGAGCAATACGCAAACCGCAATCCGTACTTTCCCTCCATGTGAACCCGCCTTTAGTTCTTCATTTTCTTCGTAGTAGCAGATTGTAAGAAACACACGAAACAGTATTGAAAGCACATCAACTTTATAAAAGACAAGGACGACCACCACTGTTATTTTGAATGGGGTGAAACGGACAATAAAGTGTAACTAGTTACTAAGTTCGTTTGTTGGTAACGGTGGATGTTTATCTCCTTAGCGATTATATGTATTTTCGTAAATATGTAGCTCTTAACGAGGACAACATCCTTCATTGTTTATTTCAATGTTACAGTGACTCTAGAAATATTTTAAATAATTATATCGATAATGGTAGAATTTATTTAATAGTGACTTGCAAGTCACTATTAAATAAATACATGTAATACTACCAACTTACAGAATCATCTAAGAACTTGTAGAGTTGCGACAAGTATCCATTTTTGTAAACTGAACAAGGATTTTATTATTTTTTTTTTAGTAGCACACGTTGACGTCATAGGCCCGCCCTAATAGTTACATTATAGAGAAACGGTATAATACACCGTTTCTCTATATATATATACCATCATAATATTGCTTAATTAGTCATTTACTTATATATACACCGGGCGTGTATATATAAATAAATTTCTTATTAAGCAATATTATGATGTCCATGATTATCATTGTACTATGATGTATAACGTACATTGTGGACAAAATATTTTTATATCTAGTAGGTAACTAACTTTCTAGAGGTGAATGATGATGAAATGTTCAACTTGATAATTATGATTTTGCTATTTTTAGATTCCTAGAATGTATACTTGTGTAACTTTTCCTTGAAAAAGTGTTGGTACTGTATTGTGACTCGGGTCCTCTTGGTGTTAAAGACGTTCATTCGATCAGCTTACTTAAATTTTATACGTACCGTTTCTAAAGAAATCCCAAGAATGGAACCAAAGTTGTCCCCGATAATAATAATCTGTTATTAGAGCGAGTTTCGATTAACGTGCTGAGGACGTTTCAACCATGTGATATGTAATTACTGTACTTTTTAAAATCGGAAGTTAATAAATGAACATAATTTTGTATAAATTTCCAGTTTTTTGAAATTAGATTTCCTACGGATCCAATTGAGAAGAAGCTCATCGGCTCATGAAATTAACGTTTAAAGCCATCGAATTGTATAGCTTGGTCCAACTCATATAAATTGGGCTAGGTGATGGGCCACGCGATGGCTATGAAATGCCTGCAACTACTCAAACTATCGTAAATATCTGTAGCATTGCGATGAGGATAATCCGAAAGTGCCTACTTTCCGTGGACACGAAAAGTATTTGAGAACAGATGGTGAGCGACCTTACAGACAATTATTGAGCTGATTGTGAACCACACGAAAATCTCACAAACATTTATCACATAAAAGGCAAGTGGTTCCGGGATGTGTACTTCTGATATTTGGTATCGAAACTATATATTGATATTACGATATGTGTCCAGAAAGTAGGTAAGTAAGTGTACTAAATTTTTGTAGGCATAAAAAATACGTGGTTACATTAATATATTTGTGTGCTGTTTTTCTACATAGTCACCATCTCCTTCATTGCCGGTTGTGAGACGGGAGATTAATTTTTTGATGCCTGCCTCGTAGAACCCTGCCACCACTTCCTTTGTCCACTTGTCGCCCCCCTCACCCGGGATAGGATGTTAGACTCCCTGGCCCTGAAAATTCGGGCGTTCGACTCCCGGGGCTGTCTGATCCCAAGGTAGGGCGTTAGACTCCTAATGACGTTAGACTCCCGGGGCTGTCAGATCCCAAGGTAGGGCGTTAGACTCCTAATGACGTTAGACTCCCGAAAAATTAGTGTCACATTAGACTCCTGTCACCTATTGTGAGCTATTTGCCGAGCCCAGGGGACACCACGAGGAGGTTGCTCACGTTGTCCCCCAAAAAGTATTCGTGACTCGAGTTTTGTATATACGAGGGTGAATCAAATATAAACGGGACTTTTCGCCCTTCAGGCACAATAGTGGAGGGAGAACGTTCCCGCTTTGTTTGTTGTTGGGTACGTTTGTCAGGAGTTGGGGAAGCACGTGGGCTCGCCTCCTCGACCCCCTCAGTGTCCACAGTGACGATTTCCTAGCAAGAGGTACCTCCGTCAATTGCGCAACTCGTTATAATCAAGTTTCTCACCCCAGAAGGCGTAAAACCGACCGAAATGTTGAGGAGATTGACTGCCCAGTTTGGGGAAGAGACACTGTCGGGAGCCAGAGTGTTTGCATGGCATGAACAGTTCGTGGAGGGTCGTGATCGTGTTGAAAATTAGAGCCATGACCGCAGACCTCGCACCAGCGGACAACATCAGCAGTGTTCGACGGCTTATTGAAGGTGACAGACGTCGTACCACTTCTGAAATTGCAAGTGAGGTTGGGATAAGTTATGGGAGCACTTACTCCATACTCACAGAGGAGCTAGGGTACCATGAGGTGTGCGCCAGGTGGAGGTTCTTCTCCATGACAATGCTCGCGCCCATACAGCAGCCTTGACTAAAGAAAAATTGGAGCAACTGGGTTGGGAAACTTTGGGACACCCTCCTTACAGTCCAGACCTGTCACCCTGTGACTTCCATGTGTTTGGCCCTCTCAAGAAAGCTTTGGGATGCCAAAGATTCGACAGTAATGCTGAAGTTGAAGCCTACGTGCGCAATTGGCTGCAGACACGACCTGCATCTTTCTACGTGGAAGGAATTGGAAAGCTGCCCATTCGCTGGGAAAAATGTATTTCCAAATCTGGAGATTATGTAGAAAAATAAACTATATTCTTTTTTACGTTAAAAATAAAAATAAATTACACAAAAAAAAAGTCCCGTTTATATTTGATCCTCCCTCGTACTTCCATGTATATATAAGTACCTCAATGAGCTCTTGAAAGAAGACATAGATGTTGGGATGTTCTGTGTTAAAACCTTTGTTGAAATAGGCATGAAAGGATTCACAATCATTGGTCGTTCTTGTCAAGTCAGCCGATTTGCAAGCCCATAGATATGGTGAATAAAGGGCATCGTCAGAAACGTAAGTATCATGGAGGTATTGCACATATTCATCAGCATTTGGCAAATCAGTAGGATTGTCTTATTTTTGAAATATTGACGTCTTGTTTTGTTGGGCATTAATTTTCAGGGTGACCACAATTCTCGATAACCTTGAGAGCAATTTGTGAGGGCACTCATTTTGTCGAAAAAAAAGCTACTAACGAAATAATTTGGAAAGTTGAGTTGTAAAGTGGTTGTTCTTAATTAAGTTGTTCTTACTTTGTAGTAATGGGATGTTTTTGAAGCAGGTTTTTTTTTTTTTTAAATTAAAACTTTTTTATTTCCGTGGTTTTAGTGAGTACTCATTAAAATAGCTTAGTTTAGTTGTACTCATTTGTTCGATTTATTTATTTGAAAGGAAATACCATTAAAAATATAAAATAAAGAAAAAAGGCGAGAAAAAACATAGCAGTAATTATTACCTACTATTATTATTGTTTCCCATCAACAAATTGATTTTTATGTTTCCACCTACTTGGCAAATAGGTAGAAACATAAAAATCAATTTATTGATGAGAAAAAATAGTAAAGTTACCTTCTGCTTTATTTGAACTATAAACGTCCTAATGGCTGAGGTAGGACCTATGTTGCAATAAAAAAATGAAATATAAATCTAATAACATTACTTCGATGGAATGGAAAGTAACCTTTGCAATTATAAAGACAATTTAACGCATTATATAAGTGAATACATTCAGACGAATGGAAAAGAATTAGCTTTCAGGTTGGGCGAGAAAAGTAACCCCCCCCCCCCCCCCACCAATTGTCGATGGTGCATTCAGATTGCCCTGGGACTACTGCCAGGAGAAATAGTGTGGAGAAATAGTTTTTAGTAAAGTTAGCTATTAGTCGTCAGCTAAAGCTATAGCTAACAGCTTCAGCTGCTCCTAAAAGCTAAATCACCGCAGCTAAAGCTGTAAGCTATATGTTTCGACTAATAGCTAATTTAACTGGAAAATTAAGCTGTTCCTGAACAGCTAATAGTTAAATAATATTATAATATAATTATAATGATGTTGAGGGATGTCGAGGGTCGGTCAAATGAACCCTCGACATCCCTCAACGTCATTCTTACTGACGGTCAAAAAAAATCACACAAATGTAATTATATTATAGTTGTAAGCTCCACCTAAATCGTAGCTAATTTATCTGTGGCTTTTAGCTGTTAGCTACTGCTAATTTTTGCCCATCTCTGGCCAGAATTTTATCTATCATTTCGTTAATTAGATTAGGTTGATCTGCTCAAAGAAGATAATAAACCGTATTGTCAAGAATTTGCAGAGTTGTTTATCATAAGCAAATAATGAATTAGGTGGGTAAGAAGAAGAAGAAAACATGTTTATTATGAATAATTAATTAATTACAATTGTGTAAACTAAATACAAGTTGGTATGCAGGATTCATAATATTATAGGTATATACACACACCATAAAAAAAAAAACATGAATTGAAAAATCAATGATAAATCATACTTTTTTTTTTGAAAATGTTGCTTTATTCTTTACTTTATAAACCTAAATCAAGTGCCTAATAAAATAGTCTAAATTCTAAATAGTCTAGATTTAGGTTTATAAAGCAAAGAATAAAGCAAACATTTAAAAAAAAAGTATTCGTCACCGACTGGATGGAGGAAAAGAAGTTTGTTCAGGGATTCCTGAAGCCGATTCCTCGAAGAGGTTATGATGTTCCCCGCTTGAGAGAAAATTCTCTCTGATGGAGCTGACGTTGAAGTACCGTTTGGCCACTTCAGAACTGGATAAGTTTCAGAAGCTTTGCACCAAAATGACAGAGGGCACTTTTTAATGCCTGGTTCCGCTGGATCGCTGAAAAAGATCGAGCTCATGGGGGAGATGAGAGGCGAGAGATTTTCTGGTCCATTTTTGCGTGATCGCCAAAAAATTAAAGATTATTCTGTTACTTCAGAAAGAGTTGCCTACTGTGAAACTATTTTTCTGAT
This sequence comes from Stenodema calcarata, assembly GCA_963920205.1. Classification (NCBI taxonomy): domain Eukaryota; kingdom Metazoa; phylum Arthropoda; class Insecta; order Hemiptera; family Miridae; genus Stenodema; species Stenodema calcarata. The sequence continues at coordinate 33,386,260 of OY986054.1, forward strand.
ATCATTTTTCTTTCGATATCATATCGGATATCGATAGTCATATATCATTTGATGCCAATATCGATACTTGTCTTTCTACGCTACTCCTGTTGACCCTAAATTGTTCAATAAATTCGCGGTCACTGAGGGATGGGACTCACGGAGAAAAACAAAATTTGTTACATTTAACCCAACAAGGACGAGCGTGACGCATATGTCAGTTCATCATCTGAATCCGCCATCACCTCATCTGATACCTAACTCAGAATCATCACAATCGATCCATTTATTCATATAGATATGAATAAATGGATCGATTGTGATGATTCTGAATTCTAAGTGGATATTCGCCCCAAATTGGGGCACCCCAACACAAATAGCTATTCGCACCAAACTGCAAATTCGGCTGCCAACTCTCTGTGGCTGTTCGCCAAAACCAGGCAATATAATATAATAAGTATAACTTATACTTAATAACCTATAATATAAGTACCTAACCTATAATATAATCTACTTATCTTCGTCGTCAACTAATCTATATGGTACTAATCTGTTGTTTGGGGGATGTTTTTATTCCGCAACCCCGTCCACTTGATCTATGTCCAACTAATCTGTATGGTACTAGTGTTTGGGGGATTCATCTAATCGCCCCAAGTGTTCATTTGTGTTCTTTTTGGTGCGAATAGCTATTGTTGGTGACATTGTACCTACCGTTTGGGGCATTACATTAAGAACCAGTTATTACTTAGCATAAATTGGTGCGAAAAGTAGGTTCTCCTTACGGTGGCCAAAGTTGGGGCCAATATAATCAATGTTCTGAATTAGTGATGATTCCAGATCTGGAGTAAGTTTATTAAGAAAAATTTCTTGTCTGTAAAATTGTTTAAATAACAACTATTAGTAACGTTTAGTACTATCTAAGATAAACGCTTGCATACGAGTGTGCAACACATTGGGACATTTTATGTCTTTAGTCCCCACCACCATCACCCCCCCATTTCCTCCCTCATTACCCTAATATACACCCTAATAAACCATGGTACATTAAACACACATGTTGTGATACTACAACTGTTTCGGTTATCCTGTGAATTAAAGTTTACTTTCAAAATTCACTTCAAAATGAACTCGAAAACACCTCTAACACCCAACTACAATTTCACGTAGCATTCCTATATAATATATATTATACACCCTAATGTATATTATACACCCTAATAAACCATGGTACATTAAACACACATGTTGTGATACTACAACTGTTTCGGTTGTAGTATCATTGTCTTCTACATTGTCTTCTGTTTAACTCAGCTTTCCGTACATCCACGGTCGTGTGCAGGGCATGGAAATATTCGATAAATTGAGGGCTTTCCAACGAGTGGTGAACGATTTTCATGGGTTGGAAAATGAGGAAGTTACTTTTCGTCAACAGTTTTCGTGACGATTTTTTTGTTTGTGTGCCATAGCAAAGACATAAAATGTTAAAATGTGGTAGGTACCTAATAATTTACATAGTATTTAACAAAAACAGGAAATGGATGTGACTCTGAACGAATAAACGAACAGCGGACTATTCGTTCAGCTGGGTACTGGACTGTTCCAAAGGGGGTGTGGTCAGGTCTGAACCGTTCTGAACGCTTCCTTCTTCCATGGAACGCTTCAGAACCTCGTAACCTCCCCTTGCTCTCCGAATTGTAACCTTCTATTCACGTCGTTCTAACTTTTGTCGTGTGAGGGAGCAACGTCAAAAAAGGTAAACAGATAACAATTAGGCACTATTTTGAAAATAGTTATCCACTTGGAAAAACTATCACTACCGTTGGTAAATTGAATATTTCTATTCGGACAAAAAGGTTTTGATTCCATCTTTTATTCTTTAGGTTTCACAATGTCATGGAAACTGTGTAATCCCGCGGCAGAACGTAACAAGCAGCCTATATTGGAGGTCCTCAAACATTACTTGAACAGCTCTAAACCTGGGAAACTTCTGGAAATTTCATCTGGATCGGGGCAACATGTTGCTCACATAGCCCCAAATTTCCTCAACATAAAGTTTCAACCTACTGAGTTTGACGAAAGGAATTTCCGAAGCATCCAGGGTTACGTAGATGACAACAGGCTCGAAAACGTTGCTAAGCCGGAATTTTTGGACGTCCGTGCACCCTGTAGCTCATGGCTGAATGGTTCAGTGAAGCCGAATTCCTACGATTATGTGCTCAACATAAACATGATGCACATATCTGAATTTCAATGCGCTCAGGGTACGAATATTTTCGTTAACTAATATTTTCATCAATAACTACGAAACGGTTCCTAATAAGAAGAATGGACAAAAGTAAGAGCAAATTCAGGCTAATCTGCCGTTAGTTTAAAGAACGCCTTCGATTTTCGATTTTTTTAACGTAAGTACCTAATCCCTATATTTTTTACCTCATTTTTTCAACGGTGAAATCGAAATTCGACCCGGAAGGGGTTAAATTTGTAGTGGGTGAAACCAAAAAAGTGCTCGATTTGGAGGAAAAACACCTCACCTACGAGTTTTTTATTTATTTTTTTTTTTAAGGTAAGACACCTCAGCCTAGCACTTAAAACGCCTCACCTTTCTGTTGTTCGTTGCCTGTTTTGGAGGAAAAACGCCTCAGCTCGTTGAAAATTCGAGCTGAGGTATTTCTTGTTCAAACTGCCGGCTACAAATTGAAGGTGAGGCGTTTATTGGCTTCCGCAAGGCGTTTACACAGCTAATCGAGGCTGAGGCCTTCTTTCCATCGATCTTTCGAAGAGAAAATGAGCTATAATTATTGAGATGACCTCTAAAAATTAAGATGTACGGTACCCACCCAAAATACGTTACATATTAACTAGGTACGTATGTGCATAAATAGGTATTCATAAATAGTGCCAATCATCATGGTTTTGGGTAAGGTGTGAAATCATGATATCGAAATTGGAAGAAATGGGATCCGTCCATCAATTAGGTACTTGCTCGAGATGAAGGAGAGAACTGGGGTTGGTTGCTCAACGCCGTGCTAGGCTGGCGAACCTACATAACTTACTGTTACAGTCTGTCGTCATTTGAGGAGAGGGGTTCAACAATGGAAGAACCATCCTCAGGTGAGTTGGTAATTAATAGAACCATGAAAAACCATAGTATCTTAATAATGCAATTACGTAGAATTGTTTAAAAATACTGCTTTATGATTAGGTACCTACCTACCTACTTAATTAGGTAGTTAATAATTTTTATTTTATTTATAGGATTTATTTTACCTCCAAAAATATTTGTAAAACGAATTTTCAGTACTTGGGTGAGGTGTTCTTCCTCCAAAAGCAGCTTCGAAATGAACTCATCTATTTGAAACTGCAAAATAACTCAAAATGTAACTCAAAGTAACTCAAAATGCCTCAGGTGTCAATAATCAATGAAATTATCGATTTTTTCCTGATTTCGTCTTACATTATGTTGAGTTTCTATCAATGTACCACCAAAAACTTGGGTCGTAATAATGTTCTGGAGTGAACTTATAGCGAAGTTCATACTGAGAACTTTGAAGCTGATTTCTGAATCGATTTCACTTTTCGAGGTGAGGCGTTCTTCATTCTAACGGCAGTAATGGTCTGATCATTTCGCTCTTACTCGTTTGAGTGTTTTTATCTCGACTTGGAGAGCGTCAGGAATAGAAGAAAATTAGTCTGGAACATCTCTGCAAACTTTCAACAGAAATCATGTTTAGGACAGTCCTAATAGGACTCCATTTCATCTGGTTTGTTTGCTACAGGTTTGTTTTCTGGCTGTGGTGAAATACTGATACCCGGCGGTCTTCTATTCACGTATGGGCCGTATGCAGTGAACGGAGCCATCACTCCGGAAAGTAATGTGAGATTCGACCAGTCTTTGCGTTCTCAGAACCCTTCTTGGGGTCTCCGCGACATCTATGCGGACCTCCAACCCCTGGCACTGAAATCTGACATTCACCTGAAGGAGACGCACGATCTTCCAGCCAACAATAAGCTAATTGTCTGGCAAAAGGCTATTTAAAATGAGAACATTACAATTGGATTTATATATCTACCTATCTGGGGAATGTGCATTGTACCTTACCGAATTGTTGCTAAGCTCCATTGTGAGTATAAAAAATACAACCATTCACAATACAAGCATTTCAGACACAATTCTTGCTCATTTGTTCATTCACAATTCTTGCTCATTTGTTCATTTCCCGACTATTTTCTTCCAAAATTCAGATCGAATTATGGCGGCGTATTCTAGAAACATACGTTTATGTTTCTCGTTAAGACTCGCTCACACATTACAAAGTATGAACCATTCCAGTGAAAAAAGGTCAAGGGGAATCTTTACTTGTTGAGATACATCAGCGTAATTTTTGCTGCAGTTTGAAATGCTTAAAGCAATGTTAGAAAATGACATAAAATTTATGTCATACATTTAATGTATGATTGTCATAACTAGAGGGCGGATTCTTATGCACTAAAAGAAACCTGTTCTATGTAATAACATATGCGATAAAAACTTCCAAAATACGAGCTTGAATTTTAATGTTTTTATCACATGTAGTATTACATAAAACGGTTTTTTTAGTGCATAAGAATCCGCCCTCTAGTTATGATAATTATACATTTATGTCATTTTCTAACATATTAAATTTTAATATGCACTAACAAAATCAGAATTAGCCTTTTTTGTACCCAAGTTTCATTGGTGACAAATAAAAAAAAAACCAGTCATGCAGCACGACTATAAGAGCGAATTTTCGAAGGAATAATAATTATTGGTTTTATGTAAATGGTCTTCATTAAAGAACATGATGTCCATGAAGAACATCTCAAGTAACAACCACGTTTCTTCATCTTCAACGTGCTCCAGTTTGTGAACGGAATGAGATATTGCAATTATGATTTCACCATCGTGTTCGGCATAAATAAACCTTTAAAATGAGGTGTCACTTGTCAAAATGTTCCATTTTGGGAATTTATGAGGAATTTTTCCCCTCTAAAACTCCCCAAAAACCCCCCTTAGAGTGGTCCGATTCTGCCCATCTACGAACTTAGCCTGTCGATTGCCAAGACAGATTTTTTGTGCAAATTTGAACTTTTTATCTCAATCCTATCGAGAGCTATCGTCTGGAATGACATAATATGTTATACCACCCTTCCTAACTCCGTTATTTTCAGGAAAATGAAAAAAAGCTTCTAAAGTAACCCCCCTTCATTTTTCACAATGAATTCTAATATCTCATTCCCGAACTTTGCGCAAGCGCAGAAACATGCGCAATTGACACCAACTTGGGTTTTTCAAATGGGTACCCTAATTTTTTATTGCAGATTCAGATTCTACGTAAAATTTCATGAACATTTGACCCCTCAATCGATGAATTTGACTGCGCAGAACCTGTTCTGCGAGCGTGCGAAGTTGCTCAGATGCCAAATTTCGCAAAACATGGCGTCTAGTAGTCCCCAAGTGTGGCACATGATTTTTCATTGTTTTTCAACGCTGATTCACGTGGTGCTCTCCGTTTTTTGATTTGACTCGATTTGAACAAATTGTGGCCGAAAGTCGGTTATTTTGTATGAAAAAACCTAACGATTGGGCCTCCCAGAGTGCAAATAACTTGATCTGAGCGATAATATAAGACATGCAGTCACTTGCTCGCATATTGGAAAGGGTCAGCAGTCATCAAGTGGAGAAACGAGGGACCGAGTTCGATTTGAACGTAGGAACACGATTATGTAATTTCAGGTGCATCTGCAAGGTTTTATTATTTTATTTTAGAAATTCCTTTCGCTTCTGTTGAGACTGGAAGAGGGGATGGGAATAGCAAATTATGTAATTCACGTGCAAACACACGCCTCAAAACCCGTTTTTTTGGCCATAATAACCGACAAAGAAATAACCGACTTTTGGCCATAATTCGTTCAAGTCGAGTCAAATCAAAAACTCTGCAAATTCTTGACACAACGGTTCATTATCTTCTTTGTACAGATCACCCTTCTGTCTAGATCACTAGGTCTAAATGTCTAGATCCTAAATGTTAGATTAATTATTATTATCAATTATCACTAATTATTAACAATTTTATCAAGTACCTAGTGAAAATTATTATAATTTATTGTTAGGTATTAATAATTCGTATTTATTATTAATAATAATTATTATTAATTAATACGATATAATTCTGGGGTTTTTAATACTACGTCGGTAATAATTTTTCTATAAAAGAAGTACCTACCAACAAACATTCGAAATTACCTTCATTTCCGTAGCACGAAACGCACCTCAGAACCACAAACTCGACATCACTTAAGCCATATGATGTTCCAAAGAGCTTGTTAGTATGAAAATGGACCTGTATTTCAACAGTTTGATTCACGATCGTGTTGTGAGGCACAATCTTTGAGCCGTCATTGTGAACGAACGGCTGATCGTACAAAGATGCGGATGGTCTTAAAAAATTCTTAGGAATAAACTCTACCTAAATATGAAATAAAAAACATAACGTTTGATAGGAATTTTTCGAGATATGGAATTTTCAACATTTCAAAATTCGTTTTGAACCCCTTCCCCTTGGGTTATGAAAAGTTTCGTGGATCATTGTGGGGCTGGTCCAAACCCAGAAACCAAATTTCGTAATTTTAACTCAACGCTAACTGGGCTAAGTGCCGCGGACGGCGTACGGACGGATTTTTTTTCATTCGATTTTCTGAATCTACGTATCTTGAAACGTAAACCAACAAATTTTGAGGGGGGGTTAAATTTTTTTTTTCTTTGGGCGATTCCAATGGTTCATTATCGAAGATAATAAACCAAAACGGAGAAGTGGATAACATAACGTGAGAGTAATAGACACATTTATTATCTAGTCAAACATTCTCCCCTACGTACTTACTTCTAACATAATATAAATTGACGAGAACAATTGACCATGATGAGCTATTGACTTGAAATTTTAAATATAGGTCGGAACTGGATCACACTGCAATATTCACTCGGTTTCTTGTCTGTAAAATTGCTTAAATAATACCTATTTGTTTAAACAAATTAAATTTTGATGATGAGCTAGAGACTTGAAATTTTAAATATAGGTCGGAACTGGGTCAGACTCACAAGGCACCTGGGTGACACCAGGAGTGTGACATACTTACAAGGTTTTTAAAAATCATGACTTACCTTGAGAAGGAGAGGCCTTGGCTATGCGGGACCATGTAGCAGAAAAATTTGCCCGAATTTACATGGGCGCCACTCTCCCCTGTATTTCTTTGAAATTCGGCGACGGAGAAAATATATATTTGTATACAAATCCGCCCTCTGAATGAATGAATGAATGAAAACATGCATTTATTTTAGATATATGTACAGTTTCAATTTTCCTATGGTCCCAAGGACCGTCTGATGGGTTCCTCAATCCTTAAATTAAACTACATGAACAATGAACTCAATAAAGCATGAACTGTTCTATCTTCCAACACAAAATAAATAAATAAACAACACTAACAAAGACAGCTTCAAACAATGAATGAGGTAATTTTTCAATAACTAATACTAACAAGGCTAAAAAAGAAAAATCAATCAGTGTCCAGGCCATATTCAACTATTGTTTTATATCTCAAGTACCATGCCACTCTACAAAATGCCACAAGCTTCCCACTCCCAGCCCTCAACATCTCCAAGTAGACCACCCAATTCACCCGCGCCACCCCCATGAACCGCATCCTAACCGACCCCAACGCGCTACATCGACAAACAAAGTGGAATGCGTCCTCTGCCTCGCCACTACTGCAAATCAAACATGACTGATTATGTGAGGTATCATACGGTCGATGTCGAAGCGCCAACAGGTCACCCCTAACTTTCAGAAGCCATCGGCCAAACCGAAAATCTCCAAGTCCTTCCAGGGGCACAACACAGCCTCTCTCAATCAGCGCTAGGTACTGTGGGTGTCTCTGTACGGATAGGGCCCTCTGCTTGAATTCCATTACAGTTTTTTCCGTTACCAGGGCAATACTTTCCTTTATTAGAGTTGTCCACTCCGAGAGCTCCCTGTCCTTTCTCAAGGGTATCCCATACCTCGAAACCAAGGAATCCCATTCCTTAGCCCAGTACACGTTGTACTTTATGCAAGTTCTTGCCAGGTAGTTCGGCAGGCGCCCTTCTGGCAACCTCAAAACTTTTTTAACGTACCCGAAGTGCAGCTGCAATGTATAAGCAAACACGGGGGGCAAATTGGTCTCCAAGAACAAAACGTAGTTTGGAGTACTCTGTGGCAGCGAATACACCAACTTGATGAAAAACCGTAACACGGATTCCACTGCCTCACTTCTTCCGAAACCCCAAACCTGAGCGGCATAGCACAATATCGATCGCGAGACAGCCTCGAACACCTTCAGCTTCTCGGGAAATGCTATCTCATTATGCGACATAAAGGGCCTCCACATACAGGCAATGGATAACTTGGCCGCTGAGCACTTTTCTTGCAAGTGAGGCGTAAAAGTAAGAGTAGGGGTCAGAGTAACTCCCAAATACTTGAACCTATTCACCACCTTAATCTCTTGATTCCCAAAGAACCATCTTTCTTTTGAGCTAGGTCTCCCTCCATTCCTAAAAACCATTATTTTTTATTTGTCCAAATTCAGCTCCAAATCCCATGTCATACAATACTTTTTTAGGTCGTCAATCATGCGCTGCAAGCCAATAACACTGGAAGACATCAATATCACATCATCCGCGTATGACAGGTGTCTTACCTCCCGATCACCAACCCACACTCCCTCACCCAAGGATTCATGTAGATCGTTCATAAACAGCGCAAACAGTGCAGGTGAGAGCAAACAGCCCTGCTTCACACCAGTTCGGGTCTCAAAAAAGGGGGTGGAAGAAGACTTTCCCACTCGCACAGCTGATTCTGTTCTTTCATACAAGCTACTGAGTGCGCCTATAAATAAATCCGCCCTCTGGTCATAACAATATTTATTTGCAATGTATTTGGTAGGTTCTTTCCTGAACCTCCAGGTCTCAATGAACATAAGTCATTGGTACCCCAGAATAATCAAGGGCTAATCTTGAAAATTAATCAGGATTTAAAGATGGAAACTCAGTTCATTTCCAATAACAATTTATTATGAGAAAAACGCATAAGGTATACACATTTCTAGATTAATTGTTACGTTAAATATTATTGTATAGTGATTAAAGAGCACTGTATTCAAGTCTATAGGTTGGTAAGGAAGATAATGCAAACTGTGGGGTTTCATGACCCGTTTACTCCTAGTTAGCAAAGGTTGGATTTGGTTAAGGCAAGAAAAAGCTTTACAGTAAAAAAGAAATCTGTCTTTCTTGTAGAATATTATAGTAATTAGTTATTAAGAAACTAGAGCTGATAATTTGTCATTTGAATTTTCAATAATTTGTCATTTGAATTTTCAATAATTTGTCATTTGAATTTTGTTACAAGTTGGCGGTTGGCATCAGCAATCTCAAAAGCTAGGCTTCGTACAGCTTCAGCATTTTTCTCGAGTTCAGCACATTCAATTTGAAGTCGGGATGTGCTAGTATTGAGGCGATACATGGAAGACCGTACACCTTCGTCCGGTGACTTCTGAGGAAAAATGGCTGTCAGCTCGGCCACAGCAACCCGGATTCTCTCAGCGCAGGGGACGTAGACAAAGTTTGTCTCAGGGGGGCGAACAGCCGCCCAAAGCTCCTGCACACGTTTAGTCACTAGAGTCGTTCGTCGCACCACTTCTTCTGCTAAAGGCATCACGTTGTTCTGTACTCTAATCGAGTCCCTGGCCTCGTACATTGACACTGGACGAGGTGATCCTGGAAGTGACCCAGTACTCGATCCAGTCCGTAGCTCCATCACAGGGTCTGGCTCAGATCCCCCGCCAACTGATACTTTCAACGACCTTCGCAACTTGTCGTTTTCCATGTTCATATCCTCAACACGTTTGTTCAGTCTTTGGATTTGCTTCGACAATTGAGACTCCCGAGCATGTGCCTGTTTCAGTTTTTCCCTCAGCTCTCTCTCAACAACTGATTCAGATTTGGCAGAGACACTCTTCACAGTTTCCACCAATTTCAAAGGAAGGCCACGGGAATTCTGGGCAACCATAGTCGCTAACTGTTCTGCAGTAGCATAATCATCATCGGAAGCAACACTATCGTACAGAGGTTCGTCGTCAGAATTGTTGGGTTTCATTGCCTGCCTGTGGTTCGCATCATGTAATATGTTAAAACATAGGGAGGAAAACTCTTGCGGGGACAGCCGGGCCAATTTTTGTCTTCCTTGGTTTCTTAATGCGGAAAGATCAGGGTTAACTGGTAGAAATGGAACCGTCGAATATTCCAGTGAAGCTCCACTAGACAGCCAGATGGTCTCAGTCTCTCGTCGATCTACTTCATCATAAACGTCAGTAACAATATCTTCAAATTGCGGATTGGTCAAATGTGCCAGCCGAGCTTTTCCATAATCAGCCTGAGCTGGGGTCACCAAACAGTCTCTTTCCTCCGGTAAAATAAAATGTTGGGCAGCTGTGTGATCAGGTCTCAATCGAGTGAGGAAATAAATCAAGCGATCAGTAACGGTATAAAGCATTTCCATGATCCTCATTTGTATTTCCCTATGGCCAGCTAAACGAGCTATATGCATCGGAGAATTACCATGCTGATCTTTGGCAGTAGGATCAGCTCCATGAACAAACAGCAGCTCTAACTGCGACAACTGCCCCGCTTTAGCCGCAACGTGAAAGGATTTAGTACCTTTATCAGGGTGTAAAAAATTGGGGTCAGCCCCTTGAGCAAGAAGTCGCAGACTTGTTTCAAGATTGGAAGTCCTCACGGAAGAATGTAGTTGTAAATTGAGCTCGTCCTCAGTGACAGGGGTGCGCAACACGAACTGCAAGTCTTTGTGTTTAGCTTTAATGAAATCAGCCTTATTGGGATGAAGTGGGTCTTTGGGCGTCGGCTTCCTCCTAGATTTGTAGTCACAAAGAGAGTGTTCCCAGAGGCTGTTGACACCCCCGTTATTGAGGGTGTGAACCATTTTGAGCTGGGAGATGCTCCAATGAGACCGCTTCAAAGATTTCACCTGAGATATGTGTCGACCCAAACTCCTATGTATACTGCAACACTCGTCGCATACTAGCAAACCCCGGTTCACCAACGCCCAAGGGGGGTCAAGTGAACTGCAATCAGCGCAAATATCGGTGTGTTTAATGAGTTTGGTTGTCATTCTGAGGGCGTAAACACTGACAAGAATCGTGAAGAAAATAGCGCACCTCTTATACCACTCGTAGTTCCAATCAGCTCGCGACTAACCACTTGTTATGAGTCAATAACACATCAAATATTCTAATTTGACACTAGTTAAGAAAGAACTAATTTAATCATTTGTACGAACATCCACAAGGTTAGTATGGATAACACTCAACAACTGAAACTCATCAACTTATTTTGTTGATAATAAAGGTGATTCGTTCACGAACGATAAGCTTACTTGGTGTGAGTCACCGTCACTGCTCCTCACTTTCTTGTAGGTACTTGTCACTCCTGCCCTCTTCTTCACTATCCCAAGTCCAATGAATTATTTACTTCTCATTCTCCCATTATTCTCTCGTTAAGGTTAATTAATTCTGGGTTTCTAGAGGCCTAGATAGTTGGAACCGTTGAGTTTTTGCGATCTACTCTGCGGTTTGAGCGGTGACAACGAGCGAGCTGCTACATTCCAATGTCTGGAGCAGCTCAGGTGGCTCGAAGCCCAACATCGATCTCATCATCAATACCTAACCATCGATAGTCTTGATTATTAAATATTCCTTAAATTTTATATAAGTAGGTTTTTTCACGATATTTAGATAAATATCAATATATGACATAAGTAAATTGTTATATATATACATATAACATCATATTGCGGGTAAGGATGACCAACACTAGTCGTTGTTATCATTCGGGTTTATTACGACGTTTCGATCGTGGAACACGATCCTAATCATGTATCATGATAATTGTCCGATAGCGACACAGTAATGTTTAACCTTTTTTTTTTTTCTGCTTTGGTATTCATTTTTAAGCATTATGACTGTGATTGCGCCTTTATCCGCCTTGAGTACTACTAGTTGAGGGTTTTTTTGGAGGAATTCTTTTGTTATGTTAGTTTCTTTGTGGGTGATGAGGGTTGGGGATGTAAGGGGGTTTGTTTTTGTTTAGGTTTGTTAAAATATTTACAATTTCACATCTGGTTAGTTTTTTGGTATCATCATCCGTGTCTAGTGATTCAATAGCATTCTCAACATCTGCTATCATATCTATCATAGGTAACTTATTATCTCTAGTGTAAAACTTATCACCTAGTCTGAGTACCTTATATACTACTGGAGGAATTGTAACATTGGTTAGATTGACAAGCCATTTTTTTTGAATACATTCTATGAGTTTGTTATCGGTTCCTTTGTGAAGTTCTTTGTTGTACGATTCTAGTTTTGTTTTTTTTGAGATTTTCAATTTTGTTATTATGTGTATTGCGCTTTCTTAATGCTAATTTTTGACAAACAGTGCTATTGTAATCAATTATCTTGTTTAAAAGTTGAGGATCTGAGATAATACTTTCAATACTTAAGAATACTGCTTCGATTTCTGTTTGAAGTCGGGCTGATTTCCACCAATTCATTTTTATTTCTATCTTTAATATGCTAAGGTTTGTGTTGTTTATTAAGTTTTGTAACTTATCGTTGTGCGGACATTCTTTGTGGAGAGATAGACCGTTGATCTTCTTGGTGGCTTGAAAGATGTGGTTGGGGATGAGCTGATTTCTTTTGCATTTTTCTAAGAAGTCGTTGTCACATTCAAGTACACAGGTCTTCTTCTTGAGTTCTATCCACTTTTCGACTAACTTCATCACATTTCGGCTGTAGGAATCTTCTATATCTTTTAGTAGGGACATCTTGGTCTTCCCTTTTGATGTAAATAGTGGAGGTTGTTGTGACTAGGAAACAGTAGATTGCGGGTAAGGATGACCAACACTAGTCGTTGTTATCATTCGGGTTTATTACGACGTTTCGATCGTGGAACACGATCCTAATCATGTATCATGATAATTGTCCGATTGTCCGATAGCGACACAGTTTACTGTGTCCGATAGCGACACAGTTTACAACATTACTGTGTCGCTATCGGACAATTATCATGATACATGATTAGGATCGTGTTCCACGATCGAAACGTCGTAATAAACCCGAATGATAACAACGACTAGTTGTTGAAGAAGAAGTACACACCTATGTCCGAAGACAATTATGCCAGAAGTCAACCACCACCATTTCTCTATCTTATCATGAATGTTAAAAAAAAAATAACCTTCAGTTCTGTCCCCATTCTCTTTCCTACATGTTTCACAAATTCTTACTAATTACACTTTCAAACGTTCGCTAATTAATACGCGTTTTACTTTTATTCATTAAAACCTACAGGTTATGATGGCCCAGTGAAAATTCGCGACGTTCAAAAGTTCGTGCCGAAATTTTTTGAGTTTGTGCAGTGCTCCCCGGCGTTTTTTTGTGTTGCTTGGTTAGGCAGTTCGTCAAATTCGCGTAATCTAGGGCCGGATTTATAGTCGACACTTGAGGGTCAGAAGCCCCCAAGTATTGATAAACGAGTCCTCAAGTCTCCGATCGGTATTTATAGACGGCACTTGGAGACCTGAGTACGATCGACACTTCAGGGTCCCTCACACTTGCACTCAGCCCGTATTAATAGACGAAATTCCGAGTGGGACCCGTACTTGAACCAGCCAAACTTGGGATTTATCCCAAGTAACCTCGATAGGTACCTATCGAGTATCGGCTTATCAGTTCGATCGTTTCTATAACGCGTTTTCATCGCTAACAAAACAATGTGCCCTCAAATTGATCTCGAATTCAAATTCAATTCGAATTCAAATAAATCGTTATTTTACTTGCTGCAATGGAGTTTCACGATTAATTTGATCGTCAGGATTCTGAAAAGGTAAGTTATACGCAACTTTTAGGGCCGGATTTATAGTCGACACTTGAGGGTCAGAAGCCCCTAAGTATTGATAAACGAGTCCTCAAGTCTCCGATCGGTATTTATAGACGGCACTTGGAGACCTGAGTACGATCGACACTTCAGGGTCCCTCACACTTGCACTCAGCCCGTATTAATAGACGAAATTCCGAGTGGGACCCGTACTTGAACCAGCCAAACTTGGGATTTATCCCAAGTAACCTCGATAGGTACCTTGAGTATCGGCTTATCAGTTCGATCGTTTCTATAACGCGTTTTCATCGCTAACAAAACAATGTGCCCTCAAATTGATCTCGAATTCAAATTCAATTCGAATTCAAATAAATCGTTATTTTACTTGCTGCAATGGAGTTTCACGATTCATTTGATCGTCAGGATTCTGAAAAGGTAAGTTATACGCAACTTTTAAGGTTAGGTTGAGCTGACTCGATTCGATGAGGCCTGTTTTTATTATGATGTTTATTTGAAATAAATATGTGCTAGACCAGGAAAATACTCTGTAGATGGCCAGTAACGCCGATTTTAAAAGAAACTGTTGTCCAAGCATTGTCAACTCGTCGTTTTCGCTAGTTGTTTGCCAATATTCTAAATTAATTCAGTTAAATACAGGCTTCACTTCTCTATTTATACTTATCAATTACTTATATTGCAGGTACTGGTTCCTCTGGTGCATCCAATCATCACATGGGGGATATTGGCTATCTTGGCAAAGGAGTTACATTTTGAGCCCAGTGAGGAATAAGAGAAAACTACAACCTTGCTCACATCGACCTGAAAATAAGCTCTTGCTTGTATGATGTGCCTAAAAACACATTAATTAAACTCTTCTGTATGTTTCAATAATTTTTTTGTACTTAATAAAACGCTTTTTTTTGTAATTTCATGACGTAAATCATCCTTGACATAACTATCCTAGATTGCTTACTCGTATTTTGGAGTCTTACACCCTCCACTATTTTCCTCTTACCGTAATTTTTCTTCTACTACACTTGCCAGGTAAAATGTCGGATAACGTTAATGTAGGTACGTAAAAATGGTAAAAATGGAGATATAATAATATGTGATAATAATATTATGTCATATTATCATAATAATAGCACATATTAAGTATGTGCTATTATAATATTATCTTTGTGATATGACATTGTGCTATTATAATATTATCTTTGTTGAGCGGCCATGCCGAAGGGTAGGTAGACAAAATAAATTGTAAAAGGACAACACTTTTGTTTGAGGAATTTATTAGGAACAACCAAAATAAAATAGTAATGTAAGATAGTAAAACGTAAGCAATCAAAAAATGCTCAGCCGTTCACATCATTTTTCCCATTTACGAGTATCTAATAATCCTTTCTTCTATGAATACCTTTTCAAACGAAGAATAAAGTGGGAAAACACAAATTTTCAGAATCTACAACGGAAAACACCGTTCGTTCGCTTAGGTTTATTTTGAAGACTGTTTCCACTATTGTGTTGAAGAGCGAAAACGTCCAACACCAAAACAACGTCACATACCTAACTCACAAACTAAAAAGCTATCAAATTACATAGAATGTAGGTAATTAGTATAGTAATATTATGTAATTTGATAGAACTCCGCGAAAACAAACTCGTAAAATATGGTTAACAACACGCGATAACCTGGTAGATTGTAACCTCCCTGGAAGAAATCTGCATGGATCCTACACAAGTCGGACCCCAACTCCCCCAAGTGACACCTGTACTTACTCAGCAAAGTGCGGGTCCCACTCAGACTATTAATTCCAATCTCCAGTGGGATCCTTACTTGGGGGCCCCGGCCACTTCCACGAGTGTGAGTGACTCTCACACTTGAGACCAGTCTATTAATCCGGCCCTTAAGGTTAGGTTGAGCTGACTCGATTCGATGAGTGATCGAAATATTCTGTAAATTGCCCTGTGAAAAGGCCTGTTTTTTTTTTAAATTATTATGATGTTTATTTGAAATAAATATGTGCTAGACCAGGAAAATACTCTGTAGATGGCCAGTAACGCCGATTTTAAAAGAAACTGTTGTCCAAGCATTGTCAACTCGTCGTTTTCGCTAGTTGTTTGCCAATTTCATCGAAATGGCCAATATTCAGTTAAATACAGGCTTCACTTCTCTATTTATACTTATATTGCAGGTACTGGTTCCTCTGGTGCATCCAATCATCACATGGGGGATATTGGCTATCTTGGCAAAGGAGTTACATTTTGAGCCCAGTGAGGAATAAGAGAAAACTACAACCTTGCTCACATCGACCTGAAAATAAGCTCTTGCTTGTATGATGTGCCTAAAAACACATTAATTAAACTCTTCTGTATGTTTCAATAATTTTTTTGTACTTAATAAAACGCTTTTTTTTTGTAATTTCATGACGTAAATCATCCTTGACATAACTATCCTAGATTGCTTATTTTGGAGTCTTACACCCTCCACTATTTTCCTCTTACCGTAATTTTTCTTCTACTACACTTGCCAGGTAAAATGTCGGATAACGTTAATGTAGGTACGTAAAAATGGAGATATTATGTCATAAATACGAGTTTAGAAATTTTCATGTTGTGTGCAAACAAACTTCGTATCAAGTCATGCGCATATCATAATTCGAATTTAGAGTTCCCTCAAGAGGAGTTTGTATACAGAGTATCAGCTTTCTAGGATGATCAGGGCCGAAACTGGGAAGTAATATCAAACTGTAAAGTACCTACCTAATTCCAATAACGAACAACTTCACTTCTGATGGTCATAATCATCATTGTGGCGACTTGGGACAATTTTCGTGAGCAAATTTCGTGACGATTTTTTTGTTATGTGCCATATGAAAGACATGAAAATGTCAATAATAATATGTGATAATAATATTATGTCATATTATCATAATAATAGCACATATTAAGTATGTGCTATTATAATATTATCTTTGTGATATGACATTGTGCTATTATAATATTATCTTTGTTGAGCGGCCATGCCGAAGGGTAGGTAGACAAAATAAATTGTAAAAGGACAACACTTTTGTTTGAGGAATTTATTAGGAACAACCAAAATAAAATAGTAATGTAAGATAGTAAAACGTAAGCAATCAAAAAATGCTCAGCCGTTCACTTCATTTTTCCCATTTACGAGTATCTAATAATTCTTTCTTCTATGAATACCTTTTCAAACGAAGAATAAAGTGGGAAAACATAATTAACACAACAAATTTTCAGAATCTACAACGGAAAACACCGTTCGTTCGCTTAGGTTTATTTTGAAGGCTGTTCCCACTATTGTGTTGAAGAGCGAAAACGTCCAACACCAAAACAACGTCACATACCTAACTCACAAACTAAAAAGCTATCAAATTACATAGAATGTAGGTAATTAGTATAGTAATATTATGTAATTTGATAGAACTCCGCGAAAACAAACTCGTAAAATATGGTTAACAACACGCGATAACCTGGTAGATTGTAACCTCCCTGGAAGAAATCTGCATGGATCCTACACAAGTCCTTACTTGGGGGCCCCGGCCACTTCCACGAGTGTGAGTGACTCTCACACTTGAGACCAGACTATCCGGCCAATAATTTTGATATGTGACCTTGGGCAGCGCGGCAAACGCGTCACCCCCACCCTTCGAGGCGCTGGCCAATCGGAAGCCTGCCGTCTTTGCCGTCTTGCCGCGGATGCCGCGTACATGTGAACCCAGCTTCATGCTGGTAAAAACAGGGAGCCAACATGACAGCGACTAAACAAATTAACTACATGTATTAGTGCAAAAGTGCAATCTTTGATGACAAAATATTTGTTCATTTCAGCTTTCACAAAATTTGCCTCAGAAACATCATTGTAGAACAAAACAAAATCATCTACATAAAGGGCTATTATCATTATTTTTTCGCCAGAGATCTTTGAAAATACACAAGGTTCCAATTTACAAGCTGTAAATCCCAATTTTATCAAAACCTCTTTTGCTTTAAAAAACCATAAACGTGCACTTTGCTTAAGGCCATAAATTCCCTTTTTTAACTTGCAGACCTTATTTGTAAGGTCGCCTGCACCCTCTAGACCTTCAGGCAGTTTCATGAAAATAGTTTCTGAAATTTCACCATTCAAGTAGGCGGTTTCAGCATCAAGATGGTCACATTCCAAATTAAGGTTAACTGCCAGACTAAACAAAAGTCTCAAAGTACTAAACTTTACAACAGGCGAAAAAGTTTCAGTGAAGTCCACACCGTAAGTTTGTGTGAAACCTCTTGCAACCAAGCGAGCACGGTATTTGGCAATTTTACCATCAGAATCTCGCTTAACTTTGAACACCCATTTGCTATCAACTATTTTCTGGTTACGAGGACAATCAACCAATTCCCAGGTTTGATTCTTTCTCATACAATCAAGTTCAGTCTTCATGGCCTTTCGCCATTCATTAGCATGAATACTTTGCAAAGCTTCCCTTTAGGGTGTGTGCGGATTACAAAGTTACATTAAATAAATTTTTAAGGGATGTTGAACACCCTCTCCCGCGGATTGAAGACATATTCAGTAAGCTCCAAGGCGGACAGCTATTCAGTAAATTAGATTTTGAACATGCTTATAACCAATTAGAATTGGATGAGGAAACTTCCATAATGCTTGCGTGGAGCACGCATAAAGGCATTTTTAAAGTAAATCGGTTACCGTTTGGTACAGAACCAGCTTGCCAAATATTTCAACGGGAAATAGACAAAACGCTACAAGGTTGTAGTGGTGTCGCTTGTTTGCTAGATGATATAGTAGTCACTGGAAGATCAATGGGCGAACATGTTAAGAATTTAAAAAATGTACTACTTAATTTAAGAAAAGCAGGTTTCAAGCTAAATAAAAAGAAATGCCAGCTTTTCCAACATCAATTGAAATTTTTAGGTCACATTATTGACAAGCAGGGCCTTAGTAAAGACCCTAGCAAAATTCGTGCCATTACAGAAGCAAGAGTGCCAAGAAACGTGCAAGAAGTAAAGGCTTTTGTAGGGATGGTAAATTATCATGGCAAATTCATTAGGAATCTTTCCATAATATTGGCACCTTTATATAAATTATTAAAAAAGAATATTCCATTTGTCTGGTCTGACACATGTCATAAGGCTTTTCAGGAAGTGAAGAAGATAATCACTTCCGATCAGGTGTTGGTGCATTTTGATCCAAATTTAGAAATTATTCTTGAATGTGATGCTTCTGATTGTGGTGTAGGTGCTTGCTTGATGCATAGAATGCCTGATGGCGAAGTGAAACCTATTAGCTTTGCATCTAGGACTTTGAATGATGCTGAAAAGAAGTATGCAACGATTCAAAAAGAAGCATTGGCAGTATTTTTCGGTTTGCAAACGATTTTTTGACTATCTTATGGGTCACAAATTCATTATTCGCAGCGACCATAAACCATTGTTGGGTTTATTTGGTGAAACCCATGGTTTACCTCAGATGGCCACTGGTAGAATCCAGCGGTGGGCATTATTCTTATCAAATTTCAATTATACACTGGAGTACATTGCAGGTTCCAATAATTCAGCCGACGGTTTGTCGCGCCTTCCTTTAGAAGCAGAGAACAGTAGGGATACTGTCGATGATTTGGAATCTAGAGGTTATTTAAATTTTATGGAAGAATTTATCCCTGTAAGTTATTGTTGGTAGAGCTGGTGGAAGATCAGTGAAAAGAACACTTTCATAACATAAATTTAATATTATGTTTTATTGTGAAAAGAAACGCAGGATGATTAGAACGAACTATATAAAGAACAGAGAGACATATCCAATATAGAAAAGGAATAAGATGGATGCTACTATCTGATGATATCATGGATCGGGATGGAACTACAATATTTACAACACTCTCCCTTAGTTTCATAAACCGATCCAATATAGCTAGAAAATGACAATTACAAGAAATTTTCTACATACTAGAAAGAGACAAAATGACCCAAAAAAACAAAACAAAGAACTGCAAATATATGAAAGATTGTCCAACTTCACAGCAAGTTTTAATCCAGGCCAATGCCTCTGCAACAGTACAAGTGTTTGGCCTTTGGAACACTTTTTGTCAAAAAATCGGCCAACATTTCATTAGTGGACAAATAATCAATCTTGATTATACCATTCTCAAATTGATCTCTGACATAATGGTAACGGATATGAATATGCTTAGTTCTTTTGCTTGAAACATCACTTTCTGCCATTTTGATGGCACCATTATTATCGCAGAAAAATTGTAAGCCAGTAGAAGGTATCAAAATATTACAAATTGGCATTTCACCAAGTAAATCAGTAGCAAAATTATAGATGAAAACAGCTTCTCTTGCACCATCACTAAGTGAAATATATTCTGCTTCAGTGGAGCTTCTAGACACTATTTTCTGCTTGCGACTTTCCCAATGAATTGCTGAACCCGACATCAAAACAACAAACCCAGAATAAGATTTTCTATCTGAAAATTTCAATTCATATTTAATATCATTTCCCCAATCAGCATCTACAAAAAATTTCAAAGGTTGATGCGTTGCATGATAGTCAAGACCAAAACTCATTGAGCCCTTCAAATAGCGTAATACATGTTTTGCTGCAATCCAATGAGTTTTGTCATGAGCAGTATTAAACTGACTCAAATAAGAAGCACTATAAGCAATATCTGGTCGATAAGTAACACTGAGGTACATTAAAGACCCAATCAATTCCTGATATGGGATAGACATGTCACAATTTTTAGGTTTTTCCAATTTTAAACCAGGCGGAAGAGGAGTGCCTACCGGCTTTGAGTCGAGCATACCAAACTTTGATAGTGTTTAGGTTCGAATAATTTACTACTGTTTACTGAAGATAACTTTAATAATATTATTAGTCAGATACACACTACCGAACATCATCAAGGTCGCTCATGCCTTATGGATCCTCCTAAGTAGTTAGTTATGGAACGTACATCATGGATCATACAAAGTAGGTACTTGGTTCACAATGTGTAATGGAGGAAGCTCATACTAATATCTAACATGCCCCTTTTTTTTTTTTTTTTTTTTTTTTTTTTTACAAATTCAAATACAAAATAATAAACCAATAAGTAGGTACATAATATGTTAATAATTATTTTATGGAACAATAAATCAAATACAAATCAATATACAAAATCGAATAAAAATCAATATACAAATAACCATTGCAATAAAACTATTGGGGCACGTGATTATAGATTATTATTATTGTGGATACCTGGCTGGCCGAACCACAATTCTCCCTGACGCAGTACGCTTTGGTGTCGGAATTTTTGATTTGTTTTCTTTTGGACTTTCTGATTTGTTTTCTCCCACGGAATCAAGGGTCAAGTCGGATGAGGAACCGTGCCATATATGTCCACATCGGGATATTTCTGACATGCCCCCAGCTGGCCTTAAAAACAAGGAGTTTCGTCTATATACTTTACCCCCCACTTCGACGAGAAATGATCTATTGGGAAGAACTTCAACTACTTTTCCTAGTTCCCAAATGTCTTTCAATGAATTTCTGACATAGACACGTTGGTTCAATTCGAACTCATGTTCGTGAACTCTAGCAGTTCTGTCATACAGCTCCTTTTGCCCCTTTTTGGCGGTAACTAATGGGTCTGAGACTACTGATGGAGTAAGGTCGGTGTTAGATAGGACCATTTTGGAATTCAACACTCTGCTTTGAAGAAGCTGAGAGGGCGAGTGCGGCAGTCCAGCAACGGGACTGTTTCGATAGTTTAGCAAGTAGAGAGCTAAGTCTTGTTTATCATGCTGGGATTTATGTAACATCGATTTGGCAATGCCAATAGTTTTCTCAACAAGTCCGTTGCTGCGTGGATAATAAGGGCTTGAGGTTTGGATAACAAAGTTCCAGTCATTTGCAAATTTGAGAAACTCTCTGGAGTTGAATGGAACGTTATCGGCAATCATTTGTCGGGGGATTCCAAATCTAGCAAAAATTGGCTTCAAAACATTGATTATAGCAGAAGCTGATTTGCTTGATAATATTTCAAGCTCAAACCAACGAGAGAAATAGTCAACAACACACAAGTAACTCTTGCCCCCATGGTCAGCAATGTCAACTGCAATTTTTAAGAAAGGGTAATCTGGGATGAGATGCGGTGACAACGGATCTTTGATTTTATTACGTTGAAACCTATTACAGGTCGGGCAAGATTGAATTAAGTTTCTTAGATCACTTAACATAGCGGGCCAATAAAATGTGTTCCTTGCCCTATCTTTAATTTTGTCAAAACTCAAGTGAGTCTCATGCAGTAATTGCAAAGTGAACCTCCTCAGACTTTGGGGTACAAGAACACACTGGTTTAAGTAAATCAATCCACCCGAAACAGTTATGTGATCCCGGCAATTAAAATAATGGCTCACCTCCGGATCACCAACCGGTACGTTCTGTGGCCATCCCTCAACATAGTACTTCGCTACTTTACATAACGACTCGTCATTTCTAGTCTGTTCCCTAAATCTGGCAAGGACAGGAGTGGCTAGTTCATCCACAGCAGAAACGGTGTGCACAATATCATACATACTGATATCCACCTGAGACTTGTTAGGTTTACAGTCACGTGATAGCAGATCAGCAAAATGCATATATTTGCCTGACAAATATTTCAAATAAAATTGATAAGGCAATAATTTCAGTCGCAGCCGTTTTAGTCTATTGTTTGTTATTTTATTCAGGTCTTTTGTGATGATAGACGTTAAGGGGTTGTGATCTGTGTGGACCGTAACATCTTTGCGACCATAGACAATAGTATGAAATTTTGCAAATGCGAATGTAATGGCTAGCAACTCTTTTTCGATTTGGGCATAATTGGCCTCACTAGCTGTCAAAGAACGAGAGGCGTAACAGACCGGTTTACTGTCTTGCATTAGGACGGCACCAAGTGCATGCTGACTTGAATCAGCGTAAATTGTAATTGCTTTGGATTCGTCAAATGGTGTCAATAAAGTAAGATCAGCTATTTTAGACTTCAACAATTTGACTTGATTTTCATGAAGGTCAGACCATAGCCATTCTGTATTTGACTTGAGCAAGTCTCTAAAGGGACTAACAAGTTCGGAAAGATTTGGGATGAATGATCTCAAGTAATTAACAGAACCAAGGAATCGCTGTAAGTCTTTTCTACTTTTGGGACTTTGCAAATCCAAAACTGCTTTTATTTTCTCGTCATCAGGACGTATACCTTTAGAGTCAAATATGAGGCCCAAAAACTTAACGCTTCTTACAAAATATTGTAGTTTGGAGCTGTTGAATTTAACATTATTCTGACGAGCGGCTAACATTACTCTTTCAACTATTGATGCTAATTCTTCGGCTGATTCTGCGGCGCACAAAACGTCATCAAAGTAAACTGTTACACCATCAATACTCCCAAAAATTGAGTGCGTCATCTTTTGAAAATGCTCGGGTAAAACTGACAATCCAAATGGCGCACGTCGAAACTTATAGACCCCAAAAGGAGATGAGAATGTGCAAAGGCTAGACGCTTCGTCACTAAGCTGAAAGTGATAAAACCCGTCTTTTAAATCAAATACACAATAATATTTTTTATTGGCTAATCTCGCACTTATTTCCTGAATGGTAGGAATTAGGGTGAAATCACGAATCAAATTTTCGTTTAAATACTTTGGGTCAAGGCAAATTCGCAAATCACCTGTAGCGTGTTTTTCAACTATTACTAAGTTGTGGACCCACTCTCCAGCACGGCATTTTTCTATTATCCCCTTGGATTCAAGATCCTTGAGTTTGTCTTCAAGCCTCTCGCTTATTTTAAGAGGAACTCGGCGGGCAGGGCAGCATCTGGGTATAGCATCAGGTTTAAGTTTCAAATCCAGGACCCCAGGAAAACATCCCAACCCAGTAAAGACATCCTGATTATTTTTTAAAAACTGTTCGGCTGTTTTTTCCAGCTGAACAGTTACATTGTGGACACTATTCCTAGATATAAGTTTTAGCGCAACACACGCTGTAAGACCCAAAATTGGCACTGCTTTGGGCTCCCGTACCACCATAAATTGCAGGGCAGTGGCAGTTGACTTATATACAATAGTAATGTCAATCTTACCCAGTGGCTTTATTTTAAAACCACCAAATGATTCCAAGAGCGTGTCACACTTCTTCATAACCAAACGATAGTTAGGTTGGACTTTTTTGAGCACTGACTCAGGAAAAATATTGACCTCAGCCCCTGAATCCAATTTAAACTTAACAATGACACCATTAATTGGCAAACTTATTAACCACTGCATACAATTCTGTGGCTTATTATTATTGCTAATACATCCAACGTCGTAATGGCCAAAACTCAAATTATCAACACTAATGCTCAGGTTATCACATTGATTTTGAACGTCTATGGTACTCAAGTCATTGTGAGGATCAATGCCCAAAGGAATGGCTTCACTTATTTCATGAGTTTTAGGTATGGTCTTTTTTAGTTGCTTACATACCTTAGCGAAATGATTCATCCCTTTGCACTGGGAGCAAACCTGACCATAGGCTGGACATTGGCGATATTTGTGTTGATATCCACAGCGGTTGCAACTCGGTGGACGTCTGAGAACCTCTGATGCTCTGTGGGGTTGTGGCAATTTGCTGCTTGAACTCGAGACACCACGAGAATTTGTTGTTGGTCTCAGCTGGACGTTGTGTACAGGCGACGATGACGAGTGTTGAGATTCAGAAAGAACCTTCATATTCTTGTCTGCAGTTTCCACAGCTCTACAGTGCGCAACAACTTTGTCCAAAGTTTGGTCTTCACGCAATAGCCGTTCCTGAGACGCTGAGCAGTTGATACCCAATATTATTTGGCATCTCAACAGCTTATCTTCCTGGTCACCAAACTCACATACTGTGACGAGCTCCTTCAGGTTTGTGTAGAATGCGTCAAATGGTTCGTTGGTGGCTTGCTTCCGACTCAGAAATTTGAAAACGCACATAGTCAGATTTTTCTTGGGCACGCAATAGTCCTCTAAAACCTTCAATACGGTATCGACGGTCTCTTCTTCAGGTTTTAACGTAGTTATTGTCCTGTATAGTCGAAGCGCCTTCACTCCCATCAGATTTTTCAAACCAGCGACTTGCACCAGAGTAGATTTCTTAGTGGATTCAATAGCCGTGGCATATATTGTGAAGTCATCCTGGAAGTCGGCGAATTTTCTAGCCAAATCTTCAGAGTCGATTTCTAACGGATCAGGTTTATGGAACTCCATCGTCGGTTTGCAAACAACAAAATTTGAGTTGATCACAATCTCTATGAATCACTGAAGTAAACGAACGTTTGACATTTACCACCAACGAAGACTACCGACTGCGCTATGTTTAGGTTCGAATAATTTACTACTGTTTACTGAAGATAACTTTAATAATATTATTAGTCAGTAGAGATGGGTTGTTCTGTATCAATCTGATACTTTGTATCAGATACCGAGAAGTATCAGATACTCTTAAATGTGACAAGCCAAAAGTACCTGATACTCGAGTACCTGGTCCTCGTTGTTCCTTGATCCATTTGGTTGCTCCTCGGTCCTCGTTGTTCCTTGATCCATTTGGTTGCTCCTCGGTCCTCGTTGTTCCTTGATCCATTTGGTTGCTCCTCGGTCCTCGTTGTTCCTTGATCCATTCGGTTGCTCCTCGGTCCTCGTTGTTCCTTGATCCATTTGGTTGCTCCTCGGTCCTCGTTGTTCCTTGATCCATTTGGTTGCTCCTAGGTCCTCGTTGTTCCTGGCTCCACCTTCCGGAGTTCCTAGTCCTACCCAAACCCACCCTTCTACCGCCCCGCGGTATTCGGCCCCTTTTGGCGCTCGTTCGTTCGGATACCAACCTACCTACCTCTTCACACTGCATTATCAGTATCGCGTAGGTACCCTATTTAAATTGTATCATTATTCATGATGTTCTTGTAATATTTTGGGTGAGTTCTTAGATTTTCAATGCAATCATGCAATGCACGTATCATGGGTTCAACTGGATCAAAGTAAATAGAAGTAGATTTAGATTTCTCTCTCGCTCTCTCGACAAGACTTGTCAAGGTACCTATGTCGGTATTGAAAAAAAAAAAAAAAAAAATGATGGCCATGAAGAACATCTCGAGTATCAACCACGTTTCTTCATCTTCAAAGTGCTTTAGATTGAGAACGGAATAAGATAATATATTATAGCAATTCTGACTTCACCATCTTATGAGGTGTCACTTGACAGACCGTTTCATTTTCGGAATTTAGGGTGGACCCCCCCCCCCCCAACAAAAACCGAAAAACCCCCCTCAGCTTTTACACATTTCCACGCTGAACACAAGGTAAAGTCAAAAGACATTTTGGACCGAGAACAATAGCCACATTTTCTTCGAAAATTCGCTAAAAAAATGAATCTTTTAATTAACAGTTCGATGGAACGTTTCCTGCCACGAGCACGACTAGATAGGTAGCTATTGGAAACTGCAGAAAAAAACACTTGCATACGTATATATATAGTGTTGATGGGATTGACTAGTGTGAAGAAGCAGGTTGTATAAAATGACCAAGCTAGTCTTTTTTTTTCCGTGTTTATTTTCTCACGACGTTTCGGCAATGGAACAAAGCCCTATTCATGCGAGGTTACATGTAGAAGTGAAAAGTTTTTACATTAAACTGAAGAACTGTTGTGGAGAAGTAAACAAATGGAACAAATGGAGTCCATTTGTTTACTTCTCCACAACAGTTCTTCAGTTTAATGTAAAAACTTTTCACTTCTACATGTAACCTCGCATGAATAGGGAGAAGCCCTATTCATGCGAGGTTACATGTAGAAGTGAAAAGTTTTTACATTAAACTGAAGAACTGTTGTGGAGAAGTAAACAAATGGAACAAATGGAGTCCATTTGTTTACTTCTCCACAACAGTTCTTCAGTTTAATGTAAAAACTTTTCACTTCTACATGTAACCTCGCATGAATAGGGAGAAGCCCTATTCATGCGAGGTTACATGTAGAAGTGAAAAGTTTTTACATTAAACTGAAGAACTGTTGTGGAGAAGTAAACAAATGGAACAAATGGAGTCCATTTGTTTACTTCTCCACAACAGTTCTTCAGTTTAATGTAAAAACTTTTCACTTCTACATGTAACCTCGCATGAATAGGGCTTTGTTCCATTGCCGAAACGTCGTGAGAAAATAAACACGGAAAAAAAAGACTAGCTTGGTCATTTTATACAACCCGTATATATATATATATATAAAAGAAAATACAAAATTTATTCCACAAAATACAAAATTCCACGAATATTTCGGAATACCCAAAATAGGGGAGCTGAAAATCCTAGGAAAAATATTTTCGAGGCACCAGATACCGTGAAACGGCAGATCCGAACGAGTGAGAGGACTAGAGGAGGGAAGATCCTCGTTACTGAGCATTTTCGGTTCTTAGTTGTGACAAGTATCAGGTAAAAGTATCAGGTACTGGAAAGGAACAGGAACAACTTGTTCCTGTGACAGAAAGAAGCTGTCACAACCCATCTCTATTAGTCAGATACACACTACCGAACATCATCAAGGTCGCTCATGCCTTATGGATCCTCCTAAGTAGTTAGTTATGGAACGTACATCATGGATCATACAAAGTAGGTACTTGGTTCACAATGTGTAATGGAGGAAGCTCATACTAATATCTAACAGATAGTAAATTCAATATGTACAACTTGTTGTGAATTTTAATGTTTTCTTTTGACCTTTCAATGGTCATTCCCAAAACCTGCTTTGCAGTCCCCAAGTCCTTAATTTCAAAATGTGATTTCAAATTATTTTTCAATTTTTTGCATTCCTCAGGATTATTGTGGAAGACTATAATATTATTATTGCGTTATACGTTGACGATTATATTATAATCGTCAACGTATAACGCAATAATCATGACCGAGTCACCATTAATTTTGTAAAAGATACAACATTCATAGGCACTTTGCTTAAAACCAAGGTTTAGAAAAACTTCTTTAGTTTTAAGGTGAAAATTTCTAGAGCTTTGCTTCAGCCCATAAATTGACTTTTTAAGCAGACAAACTTTATTTTCTTCCCCTTGTTTAACAAAACCTTCTGGTTGAGCCATATATATTTTTTCTTTTAAATCTCCAGAAAGAAATGCACATTCGACGTCAAAATGTTGAATATTTAAATTGAGTTCACAAGCAAGAGCAAAAAGAAATCTCAATGAACTGTAACTAACAACAGGAGAAAATGTATCAGTATAATCAGTACCAAATTTTTGGCTACAACCTTTTGCCACCAGTCTAGCCTTATATTTCAAAATTTCCCCAGTAGCTCCCTTTTTAATCCTATAAACCCACTTATTTTTTACAACATTGCAATTTTTAGGTTTATCAACTAGTATATAAGTTTTATTTTTCATAAGACAATCAATTTCAGATTTCATTGCATTTTTCCAATTTTTAGAATTAGGATCTGAAATAGCCGCCTGATATGTATCAGGTTCCCCATCCATGCAAATGTAAGAAACAAAATCTGGAAATTCTTTTTGCTTACGATCTCTAGTTGGATATCTTCTTTCATCTTCTGCATTAGTCCCATGAAGTCCGTCATTGTTGATTGCTCCCAGGGTCCTATCAGTCTCTGGTGTTGAGTCGGAAAACGTCTCGTCATAAGTTGTTTCAGAGTTTTCTTGATATTGAGCATCCTCATAGGTAGGATCGTCATCATCAATGGTACCGCTCTCAGTGTCATCTTCAGTGTCCGATTCATTGACATCAGATTGCTCAGTAATTTCAGATTCCTGAACTTCAAACTGTCTCAGTTGACCAGTGCCAGGATGTTGAATTTCATGTGTAGCTGTGACAGGAGTACCCTCAAGGAATTCGACTGAACAGGCAACAACGAGTTTGTGAGTTTCAGGGTCAATCAAACGATACCCTTTGGTCAATTCACAGTAGCCGACAAAAGTATATAACTTGCTTTTGTCATCCAGCTTCTTTCGTTTTTGGGACGGAATATGTGCATATGCAGGGCAGCCAAATACACGCAGGTGTGAGAGATCAGGCTTCCAACCACTCCATTTTTCTTCTGGTGTCATACCTTGTAGTCTACTGCTGGGTGACCGATTAGTCAAATAGATTGCAGTATTGGCGGCTTCTGCCCAGTAGCGCTTGTCATGAAGGTTGGCATCAATCATCATAGCTTTCAACTTCTCAGTTATTGTGCGATTGTACCTTTCAGCAACCCCATTCATTTCAGGATTGTATGGAACTGTCAGCTGATGCTTAATCCCTTTGGCTTTTAATAGGTTTTTAAAACGTTCATTGCAGTATTCTAAACCATTGTCCGAGCGGATTGCTTTTATTTTGCTGTCACACTCATTTTCAATCACAACGCAGAATTCTTCAAATGCTGAAGTTACACCATCTTTTGACTTGAGGAAGTATGCAAATACCTTCCGAGTACTGTCATCAATAATTGTGAACATGTACCGAGCACCACTCCAAGACGGTTGTTCAAAATAACAAAGGTCGGTGTGAAGTAAGTCGAGACGGTTAGCAGCAAGTTTTGTCTTGGACGACTTGAAGGATTTCCTTGGCTGTTTGGCCTTGATGCATGACACGCACTTATCAAATGTTGCATTAGCGGAGAAATTGACACCTGTAGACATTTTTAGTAATTCTTTCATGCTGACATGGTTAAGGTGAGCAAGGCGACGATGCCAGAGTTCATGATTTTCCGAATTGAGAGCCAATAGGGCAGTTCCACTGTTTTGGGTATCAAGCACATAGAGACCCCCAGCGTTAGTTGCTGATGCAATAATCTCTCCCTCAATCTGGCATGACTTAGCGTCAATTATTTGGCAATGGTCCTGTGATAAATGAACAACAACAACAACACGGATAAGGGATTCGGGAATAAAGGGTTGAGATATGTAAATGAATGAACGTGGTTGTGTATTTCTATTTCCCATTTAAATTATTACATTTGGCACAGTCAATTAGGACTTAAAGTCGGTAAATGTCGGTTTCGGGTGGTGCGTCATCCGCGACACAAGGTATGAACGCCGCTGAACTCAGTCGCGTCATCGGAGATGCGATAAAACAAGCGATGGTGGCACAACAGCGAACGATAGCCGACGCGTTAACCACGTCCTTGTCAACTGTTACCGTTTCGGAGACTGCAACACGGCCGGCTAGCAGTATTGTCTCGAATTTATCACCATTCGATGAAGGTAACGAAACATTTTCTTCGTACTTGGAACGCTTAGAGAACCATATGGAACTGAGGGAACTGAATACAACCTCACCCGAGGGTGACAAAAAGTGTGCTCAGATACTCATAAACTGCTTATCTGCAAAACTTTATCAAGTGCTATCGTCTCTAACCGCCCCAGAAAAACCGAAAGACAAGTCTTTTAAGGAAATAAGTAACCTGTTACGCGAGTATTTGTGCCCAACCCCTAGCGAAATAGCTGAACAGCATATATTTTCGGTGAGGCTTCAGAAGCCAGATGAAACAGTATCACAGTATTTAGCTGAACTCAAGCGCCTAGCCATGACTTGCAATTTTAATTGTGCTGCTTGCAAGAAATCCACCATGGAAACTCATGTACGATCGCAGTTTGTGAGGGGGCTTAAGGATTCCAGCATTAGAGAGAGGCTACTTAGAGAAACGAAGGGCACTTTAACGGAAGTTATGAACCTAGCAGTATCTTTCGAACAAAGCCAAATTGAAAGCAAAGCAATGGAACAGGATGCGTCCCACCCTGTGAACAAAATTAAACAGAAAAACTTCGCACGAAAAAAAAACAAACCCCGACTCAACCAAAAACCATCCAAAGAATGTCGGAACTGTGGTGGGAGTTGGCCACACGACGGGAAGTGTCCGGCAGAGGGGGAACAATGTTATAACTGTAAGGGACGAAATCATTTTGCTTCAGTCTGCAGAAAGAAAATGGTTAAATACGTGACTGAGAATGTGGATAGTGACAGCGATGAGGGCGAAGTTAAGCATATATGCAACATCACAGCTGGCAAGGGTGCACAAGATGTACTGCTGAGAGTGAATGACTCCTCTGTAAAGTTCTGTGTTGACACTGGATCAGCAGTCAACATTGTCTCCTGGAATACCTATAAAAGCCTTAGTCCGCGCCCAATACTATCACTCCCTGATGGAATAAAATTATTCCCGTATCAGTCAGAAGAACCTCTCGCGATTCGGGGGAAATTCAACTCAGTTGTCACGTTTAAAAACACGTCAGTGAATGCCGAAATTTTTGTTGTGAACAAAAACGCCCCATCCCTTCTGAGTCGATCTACAGCCATTGATCTAAACTTGGTAAGGTTTTTGTATCAAGTGACTCCTGGCAACCAAATTCAAAAACAATACCCATCCCTTTTCAAGGGTATTGGCAAATTGAAAAACACTGTGGTGGATCTACACGTAGACCCTAAAATAAAACCGGTTGCAAATCCACACCGGAGAATACCGTTTCACATGCGAAAAGCAGTAGAACAGGAAATACAACGGCTGATAGAAGCTGACGTTATTGAGAAAGCAAGCGGTCCCACACCCTGGGTTTCACCCGTGGTACTTGTCCCTAAATCAAATAACAAGATACGTATTTGTGTGGATATGAGAGAGCCTAATGCAGCTATTACCAGGGAGCGTCATATAACACCAACTATGCGTGACATAATTGCAGAGTTAAATGGCTCGAAAGTCTTCAGCAAGATTGACATGAACGAGGGATATCATCAGTTGATCCTTGGAGAACAATCCCGATACTTGACAACATTCTCTACGCATTTAGGGTTGTACCGCTATAAGCGATTGAGCTTTGGTATCTCAGCTGCTGCAGAAATATTTCAGGACACAATCAGACAGGTACTGGCGGGCATTAAAGGAGTCATGAACGTCAGTGATGATATTCTCATCTACGGGAAGACCGAAGAAGAACACAACTCAGCATTACATCAGGTATTGGCCACGCTCATGAAGAAAGGTTTGACGCTGAATCCAGACAAGTGTGAATTCGGACTGAAGGAAGTTCGTTTCTTCGGTCATATTTTCAAAGGAGATGGAGTGTACCCTGACCCTGAGAAGGTAGCGGCTTTCTCAGAACTTGCCACTGGTAAACCACCAAAAACCGCTGGAGACGTCAGGTCAATTCTTGGGCTGATAAACTACTGTGGAAACTTTATTCCAAAATTGACAAAGCCACTCAGAGATCTAATCAAGAGTGGTGTTGAATTTGAGTGGGGTAGAGAACAGATAGAGGCACTGAACAACCTAAAAATACAACTTACTGAATATGTGAAGAACTCATACTTCGATGTCAACAAGACAAGTCACCTTATAGTGGACGCTGGACCCGATGGACTTGGAGCAATTCTTGCACAACCTGATGGAACCCAGACACACGTGATTGAGTGTGCAAGTACTAGTCTAACCCCAACAGAGACCAGGTATAGCCAACTCGAGCGAGAAATGCTTGCCATCACCTGGGCAGTACACCATTTCAAGCTATATCTGCTCGGAAGAAGTTTTGTGGTTCATACTGACCACAAACCTCTGGTGCATATCTTAAAGAATCCAAGGGCCGAAATGTCACCCAGGCTAGAGCGACTAATATTTAAACTACAAGGCTTCAACTTCGACGTCATCCACACGCCTGGAAAAACCAATCCGTCAGATTTCTTTTCAAGGCACCCGTGCAAAAATTCTTCGAGGCGAAAAGATTTTGTAGAAGCTCATGTCAATGCTGTCGCTGATCTCTACCTGCCAGTTTCGCTATCCAGGAACGAGATTGCAGAGGCAACAGCCCAAGACACAATACTACCCAGAGTCTGTTCCATCCTTCTGGGGCACAAAACAGAAAATGTTGCAGACCTGGACACCTACAGCAAAATCCTAAATGAGTTATCACTCACATCCGATGGACTCCTCCTTAGAGGCAATCGAATAATTCTGCCAGACTCACTACAGGGCAAAGCTATAGAGTTGGCACACTTTGGACACCAAGGCTTGTTAAAAACCAAAGAATTCCTTCGGTCAAGAGTATGGTTCCCGAATCTGGGTAAAAAGGTCGAAGACAAACTGAAGAGTTGCATTCCATGCCTTGCCGTGTCCCCAAGCACATCACCAGCGCCAGTCGTCACAACTCCTCTTCCAAACACACCATGGAGCCAACTAGCCATTGATTTCGCCGGACCGTTCCCAAATGGCAAATATATCATGGTCCTGATCGACGAATATTCAAGGTATCCACTTACCAAAGTAATCGGGGATGTCAGCACCAGGACAGTACTCAAACACCTGAAAGAATGGTTCACAATGTTTGGATTCCCAGTCACTGTGAAATCTGACAACGGCCCACCATTTAATGGACGAGAATTTACAGCATGTCTTGAGAACATGGGGATTAAACACAGAAAAGTGACCCCCTGTTGGCCCCAAGCAAACGGGACGGTAGAACGTTTCATGAGAAACATGGTCAAGTTTATCAAAACCTGTGAAGCCGACAGAGCAACCTGGGAAAACAAGCTTGAAAACTACATGATGATGTATCGATCAACAACCCACTCAACAACTGAACACACTCCTGCAGAACTGATCTTCCAGTACTCATTCAAGACAGTCCTGCCACAAGAAACTTCATCTCCGTCACGGCAGCATAAACAGGTGTTAAAAAAAGATGACTTCCACAAGAAGAAGTTCAAATCATATGCTGACAGTGCACGCCATGCAAAAGAACCGTCATTGACCATCGGAGACCAGGTCCTGCTGAAACAAAACAAAAGAAACAAAACTACACCGTTATTCAACCCAACCCCGTTTGTAATAACTGATCTTCAAGGTACAATGGTAACAGCAACACAAGGTGGCAAAACTATTACACGAAATTCAGCCCATTTCAAGAAAATACCTGCAACTATTGAACCAAACAGCCCTCCAAAAGCTCATGCCAACTCGTTGAAATCTCCGCCCCGAACAAACCAGCGGTTGACCATGTATGAGGATTTTGAAAAGGGAATTGAAGGGGACCACCACCTGCAGCAAAACTCCACCCCTACGACGAAATCATACATCACATCTGATAACCAACCTGAGATGAAAAAGTCACCCCCAGAAAACGAGGGCCTGAGAAGATCTGAACGAATTAAGCAAGCAAAATCAAACCTAAAAAACTTAATTTCATAAAAAACACACAAAAAAAAACACAAAAAAAAAAAAAAAAAAAAGGAGGTGAAGGGATGAAGATAGGATACTTATCTACATAATATTATTAAGAAATGAAATTTGATTAATGATTTGATTTGAATTAAAGTAGACTTAAAAACATACTAGTTAAATTGTATCTAGTGAATCGTTGTGAACGATGTCGCATCTATAATATTATGTGATTCGGTGGTATTACTATGTAACTTATTTTGCTAATTATGTAAACATGTTAAATTTATGTAAGTAGGAGAGAGTTGTGATAAATGAACAACAACAACAACACGGATAAGGGATTCGGGAATAAAGGGTTGAGATATGTAAATGAATGAACGTGGTTGTGTATTTCTATTTCCCATTTAAATTATTACAGGTCCCTGTCAAAAATTACAGTAAAGCCCTTTTTTGTGATAGAATTTACCGACATTAAATTGGCAGCCATATCCTTGACATAGGTAACATTTGAGATGGTTTGAATTCTTCCTGATGTTAACTCAACTTCTACGTCACCTGTACCGGCACACTCTAGCACTGTGTTATCTGCTATGTAAACCTTTCGATTGGGACTTTTCCAGCCAAAATTCGTGAAAATTTCTCTGTTTCCAGACATATGTGAGCTGGCTCCAGAGTCAATATACCAGACACCCAGACCCCTTGGATCTGCCTTATGTGACAGTAACGCCTTCTGATGATTAGATGGATTCTCTTTATTTGAGCCACCTTGCGATTTGCCATGAGTGCTACCTCCGCTGCTCCTTTGGTTTTGGTTACCCTGTTGTTTTCTGTCACCACTGTTATTTTGTCCC
Source organism: Stenodema calcarata (assembly GCA_963920205.1). Classification (NCBI taxonomy): domain Eukaryota; kingdom Metazoa; phylum Arthropoda; class Insecta; order Hemiptera; family Miridae; genus Stenodema; species Stenodema calcarata. The sequence goes on from OY986054.1 coordinate 33,421,292, forward strand.
TTCTTCTTGATACAATGTTCGTTCTTATAGTGACCTTTGATTTTACAAATATAGCAGTATGGTGGTTTCTTCTTAGATTGGTTGTTTGAATAAAGGGCATTCTGGGAGTTGCTCGCCCCTTTGCTATATTTGTCATCACTCATTAGCTTATTTTTTACATAATCAGAAGTTAGCTGAGTTCCTGAATTTTCTAGAGCCATTATCATTGGTTCAAAGAATTCAGGTACCTTTTAGCATTATCATGGCTAGGAAATCATCATCTAGAGGTCGCTTCATAGCAGTTAATTGCTGATTTAGACGTAAAATTTCATTTATGTAATCCTCCATGGTGGAAAAACTGGCAAGTTTAATGGAACAAATTTTTTCTAGTACCTTCAAAGCTGTGTTCAGCCCCATGTCCTCATAAGCCTTTTCAAGGGCATCCCATGCTTCCATAGCAGTGTTAGCATTTATAATTATAGGATAAAGCATCGCCGTCCGAGAAACCCACAACCGCACACCAAGTGTTGTCAAGGATCAAAACGCTTTTCATCTCAAACTTCCATTCAACAAAATTTTCTCTTCCCTTCAATTTTGCGCATGGCAATACATTTGAGTTGCTGTCACCCATGATTTAGACACGATTATGACGATGCAAACTGGGAAAAATCGACGAACTTACGTTTGAGTCGGCAACACGTTGTCGGAAAAATGCGATAGTACGACGACGTAAAAACACTACTTATCACTGATTCCGGAACTTATCACTGATTCTGGGCGACATAACCTGTTGGTAGAGCTGGTGGAAGATCAGTGAAAAGAACACTTTCATAACATAAATTTAATATTATGTTTTATTGTGAAAAGAAACGCAGGATGATTAGAACGAACTATATAAAGAACAGAGAGACATATCCAATATAGAAAAGGAATAAGATGGATGCTACTATCTGATGATATCATGGATCGCGATGGAACTACAATATTTACAACACTCTCCCTTAGTTTCATAAACCGATCCAATATAGCTAGAAAATGACAATTACAAGAAATTTTCTACATACTAGAAAGAGACAAAATGACCCAAAAAAACAAAACAAAGAACTGCAAATATATGAAAGATTGTCCAACTTCACAGCAAGTTTTAATCCAGGCCAATGCCTCTGCAACAGTACAAGTGTTTGGCCTTTGGAACACTTTTTGTCAAAAAATCGGCCAACATTTCATTAGTGGACAAATAATCAATCTTGATTATACCATTCTCAAATTGATCTCTGACATAATGGTAACGGATATGAATATGCTTAGTTCTTTTGCTTGAAACATCACTTTCTGCCATTTTGATGGCACCATTATTATCGCAGAAAAATTGTAAGCCAGTAGAAGGTATCAAAATATTACAAATTGGCATTTCACCAAGTAAATCAGTAGCAAAATTATAGATGAAAACAGCTTCTCTTGCACCATCACTAAGTGAAATATATTCTGCTTCAGTGGAGCTTCTAGACACTATTTTCTGCTTGCGACTTTCCCAATGAATTGCTGAACCCGACATCAAAACAACAAACCCAGAATAAGATTTTCTATCTGAATAGCGTAATACATGTTTTGCTGCAATCCAATGAGTTTTGTCATGAGCAGTATGTATAAATGTTAAAACCTCCTCGCGCGTTAAAACGTAAAAATTGTAGTGATGAATACCTACGTAGTATAGTAGGGTTTTCTGTGTTATACCTACGATTTCATCCACAGACGTGCGACGAGGTTAGTAATAAAACTTACGTACGTAATAGGCTCGTGAAATTTGAAAATACTGCTGTCGTGTACGGAATTCGTATTTTTCATTAACTGAAGTTGTTCGTTTTCTAGATGAGTTGGGTTGTAAATTTAAAGTGCGCCGCTATCGGATGTGACGTTCGATTTAAGACTCATCCAACTGCTTCCTTTTTTTGCTTTCCCGACCCGAATGTGATCAAGCCCGACCATCAGAAGAGGTGAGTCTGTTAAATTATTCTAATGGTTTCGTTTTAATCTACTTTAAATTACGTTCGTAGTAGGTACACGTTCATTGTGCAGTGCATTTTTTTGCTTGTTTACTTTCCGACCCCGTACCTCGTTGGTTACCGTACTCACCCGCACCGCACACATTATTTACCTACATTCTCTATTATAGTAACCTTAATGGGATTATTAAGTAAAGTTAGGGTAATTCTGAGCCTAATCCAGTCAACTTAAATACTCTCCACACTGCGATGTTGTTGGCATAAATAGACGACAATAAAATGCAGAATTAGACGTCGCAAACGTGAACTGATAAGGAGGGAAGCGATCTTACATTTTACACTTTTTCCTTATCATACTACCTACCTTTTCTAAATTGATTATTATTTTGTTCTGAGCAGAATAAGTGATGTGGATTTCCCTTTTCCGACACTTATGTTACTCTAAATATTTATTTTTAGTGACATAACTATAGTAATGCATAGAAAGAATTGAGGTTAACCGGACAATTGCTCAGAATTACCAAAGTTAGTCAAGAATAATTATAGTAAAGTTAGGGTGATTGTAAGGCGACCAACCGTCTACTTTTTCAGACTTCATGGAATAATAAATTGTTCATCCATCATTTTCAGGTTGCAAATATGGCGAGAGGTATCGGGGCAAACTGACTCGTTACGTTCACACAAGCTGTGCCAAAGACACTTTGATGCAAAGCAATTTTACGACAGCGATAGACTTCGGTTGGTCCGAGGAAGTGTGCCCAGCTATCGTACCGGGCCGCTTAATCCCAATAGTGGAACTCAACCTGTTCTGTACTCTCTATGGGACAAAGCTGAAGAATTTGTGAGTACCTACTCTTACTATCAAGTCGAGTGGACATCAGACTTGAAGTGCAATATGACATAATGTTGACCTACTGGTGGAATTTTCCTGTTTCAGCTCAAGAAACTTCAGTTTGTCAGGAAAAACGCCTCAGGGACCGAGAAGCTGTTTAGCCCTCCATGCGTCAACGCCTGGCTCCGGACGCTGAAAGCTATTCGTTCCCTTTGGGAGTACTTGAGCATTGAGCTTCCTAATGTTTAGTACCTACAGGTGATTACACACAATAACAATAGCACGCCCAATTACGATTGTATGACGAGCATTACACATTTATTCGCAACTTTTGATGAAATGAAAAGTTCCTGTCATGTAGCATGGCTATAAGAGCGAATCTTCAAAGAAGTATTCCTGCTACTGATTTTTGACTCTAAAGTCAAGTTTGACCCGCTTCTTTTTCAGAAAAATAGGGTCCCTCTGTCGTGATTAATCACCCCACACGTCAGGTGAATTAATAATAATTTTTAGCCATAAATACCTATTTTTACCCCCAAAAACCAATATCTCTAACCCCTATTCTGTGCGAAAAACAAGTGAAATGGCATTTTTCTGTCTTTACTCACCCTTCCATACACTTCCAGTCATTTTATATTGCAATTACAGCCGTTTTTACCGATTTTTGACCCCTAGAAAGTCCAATTTGACCCCCTTGAAATGTTTTAAAATTGCTAATTTTGAACTCAACCTTTTGTTTGGCAATAGGTACAAACGTTTTGGAGAAATTTGGAATTTTTATCATGTACCCAAGGACAGATATTATCTGGAGTGGCACATAGATATACATCATTTTTTTAAATTTAGGTGATGCTCTGAAACGGATTTGCCTATAAAAATATTTCAAACATTCATGTTCTGAAAATGATATATAAAATCACTGAAAGTGGCATGGAAGGTTGAGTGGAGACAAAAATATCATTTCATTTGCTTTTCACACAGAATAGGGATTGTTTGAACGGGTAAACGAAATAATCACGCGTAATAAACACCGGATAATAACTGGTTTTAATTCACACGAGAACGGATGAAACTGGATAAAACAAACGGTATTATAATAATGATAACAGTACAGAAACTTTGATAGTGATAACACTCGATCTATACAAACGGGTCGGGGGAACAGGTCGGACAACCGAACAACGGCTCCTACCAGCCATCATGGTGAGCACTCTATTGGGGCAAGTAATAACTATTACCTACCAGCCCAAACATCCTCCCCCCACAATGAGGCACTCATTCTAACAAGTTTAAGAAACGGGCACTAACAGTCCTTTGGTAGCGGGCAGAGCTTGACTAACGGGCGGAGTTTCTCCCCATTACCAGACCGGACTCTAGCTACACGGGTTACACCATCTTTACCAGGAATGAGGTCCACTATCACACCCATGGGCCACGACAGAGGAGGAATATTGTCTTCCTTAATCAACACTACATCCCCCACTGTAGCAGGGCGATCAGGGGTATTCCACTTAGATCGGGTCTGGAGGTCTAACAGGTACTCAGAGTGCCACTTCTTCCAGAATTGACTTACCAGATTAGAAACAAACTTCCACTTAGGAGCTAATCGGGAGCTGAAGTCAAACACATTGCTCTCAGGTAAAGCAGTAAGCGGGCGTTGAACGAGAAAATGAGCAGGGGTAAGTACCAGTATGTCATCTGGTGAGGAGGATTGGTGAACTAATGGGCGGCTGTTAAGAATGGCCTCAATCCTAATGGCAACGGTGCTGAACGTTTGAAGCGTGGTGGTTTGATCTCTTAAATTGACCTTCAACAGTCGTTTAGCAGACTTAACGGCAGCCTCCCATAACCCACCAAAATGCGGTGCCCTAGGTGGAATGAATTTCCATTCCACCCCTCGGTTAGCGAGTCGTTCAGCTACTACATGATCAAGGGGGCTAGCAGAACGGATTTGGTTGAGTAAGTTGGATGACCCCAGGAAATTACGACCATTGTCGCTCCAAATAGCTGAAGGAACGCCTCGGCGACCCATAAACCGCTCCAAGCATTGGAGAAACCCATCGGTACTAAGATCCATAACAACTTCAAGATGGACGGCTTTGGTTGTGAAACAAACAAAAACGGCAAGGTAAACCTCAACGGCTCGAGCTCCTCGAAGACCGGCAATAGAAACAGTGAACGGGCCACAAAAATCAACTCCGACCTGCTCAAAGGCAAAGGCACGGGTGACTCGGGCCTCAGGCAGCTGACCCATCATGGGCTGAAACGGTCTCGGTTTAATTGAAAAACAACGGGTACACCCAGCTAAAACACGATTAACGGCATTTCTCCCATCAATCACCCAGTATCGGGTACGCAGGTGGGCCAGCGTGGCTCTGGGCCCTACATGCATGCATGTAGTGTGGGCGTAACGGATGAGCAGCGGTACCAGTAAATCAGAAGGTTTAAGCAAAGCGGGGTGCTGTGTCTCAAATGACCCAGGCATATTTGATAAGCGACCCCCTACTCGGAGAGTGCCTTCAGAATCGGAAAATATAGCCAACTGTTTCATCAGTTTAGTTGGTTTAGCTCCTTTAATGGTGGCTTCTTGGATCTCAGACAAGCTGCGACCTTGAGAACGGCGAACGAGAACTGAATCGGCTTTCTGAAGCTCAGATGTGCTTAACGGTGGTCTAGTCTGAGATAGCAAACAGGAACGGCGGATTTTACAATTATTAATAAAGCGGATTATCCAAGCAGTAACTCGACGCAAAACAGTATAAGAGCTAAAACGGGCTTCAAACGGAGTCTCAACAACAGTTGCAGCTATTACTCTCGATGAAGCTCTGATTTCACTTGAAACAGAATCGGGTTTCAAATCAGGGCGAATCCTCCTCACTGGCCACAAGGAACGGTCGGAAGCCAACCAATCTGGACCATTCCACCACAAGGAACAGTTCACTAACTGATCAGGTTTGGCTCCACGGGAGGCAACATCAGCGGGGTTGTCAGCAGAACGGACATGGAACCAGTGCTCTTTGGGCAAGTGGGACAGGGTTCGAGCAACCCTGTTACCCACAAATACCTTCCAAACGGGAGCGGGGTCAGCGGTGAGCCAGGATAGGGCAACTGTGCTATCAGAACAGGCAATTATTGCAGAATTGGGAACAGAAGGATATTCGGAACGGACACGAGTCATGGTTTTACCCAATAGTTCCGCCGCTAGCAGTTCTAATCGGGGAATTGACTGAGGTTTCATTGGAGCGATTTTTGCTCGAGCCAAAATTAAACGGGCAGCAAATTCACTGTTCATCTGAGATACATGATAAACTGTGGCAGCATAGGCCTTTTCGGAGGCATCCGCAAATCCTACTAACCATTGAACGGGGGCATCCACTCGTATGTGACGAGGGATGGAAACAGACTGAAGCAAATTGAGGGTATCAGCAAGGGCAGCCCAATCATGAACAAATGAACCTGGTAACGGATCGTCCCAATCATACTTTGAACGACAAATCTCCCTTTGAATGAAACGAGCTTGAACAGAAACTGGCATAATCCACCCAGCGGGATCGTAGATCCTTCCAACTTGACTAGCTAACTCTCTCTTGGTGTGAACAGTAAGAGAAACGGGAACCTTAAAGTAAAACTCATCAGTGGTAGGGTTCCAGGAGATTCCCAACATTTTTAATGGCTTTTCATCATCGGAGGTCAGACAAACAGGAACAGAGGGGGCAAGCCGGTGCTCTTCTGGAAAACCAGAAAGCAACTGATCAGAATTGGAGGCCCACTTACGGAGCTCCAACCCAGCAGTAGCTAACAGTGATAGCAGTTCATTCCTAGCCTCTAACGCTGAGTGCAGGGAACTCCCCCCACCATGTACATCGTCAATGTACGTATTTTCCTTCAACAATTTGGAAGCGATTGGGTAACTTTCCTCATTTTCATCAGCTAAGTGACGGATGACCCGGTTAGCTAGGAAGGGGGCTGAAGCAGTTCCGTAGGTAACAGTTGTGAGGGCGAAATCTTGAACAGGTTGATCAGGGGAGTTGCGCCAAACTATTCTTAACAGGTCCTGATCCTCAATTGGATGTTGAATCTGCCTAAACATTTGTCGTATGTCAGATATAAAAACATAGCGGAAAGAGCGGAACCGGGTTACCATAACGGATATATCGGGTTGCATTTTTGGTCCAACTAGCAGAATTTCATTCAAAGACCGGCCATTGGAAGTGCGCTGAGATGCATTAAATACTACGCGGATTTTTGCAACAGGATCACCTTCACGATGAACAGAGTGATGAGGAATGTAATAATTGGGGGAACGGGGGATTTCTTCTGAGCTTAACAGCCTCATATGTCCCAATTGGGTATATTCTTCCATGAATATACGGTAAGCAGTGGCTAAAACAGGGTTACGTTTTAGTCTGGCTTCCAACCTATACAATTGTCTTAAAGCAATGTGTCTGGACTCACCCAGAGCAGTGGGAGACTCAGACAACGGAAGAGCAACAGTGTAGCGACCAAACTTATCTCTACTAACTGATTCCAAAAAACGGTTTTCAGCCTGATGATCCTCAGGCGTCCAAGGGGAGACGGGTTCAACAGACTCAATTTCAAACATCTGGCGTAACAGATCATCAGTGGAAACGGGAACAGCTGCTACCTTAACAGAAACTTCATTGGTAGGTGCAGGTATAACTTCATCTTTGATTGGGAAACACACCACACTGGGAGATACCAATTGGAAATCAGACGTGCAGACATGGGCTGCGAGCTGGAACAAACTAATTGGGTTCTTAACAAGTTCCATGGGTGGAGCTACAGAAAATAGATTTCGAACAGGGGTTGAGTGATTGGGCTTAACTTGACTAACAGTAGACTTAACATTTTGCTTGCTGAACGGGAACCGGGGAAACGGCTTCCGTTGGGGTTTAGGATTGGCACCTACTACCTCCAAAACGGTAGAGAGCTCCTTAAGAACTTGCGAGTGGTAGTCCTTAGGCAAGAATTTAGGAACAGTGTAAACATGGGGTCCCTGTAAGCAGGAATAAGCGGCCTGTAATCTAGCTTGAACAAGGAAGGGGTGGGGCTCTATCTCGTTAACTGGCGCTTCACTGGAGTATTTCAGTTGATGCGCATAACGGCTGAATTGAACGGACTTTTTACAGACGGGTGGAGTGGCACCAGTAACCAGAGTTCCCAAGTCAGTCTCCCATAGACCAACCTCAGAGGAACGGGGAAGCAATTGGGAAAAAATGTCAGCTCCGAGAATAGCCTGAACATAGTGAGCAGTGTGAAACTGTGGGTCAGCAAGGTGGGGTTCCATGGATGTGATATTTGACCATAAAGCAGGGTTCCAACTACGGCTGGGCAACGGCGAAAGGGGGCTCTCCATAACGAGTGCTTCAAAAGGAATTACCCTACCAGAACGTGTGTGAAGCTGAGCAGTAACGGAACTGTGAATGGGGTTTGAAGAACTCCCAATTCCCTGTAAACTGCCCTTCATGGGAATCAAACGGAGTCCTAACTTCTTCACTACTAACGGGGTAACAATATTGACTTCACTTCCTGAGTCAATCAAAGCTCTGAATTTAATTATTTCCCCTCTACAGGAGGAAAGGGGGACTACAGCAGTAGGGGTGAGCCCAAAACGAGATAATTTTAAACAGGACTTATGGGTGACGTCAATTTTACTAACGGGTTGGGATGAGCCAGCTACGCCTAATTTGGATGACTCAATCCCAGGAAACAGGCCCCTGAAATTATTCCTAGGTGCTAACATGCGCCTAACATTACCTACAAGTTGACGTCGAACAGCTGAATTCTTAACAGTTGAAGACTTAACGGGTAATGGGCTCTTGGCAGTAGCGCTCACCAATGATACCTTGGAAGGAACCGGCTGAGCGCCGTCGTACCTTCATAACGAGGCTGATGTTTCTATGGGGGGACTGGGGGGCGAACGGCTGGAACAAAGGGACATCATGGCCATCTTTTCTTCTTCTTGAACGGGTCTTGAAGCGGGTGACGGTCGTGGAGTGGAACTGGTGGCTAGAAGGGCTGACAACCGGAATGGTGAGGGTGAACGGGCTCTCTGAACAGTGGTTGGAGCTTTTTTATTCCCCTGCTTCTCCTCTGGGACCAGTCGAGCTATCCTTAGCTCCTTTCCAATAAACCGAAGCAGATCAGAGTGAGAGGGGATGGCATCCATTTGTTCCATCACCTCCCGGTTGAACTTCTCTTTGAGCTCAGCAGATAGGGAAAAAAACAGGGCTTCAAACAATAAGTAGTCCCGAAGATTGGGAGTGGGGAGGTCGAGCATTGATCCTACCCATGAACGAGCATCGTTGTGGAAATGTTCCAAGTCAGCAACGTTGGGCCTTTCCAAACGGGGTACATGTATGCGCTGCGCAAATACTGAACGAGCCAAACGGTATTTTGAGGTATTTTCCGCTACCAGGGCGTCATAAGCCTGCTGATAGCTGCTACCGGCAAATGATGATCGGAGATCGGGAGAAAGCTTGCTCAACAGTTTCTCAAATTTAATTTCATCGGGTATGTGCTTCATGTTATGAACTGCACCATCAAACAGTTTCCTAAACTCCGCAAAGCGGGAGATTTGACCTTCAAATAACGGGACGGTTGTGAGCAGCTGATTCATCATTTTAATCTGAGCGTAAGCGTGTTCATGACTGAGAACAACTTCGTCATCAACCTCTTTCTTAGCGCTAACTGGATTAATTTCAACGGGGAGGCGCTCAGCCAAACTTACAACAACAGAAGTTACCTGATTAAGCAGATTTTCCTCGATCTGCTGATCGAACTGAGCCTCCTCAACGGCATCGAGGAACATTCTTCCTCGACGGAAATCGTCCTTGATAAACTCCGCCAGTGCACTTACTGGTTGTCGTTTTAGAACTGCATTAGCCCTGATTGACCAACGTCTGATGTTCTTCAACAGGTCTTGCTGAGGGGCACTCAGCAGATCAAAAACAGCGGGATCAAGTTGAATAGACTTATTCTTGACGACATCATACGAAGAAGAAACTGGATGAACCGATTGAACGGGTTGCACAGGCTCGTCCGTGGAAACAACCGCATCGTCCAGCGGAAAATCCGGGTCCGATTGACGGGATCTACGCTTCTTCATTCCTTTTGGCGGCATTATTGGACGGAAGAACGCGAAAAACGGGGAAAAACGACGGTAAAACGGTAAAACGGTAAATGGAAAAAACCCGATGTAAACAAAGTCGCGAGGTAAACTAGGTTAAATTCGGACACGCTCGACATTAACCACAATCCGCGGGTTTACGGCACCAAAATGTTTGAACGGGTAAACGAAATAATCACGCGTAATAAACACCGGATAATAACTGGTTTTAATTCACACGAGAACGGATGAAACTGGATAAAACAAACGGTATTATAATAATGATAACAGTACAGAAACTTTGATAGTGATAACACTCGATCTATACAAACGGGTCGGGGGAACAGGTCGGACAACCGAACAACGGCTCCTACCAGCCATCATGGTGAGCACTCTATTGGGGCAAGTAATAACTATTACCTACCAGCCCAAACAGGGATCTAATTAGAATTTTCGGGGATGAACAATTGGTATTAAGGGCTAAAATCAGTATTATTCACCTGAAGTGTGGGATGGCGACGGTGACGGACTTTGAGGGGACGGTGCAGGTATTTCGATGGGAATTTTTGTCAAAAAAATTGGGTCAAATGTTGGGACAGATCGTTTGTGATCAAACAAACGTGATATTATTTAACTGTTTATTCATGTTTGATTTACCGTTTATGCTCATCTTTGACTTGCAGGTGCGTCGCCTCAATCAAGACCTCCTGGAGTGTACCTTCGGCATCATCCGATCATTGTGACGACAATAGATAATTAGAATGCAATTACATTAGTGATATCAACTATCCACCTGCTGTGATGTCAATATATGTTCGAATTGTAATAACTAGTCAATCAATATTGACGATGGTCGAACAATTTCATTGTGACGACAATAGATAATTAGAATGCAATTACATTAGTGATATCAACTATCCACCTGCTGTGATGTCAATATATGTTCGAATTGTAATAACTAGTCCATCAATATTGACGATGGTCTAATAATTTTATTGTGACGACAATAGATAATTAGAATGCAATTACATTAGTGATATCAACTATCCACGAGCTGTGATGTCAATATATGTTCGAATTGTAATAACTAGTCAATCAATATTGACGATGGTCTAATAATTTCATTGTGACGACAATAGATAATTAGAATGCAATTACATTAGTGATATCAACTATCCACCTGCTGTGATGTCAATATATGTTCGAATTGTAATAACTAGTCAATCAATATTGACGATGGTCGAACAATTTCATTGTGACGACAATAGATAATTAGAATGCAATTAAATTAATGATATCAACTATCCACGAGTTGCGATGTCAATATGTTATGTTCGAATTGTAATAACTAGTCAATCAATATTGACGATGGTCTAATAATTTCATTGTGACGACAATAGATAATTATAATGCAATTAAATTAATGATATCAACTATCCACGAACTGTGATGTCATATGTTCGAATCGTAATAACTGTTCAATCCATATTGTTGAATAAATATTGTTTTACCGTACATTTGCTTTAATTGTATTAATTTCATCCTTTCTCGTACATTTACCAAGGGTGTGGAAGAGAGGCGGATGGAAATGGAGTAGGGAGGGCGGGTGGTGGTTGAGGAACGGTGGCGGGGGTTTGTTGTAGCAACGAAGTAGGAGTGGGGCGGTAACCAAGGTGTCAGGCGCATGCGCGAGGATTCGGGGGGTCTTAGTTCAGGTTTCGGCCATCTAATTTTCGCGTCGCGCCACCTGTATGCTGGCAACCACCCCCCACCCTGAGTGTCCCTTCTGTACGTAGTATAGTAGGGTTTTCTGTGGTGTTAAGTTAACACTGTTAACTTTGTTACTTAACCTACAACTCCTTTGACGCTCACGGCGAGCTATTACAGCGTGGTTCCAATTTATTTTTCAATAACAGAAATTCGAAGTAAAAAGGCCTCAAGTACAAACACGACTGTACTTGAGGCTTTCTTTCTTCAAAAGTTGCACTTGAGGCTTTTCTCACTAGAATGTTAGACAATTTAGGACATACCTAAGGCATATTTCATTAGCGTTTTTCTCATTGAAGGAGTGGAGTTACCGCTTTCTAACCTCAAAAATAGGTAGAAACCCACCTATAAAACCGTAATATGACCTTAACTCAATTTTTTTTTGTGGACTTAAGGCCTTTTTTCCTACTAGGGCAGTATTGTGTATTCTAGGGGTAGGAAGATAAACCAGTGTTGAACTACTACTATTAGATAAATGTCATACGTAAAAGGATACTCTAACCCGGTGTTTGTTACAGCCGCTTATGAAGGTCCCAATGGGCCGAGGCAAGAATGCTGCGAGTTGCTCCCTCCACTGCATCAACCATCTCCCTTCTGGATGACATATTCTCAGTTCATGGATACCCCTCAGCAATGGGCTCTGATAATGCCGCAATTTTTAAAAGTGAAGAGTTTGTAGCTTACTGCAGACAGAATGGAATTTTCCAAAAGTTCAGCGCCCCTTCTCGGGGGAGCCTGTAACCCCTAGAGAACGCGTCCCCAGGTGGCGGATCGGGGAATGCCTCCCAGATATGGGTGGTAGGAGGGAAATCAAATACCTCCCGCGGACCAACAGGTTACTGCCAACGGCTCCAGACGGCGGAAGAGATACCTGGTATCCAACGGTGCAGGAGGCGGACGAGCAAGACCTCCGCTGCCTTGCGGACAGAGTATTGACTCAAAGGCTAAGGATGGGATTCCCAACAGAATAAATCTGGCGTGTGACCAGGCCTGCTGCTCACTCGGAAGCTGTGGGCTAATAACCCGCACTTCTTAAAAACCAATTATTACAGAAACAGAAACAAGAGAAAACCGGACTGATCCAATGGCAACGATTTTTGGCATGAAATTGAAAACACGTATCGGATTTTGGAATGTGAGGACTCTAAACGAGAAGGGCAAGCTTCGACAAGTGGAGTGTGAAATGAGGAGATACAAGCTTGACATACTTGGTCTTAGCGAAGTGAGATGGCTAGAACATGGAGAAATCGCCACCAGGGAAGGAGGAACCTTCCTGTTTTCTGGGAAAACAGGCCCCGATGCCGAACACCGGTCTGGTGTTGGCATCTTGATCTCCAAGACAGCAAAGAGGAGCTTGATCGATTGGAGGGCAATTTCGGACCGCATCATTACTGCTCGATTTAAAACTAAAGTGAGAAATGTAAGCATCCTCCAGTGCTATGCTCCGACTGAGGTGTCCGACGAGGAGCTGAAAGCGGATTTCTATCGATCACTGGGAAACGCCATTAAGGGTGTTCCCAAACGAGACATAGTGTTGGTGATGGGGGACATGAATGCAAAAGTGGGGAAGGAAAACGAAGGGCTGGAGCACATTATGGGTGTCCATGGCATTGGGGATTCAAATGGGAATGGAGAAGCCTTCAAGAATTTATGCGCTGAGCACGATCTCGTCATTGGTGGTACTGTTTTTCCCCACAAAGATTGTCACAAGGTGACATGGATCTCCCCGGACCACACAACTGAGAACCAGATTGATCACATTGCAGTGAGCCGAAAGTTCCGTCGATCGCTCCTAGACGTAAGGAACAAAAGGGGAGCAGACGTTGGCAGTGATCACCACTTGCTGGTCGCCCACTTCCGCTTGAAGATTGTCTCAGCCTCCACCAAGTTTGAGAAAAGAAGGAAGCGACTCAACGTGAAGAGCTTGAGGGTGCCGGAGAGGAAGGACGCTTTTGTGCTGGAACTCACAAACAAGTTCGACGCCCTTCAAGTGGAAGACAGCTCAATTGACGAGCACTGGAATGCCATAAAAACTGCTGTCCTGGAAACAGGGGAAAGCATTCTTGGTTACGAGAACCAGAGAAAGAAGGACTGGATGTTAGACGAAACCTGGGAAGAAATAGAGAAGAGAAGGAAATTTAAGCAAGCAGTGATTCAAAGTAGGACCCGGCAGCAGAAAGCAAGCGCTCAGCAAGCGTACAATGAAGCCAATCGCCAAGTTAAGCGGAGAACGAGATCTGACTGGAGGCAGTGGATCGATGAACAGGCCAGGATTGCTGAGGATGCTGCTCGCCGAGGAGACATGAAAGAGCTCTACAGTGTTACCAGGTCTCTATCCAAGAAAGGATTTCGCAAGACTCGACCCATTAAAAGCAGAGACGGGACTCCCCTCACAACTCAAGCCGAGCAGATGAGACGCTGGGAGGAGCACTTTACCAAACTGCTGAACAGGGAATGCCAAAACGCAGAGGAACCTCAGTTCAGAATGGCAGGCTCAGCCAATCTCATAAACGAGGGGTTACCTTCACATATTGAAATATGTGAAGCATTGGCGAATCTCAAAAATGGGAAGTCTCCCGGGATTGACGGCATGGATGCTGAGCTACTCAAGGCCAATATCCCAGTCCTAGCAAGAAGGATTGAACCCCTTTTCCAGAAAATATGGGAGGAGGAACAAATACCACTGGACTGGCGAAAAGGGTTGATAGTGAAAATCCCCAAGAAGGGTGACATTTCTCAATGCACCAATTGGAGAGGAATCACCCTGCTACCGATCCTGAGCAAGGTACTAAACCGAATAATCCTAAAGAGGATTAAGGAAGCGGTTGAGGTCCAGTTGAGAAAGGAGCAAGCTGGTTTCAGGGAACAGCGGAGCTGTACAGATCTAATAAACTCCCTCAGGATCATTATTGAGCAATGTGCAGAGTGGCAGAGCCCGCTCTACGCCATTTTCATTGATTTTGAGAAAGCATTTGATTCCCTGGACAGAACCATCATGTGGAAAATCCTGGAGAAATATGGAATCCCTAATAAGCTGATTAATCTCATCAGGAGCGCATATGATGGGTTCGAATGCCAGGTGATCCATGAGGGGCAGCTTTCCGACCCGATAAAGATCGAGACAGGCGTTAAACAAGGCTGTGTCTTGTCGCCGACTCTCTTTATCATAGTGCTGGATAGCATTATGAGGGGCTCGCTTGAGGGAAGACGAAGGGGGATCCAGTGGGGGGTACGAGAGCGCCTGGAGGATCTCGATTTCGCCGACGATCTCTGCCTCCTTTCCCAACGGTTCTCCGATGCTCAAGGCAAACTGGACGCCTTGGGACGCATTGCGGGGCGAGTCGGACTGCAGATTAACCAAGGGAAGACGAAAGAAATGCGGATAAACATGCGCTGCCTGGACCCGCTCGTTCTTAGGGGTGAGCCCATAGAGCGAGTGGAATCATTTGTCTACCTTGGGAGCATGGTTGCAGGGGATGGAGGTGCAGCGGAGGACGTGAAGAGCCGAATAAGAAAAGCAAATGGGGCATTTGTTCAGCTCTACCCTATATGGAAGAACAAGAACCTGTCCCGAAGAACCAAGCTTCGACTCTTCAACACGAACGTTAAATCCATCCTGCTGTATGGAAGCGAAACCTGGAAGGTTACAGACTCCATTACCCGCCAGCTGCAGACCTTTGTTAACCGTTGCCTGCGGAGAATCTTGGGCATTTGGTGGCCAAATGTAATCTCCAATGTCGACCTGTGGAGGACCACAGACCAACTCCCTATCAGCGAAGAGATATTGAAGAGGAAGTGGAAATGGATCGGACATACGTTGCGCAAGCCGGACGAGGCCATAGAAAAGACAGCTCTTCAATGGAACCCGCAGGGAGAAGGACGACGGAGAGGGCGACCCAGGGAGACCTGGAGGAGGTCGACTGAGAAGGAACTTCGCCGGATCGGCAAAAGCTGGAACGAGGTCAGGAGAATCGCGGCCGATCGATCTGGCTGGAGGGATCTTGTTTCTGCCCTATGCTCCTATAGGAGTTTAAGGACATAAGTCAAGTAAGTCAGCGCCCCAAATCACCCTGCTACAAATGGGCTTGCTGAGCGCAGCATCCAAACCCTCAAGAGGCGTCTTATACAGTTCATTCAGTTCAGTCAGTCGCCATTATTCAATGTCTCGCTGTCCCTCTCACTCAGTTCTACTCAATATTGTTTACTACCTTTTATTATACCTTTCATGCAAGTTTCAAAACCCTATGCCGCCTCATTTATTCAATTACCACTCGCCACAACAGATTCCAAGATTTTAAAAGCATACGGATTGTGGCACAGTTCATCAACTCTCCCTTTGTAGAGATTGATGCAGAAGATTTCTCAGCTTGTGTTGTAAAACATTTTGGAGGCTGCAACATCATCCTGTAAAACATCAGGCTGCAGTTGAAATAGAAGTACTTAAGTACCTAGTTGATTTTCAAAATGACCTGTCTCTAAAAATTGAGATAAAAAGTTCAAATTTGCACAAAAAATTGGTCTTGGCAATCGACAGGCTAAGTTCGTAGATAGGCAGAATCGGGCAACTCTAAGGGGGGGGGGGGTTCGGGGAATTTTAGGGGGGGAAATTCCTCGTAAATTCCCAAAATGAAACATTCTGACAAGTGACACTTCATTTTAAAGGTTTTTTTTAATGCTGAACACGATGGTGACTTCAGAATTGCGATATCTCATTCCGATCTCAAATTGGAGCACTTTGAAGATGAAGAAACGTGGTTGTTACTTGATATGATATCCATGGTTATTCTGCTCTAATCTGATGACGGAATGCAATATGGGAATTCTGACTTCACCATCGTGTTTAGAGTTGAAATATCGAAAAGCTGAGGGGGGTTTGTGGGGGGTGTTTCATCCAAAAAATGAAAGTGACAAGTGACACCTCATTTAAAAGGTTTTTACACTCTGAATACGATCGTGAAGTCGGAATAATTCCAATTATTCCTACCTTATTTCGTTCTCAAACTTTAGTACTTTGAAGATGAAGAAACGTGGTTTTTACTTGATAATATCATATTATGATATCCATGGTTGGTCTGCTCAAATCTGATGTCGGAATGCGATATCGCAATTCTGACTTCTCCGTCGTGTTCAGCGTTGAGATGTCCAAAAGCTGAGGGGGGTTTTGGGGATGTTGGTGAGGGGGGGGGGGGGGGGTTCAACCATAAATTCCAAAAATGAAACGGTCTGTCAAGTGACACCTCATGTTAAAGGTTTTTACACGCTGAATAAGATGGGGAAGTCAGAATTGCTATATCTTATTCCGCTCTCAAACTGGAGCACGTTGAAGATGAAGAAACGTGGTTGTTACTTGAGATGTTCTTCATGGACATCATGTTCTTTAATGGAGACGTTTTACATAAAACCAATTATTTCTTCCAAAATTCGCTCTTATAGTCATGCTGCATGTCTGGGGATTGTTCAATATTTTTTTAATATGTCTTAATATTTCGGGGACTACACCACTCTTATTCATTGCCAAATCACCGTTTCTCAGCGATTGTGCTATTCGCATTTCTCTAATAAAACACTTTTTGCACGCTAAAAACGTGCAAGTTTGAACTCAGACTGCATGACTGGTTTTTTTAGTCCCCATTATTATTATTTATTAATAAAGTTATAAATTAATACGCTAAATAAGGAGAGGATCTAGCCTTACCTAACAATAAGGGTGAAGAACCGGGATTTTGAAGTTATACATGTATAACTCGGCTCCCTTTAAACCTAACGACTAGAATCTTTTGACAGGCATTGGCTAAAGTTGAAAGTTTCAACTTGAAACGAAGCTCTGTGCCAAAATTTCAAGTCAATTGGTAAAGGTAGTGAGGCTGCAGCCTTGGCTAACTGAACAAGAAGAAGGAGAACAAGGCGAAAAACAGGGTTTTTGAAGTTATATTAATCGGCTTGCTTTAAAGCAAATTAGACCTAGCCACTTGATACTTTCAGGGCTTTTTTCCACACCAAATTTTAATTTGATCGGTCAAATAGGAGCAGGGATATGGATACCTGGAAAACGTGGCGCAGCGGAACGCTGCCGCGTTCCTAGATAATGCAAAGCTCACAAACCGAGCCTTCAAATCCTCCTTTTTTCCATGAAAATCGTGCGTTCCCACCTTTTCTCAAAAAAACTCGAAGGATGCAGGTAAAAACTAGAAGCGTGCAGGTAAATCACCAATGATTCGGGGTGGAGAAGAAGAAAATGCAACAACGTTCAATTTGGACCACAATGCAAATAGATTTATCTAACACGATTTAGTTCTTGTTCTGATCTAAGTACGATGAGAATAATGTTCTGATCTAAGTACGATGAGAATAATACATCCGTGAGGATCGTGAACTTTAACTGAACTTTTATTTGTTTATAACACAAAACTAAGGTGCCTCTTGGCAACCACTCATGGTGCTACCACATCTCCCCTATTATCCCCTCCCCCCTCGCTCCTCTTCAGATACCGCCGGTTTCTGATGTACAGCCTTCCGCTATCACCCTTGACCACATACTTCCGATATGGGCCTCTGTCGACGATTACGCCGCCAGTATCCCATTTCTTCGTGATGGGATTTTGTAGCCGTACATAGCTGCCGACTTGAAGGGGAGTTAGGTCTCGGGCGTTCTTGTTGTATTTACTTGCCGCCGTCGCCTTCTGGTGGGCGATGTCGCGATCCAAGGTGTCCGATGCCTTTTGCCACTCTTTGGAGAATGATTTGTAGTGAGCTGGCACGAGGGATCTCAGGGGATGTCCAAATAGGATTTCGGATGGTGACCGTCTGTTGGATGTTGGCGTGTTCCTGAACTCTAGAAGTCTTGCATGATACACTTCCTCGTCCAGGACACCTCCTTTCATGCACTTGACAATCAGCGCCTTCATGACCTTCACCCCGGCCTCAGCGTGGCCATTGCTCTGGGGGAAGAATGGTGAGGATGGTGATAAGGTCACATTCCATTTCCTCAGGAATTGCTTGAATGTGAAAGAGGAAAATTGTGGACCACCGTCGCATCTGATCCGGATAGGCACTCCTGTATCTGAAAATATTTTGCGCAGGCTAGCTATAATTATTTTACTATCGGGGCATCTTGTTCCGAATTGGCAGACAACCGGCCACCCCGAAAGCCTGTCAACATATACCATAAAATGTTTTCCTCCTGTCGTAAAATGATCCATGGATACGTCTACGAATGGTCGGTTTGGTACCGGGTCATAAATCATGGTTTCTTTTGGGAGAGATGGCCGTGATTCTTGACACAAATGGCAGGCCTCTACCATGTTTTTTATGTCACTTATGATGGATGGCCAGTGAACCGTTTGGCGAGCTCTCCGTTTCGTCTTTTCGATCCCTTGGTGTGACATATGAAGTTGATTCAATACTTCTTTGCGCGCTGTTTTAGGGATCACAAGCTGGCACCCCTTTAAAATCATGCCGTCCACAATTGTCAAGGAATGTCTCACATCCCAGTATGGAAGTAAATCGGCATGGAGGGCTGTCTTATTGGATGGGAACCCTTCTTCGATCTGTTTCTTCAGGGCCTGGTATTCAATGTCGGTTTCTGCCAGCTCCATTAAGGTCGTTAATGAGGGATCTTGTAATTCCACCTCGTACACCGTAGATATCCGGAGTGCAAGAGGACCGTCGATTTCTGCCAGTAGGTCGTCTTCTTTTGGAGTGGACACTGGAGCACGGGAAAAACAGTCTGGGACCAAGTGCTTTTTCCCTTCTCTCCATTCCATTTCACAATTGAATCCAGTTAACTTCTCCTTCAGGCGTTGTAGCCTTGGATTCTCAATTTCATCTACAGTTTGTTTGTTTATGATCGGAAGGAGGGGTTTGTGGTCGTTGACAATTGTGAAATAATGTAGTCCTCGAAGATAAATCTTACATTTCCACACGGCCCACACTATGCCTAACATCTCTATTTCGATCATAGCATACCTCATCTCTGTATTTGTGAGAAATCGCGACCCACACTGTACCATCTTCCATCGTCCATCATGTTCTTGAAGTAAAGCGTATCCAAGACCATTGGTACGGGAAGCATCAACATGAATTGCAGTTTTGCGGCCCAGTTCGAAATGTGTCAAAATGGGGGGCTCCATCAACATCTCTTTCACCGATTCGAACGCTTTTCCATGGATTGAACTCCACAAAAACTCATTTTTAGTACTCAGAAGCTCTCTCAACGGACCAGCTGCCGTGCTGATGCTGGACGAGAAGCTCCCGAGTTGATTCACCATTCCCATGAAGGATCTCAACTCCGTTATATTCCGGGGGGTGCGGAACTTGGCAATGGCCTCCAGTTTCCTTGGGTCTGCTTTTATCCCTGTTTTTCCTACAATGTACCCCACGTATGGAAGTCCTGGCTTTGCAAAGAAAAACTTATCTTTGTTCAGGGTGATGGACGAAGCTCTACACCTTTCTAAGATTTGTTTGATCCGAGCATAGTGGGCTTTGAAATCCTTATCATAGGCCAAAATATCGTCGACAACTTTCTGAATATTGCTAACCCCATTCAACGCCTCATCACCTCGTCGACAGAACTCATCCCCCGAACTTATAAGGCCCATTGGAGCTCGCAGGAATTGGTATCTACCCCAAGGTGTCAAGAACGTGGTCAGTTTTTGACTCTCTTCGTCCAATTCCATCTGAAAATATCCCGATGCAGCATCCATTGTTGAAAAATAGTTGTTACCTACTCCAACGTCAGACACAGCTTCCCATGGGGATTTGAAAGGATGGATCGGTCGCTTCACATATTTGTTTAATTTTGTGAAATCAACACACACACGGATTTTTCCGTTGGGCTTTGGAACTACTATTAGTGGGCTCACAAAGTCTGAGGCTTCTTCTGGTGATGGTCTAATTATGCCCTTGGTTACAAAGTCATCCAGTTCCCGTTTCACCTGGTCTCTCCATGCAAATGGCACTTTCCGGGGGCACGTTATAGCGAAAGGGACAACGTCATCTTTCAGCTGAACGTGCACCTTGTTGCTCTTCATGGGTTTGAGGACTGTCGTGTCAAATACATCTGCATACTCTTTAAGTAGCCTTTCCTTGATTTCTTCTATCTCATATTCTGTGGGGTTATCAGGGATAGAATAAATTTGGTTGACAGCCTCGAAGTGTGGCAAGGGACGGGGAAAATTCTGGTGAATTACTCTGAGAGTCTGTAGTGTCCTCCTGTCAATGAGTAATTCCCTTACACCCATGCAGACATATATTTCTGCCTCTGCAGTACTGTCTTCATACCTAATAGTGCACGGTAACTTCCCCATGACTTGGATCTGTGAACCATTGGCTGCTGTGAGAGAGACCGCGGTTTTAACCAGCATCTTCGGACTAACTTTCAGATATTTGAGAATGTCTATGCCAGCCACACTTACCTCAGCTCCTGTATCAGGAACAGCATCGCATAGTATTTCCACTGCTTGTCTGAGACTGGGCAATATCATGACTTTGAATCGGCTGCCAGGGCTGTACCGCCTCGTCAGCTCGTTTATCCTCATGTGCCTGACTTCTATATTCTGGTCCATTTCTTGTTCTGCCTCTTGAATCTGCCGTGCATATTTCTTGGACTTACAAAATTTTGTGTAGTGTCCCTTTTTCTTGCAGACATTGCATTCATTATTCACTGCTGGACACTCTTTGAGGGATGTATGCCACGGATTACCACACTGTAAGCATTTTCTGTTCGGTAGACGGGAGACCTCTGAGATTGTACTGGACCCTTTAGATTCTTCCCGGATCACCATCTCTTCAGCTTCGCACAGCCTCATGATTTCCGTCAGATCTGCCGAGTCTGGGAGCGCACGGCACTTTTTCCTCACCTGTTCACTCCTGAGATTCTCTATCACGTTGTCTGCAAGGCACTGTTCGTAACAGTGGGGGCACGGGTCTGCTAGCTGAAACAGTTTCAGCTTCTCTCGGTAGAAAGAAATAAAGTTTTCTCCTTCTTCTTGGCGCCTGCTGGTGAACTGGCTTCTGCGTATCCTTCCATTATCTTTTTTACGGTAGTATGTGTCCAACTTATCTAGTATCCCTTCTTCGTCACTTCCATATGGAACGTTTAAGAGTAATCTTAACACGTCGGATATTTCCTGACCCAAGAAGGAAAATAATATCGCATTAGCCTGTTCAATTGGGGCTCTGTTAGCGCCCTGGGCTCTGAGGTAATTCTCATATCTTCTCCGCCAGTCTTGGAACTGTGCAAACGAGTATACCTCCTCGAGAGGTTCAGGTTTGGGGATCCCCGGTAACCTGCTTACTTCAGTTGAAACAGTCGATGTCCTCGGCGGCTGGGATTGTGGAGCTGGGTGAGGCCGTCCAGGTGTATCGGCACCATCACTCTTTGGTGACATCATTAACTTGAGCTGCTCTGCGATTGCCTGAACCGACTTCTCAAGCGAGGCAATCCTGTCAGCCTCCTCCGGCACCTTATCCGATGTCCTTCTACCTTTCTTCGGCATGTTTGTCTGCTGTGGGATTTACCTACCCTGACTGCGCCATGTTCTGATCTAAGTACGATGAGAATAATGTTCTGATCTAAGTACGATGAGAATAATACATCCGTGAGGATCGTGAACATTAACTGAACTTTTATTTGTTTATAACACAAAACTAAGGTGCCTCTTGGCAACCACTCATGGTGCTACCACAGTTCTAATAATATTTTTCTGGAAGAATACCTTTCTTGCTGAAACGAGACAAATATTTTGTAGAATTGACTCAAATATGATATAATGGCAGAGGTGGCAGTTACTTGAAGCATGGGTGATCATAAATCATCCATGCAGTAAATTTGAGAGCACACAAGATGTCAAATTGAAAAAGCCCAAATCAGCTAAGTCACAGATCCGAGGTGTAGGAAGCAGGATTGGCGCCAAACTCTCGTCAGCAGGCGTTACCAAAATGCAATTGAGCCTACTTCTACTCATATTTGCAGCCCTAGGCAACCGTGTGCCAACAGAAAAAACTCTGCAAATTCTTGACACAACGGTTCATTATCTTCTTTGTACAGATCACCCTTCTGTCTAGATCACTAGGTCTAAATGTCTAGATCCTAAATGTTAGATAAATTATTATTATGAATTATCACTAATTATTAATAATTTTATCAAGTACCTATCTAGTGAAAATTATTATAATTTATTGTTAGGTATTAATCATTCGTATTTATTATTAATAATAATAATTATTATTAATTAATACGATATAATTCTGGGGTTTTTAATACTACGTCGGTAATAATTTTTCTATAAAAGAAGTACCTACCAACAAACATTCGAAATTACCTTCATTTCCGTAGCACGAAACGCACCTCAGAACAACAAACTCGACATCACTTAAGCCATATGATGTTCCAAAGAGCTTGTTAGTATGAAAATGGACCTGTATTTCAACAGTTTGATTCACGATCGTGTTGTGAGGCACAATCTTTGAGCCGTCATTGTGAACGAACGGCTGGTCGTACAAAGCTGCGGATGGTCTTAAAAAATTCTACGGAACAAACTGTATATAATATGAAATAAAAAACATACCGTTCCATATGAATTTTTTGAGATATGAAATTTTCAAAATTTCAAAATTCGTTTTGAACTCCTTCCCCTTGACCTAGGGTTATGAAAAGTTTCGAGGACAATTGTGGGGTTGGTCGAAACCCATAAAAAAAATTTCGTAATTTTAACTCAACGCTAACTGGGCAAAGTGGCGCGGACGGCGTACGGCGGACGGACGGATTTTGGTTTATTATCTTCGATAATGAACCATTGGAATCGCCCAAAGAAAAAATTTTTTTAACCCCCCCTCAAAATTTGTTGGTTTACGTTTCAAGATACGTAGATTCAGAAAATCGAATAAAAAAAATCCGTCCGTCCGCCGTTGATAACCAACTTCTGTCGAAATTTATTATTTTGTGGATTACAATACTCGTTTGGCCATTTCTGTTAATTGACAAATGACATTGATTCATTGATTCACTCTCCGCTTGAAATTACCAATTGGTCAGTTTCTATACATTTATTATCAACTCGAGTACCTATTGTAAATTTACGTCAGAAACTTTGGAAGACTTCAGACTTTTAACTCGCCGATCAGAAATATTACAACGTGAACGACTCTTGGTTGATGTAGGTACTTGAGTAGATCGATACGTAACTGCAGGGTTGTTTTCATTAAGGTACAATAAAAAGGGTTCTTTATTTAACAAAACTTTATTGAAATAGAGAAAAATGCAATTCTGTAGCTTAAGTTCATGTACATAGGACGATAAATAAAATGACAGTTCTTTAAACGTAGTACCTACATCCTTTTCCAATGGCACTTTATTAAACACTTTCTGTAACCCACCGTCACCGTTGGAGATCCATCGTAGACGACACAGTGGCCAAGGTCCCTAGCCTTCACTGATTTGAATGTTGACGGTTCGGAAGGGAACGTGGCTTTGCCGCAAAGACAGCAACACGCACTTTCCAGGTATCTAATTAGTTCTCGTGGAAGGGTGGCATCGTTGTATTTCAATCTGCAAAGTGTAAATGAGTAACACCTGGAAACTAAAAACTCTGCAAATTCTTGACACAGCGGTTTATCATCTTCTTTGAGCAGATCACCCTAATCTAATTAACGAAATTATAGATGAAACTTTAGCTCATCATCCCAATTTGATAAAACAAATAGGTATCGTTTGAACAATTTACATACAAGAAACCAAGTGAATGTTGCATTGTCATTCATCCTTAACCTTTGTTTAAAATGTCAAGACTCTAGTTCATCATCCAATGTCTGTTTGTTTAAACAAATAGGTACTGTTTAAACAAACAGACATTGGATGATGAACTATAGTCTTGACATTTTAAACAAGGTTAAGGATGAATGACAATGCAATATTCACTCGGCTCCTTGTCTGTTAAATTGTTTAAACAATACCTATTTGTTTAAACAAATGAACTTTGTATGAAGATCTAGAACAAATAGGTATTGTTTAAACAATATTACAGACAAGAAACCGAGTGGATATTGCATTTGCATGCATTCTCGACCTATGATTAAAATTTCAAGTCTCCAGCTCATCATCAAAATTTAATTCGTTTAAACGTGTCTCCTAGAACCGTTTGTCACAATGATGAAGCATCCTTTTCTACCAACCAATTCGGCCAAGCCATTCCATGGATTAGGTACTCGAGACTAAAGAGATTTGGGTGATTCCACGAAAAACGTCATATTCTTGTCCCAAGCTGTTTTAGGGCATTCTGTTTGGTATAATTGGATGGGGAAAACCCTGGTGTACAGTTTTCTTTTTGGTAAATCTCCCCCCCCCCCCGTGCCAAATTTTTTTTCAGAATCAGTAATCAGTAATTAAACATCAAAAACCTCTCTCCCATGGCTGTCCCACTCTATAATGTTACCACTTCACCGATGTTTTTTTGTGTTTCCCTTGTGTTTTTAAAATGGGGAACAATATTTATTCAATTCAAATCTCATCAGATTTTACACCTACAGGTTCATTTTTTCTCAAAGATTTCCTGGTTGGGAGTTACAGCACATTAAATCAATGTCTCATGGGTATACTCTCTCTACCCTGGCCATTTGCAAATCTTCCTTTAAATCACTAAAAACTCTGCATATTCTTGACACCACGGTTTATTATCTTCTTTGTACAGATCACCCTTCTGTCTGGATTACTGAACGATAGATTAATTATTATTATGAATTATCATTAATTATTAATAATTATAATCAAGTAGTGTAAATTATTAATATTTATTGTTGGTTATCATTAATTTTTATGCTTCATCAAAAAATATTATTCATTAACTCGATATTTGAAAACCATGTGCTGTTTGAATCAGCTGGGCCAGTTTGAAAATGGACCCGACAGGCTGCCTTACGATTCACTCTCATGTTGACGATTTTCAATCTGCTCCAACTTTGAGCCGTCATTGTGAACGAACGGCTGGTCGTACAAAGCTGTGGATGGTCTTGAAAAATTCTAAGAATAAACCCTATCTAAATATGAAATAAACCACGGTTCATTATCTTCTTTGTACAGATCACCCTTCTGTCTAGATCACTAGGTCTAAATGTCTAGATCCTAAATGTTAGATTAATTATTATTATCAATTATCACTAATTATTAACAATTTTATCAAGTACCTAGTGAAAATTATTATAATTTATTGTTAGGTATTAATAATTCGTATTTATTATTAATAATAATTATTATTAATTATTATTAATTAATACGATATAATTCTGGGGTAATAATAATAATTATTATTATTAGATATAATTACTACGTCGGTAATAATTTTTCTATAAAAGAAGTACCTACCAACAAACATTCGAAATTACCTTCATTTCCGTAGCACGAAACGCACCTCAGAACGAACGGCTGGTCGTACAGAGCTGCGGATGGTCTTAAAAAATTCTACGGAACAAACTCTATCTAAATATGAAATAAAAAACATACCGTTCCATATGAATTTTTCGAGATATGGAATTTTCAAAATTTCAAAATTCGGTTTGAACCCCTTCCCCTTGACCTAGGGTTATGAAAAGTTTCGAGGACCATTGTGGGGTTGGTCGAAACCCATAAAAAAAATTTCGTAATTTTAACTCAACGCTAACTGGGCAAAGTGGCGCGGACGGCGGACGGACGGATTTTTTTTTATTCGATTTTCTGAATCTACGTATCTTGAAACGTAAACCAACAAATTTTGAGGGGGGGTTAAAAAAAATTTTTCTTTGGGCGATTCCAATGGTTCATTATTGAAGATAATAACATAAAAACATACCGTTTGATGAGAATTTTCCGAGATATGAAATTTTCAAAATTTCAAAATTCGTTTTGAACCCCTTCCCCTTGACCTAGGGTTATGAAAAGCTTTGTACGACCAGCCGTTCGTTCACAATGACGGCTCAAAGGTTGAGCCAGTCAACACGATCGTGAATCAAACGGTTGAAATACAGGTCAATGTTCATACTAACGAGCTGTTTGAAACATCATATGGTTTTAGTGAGTTTTTTGTTCTGAGGTACGTTTTGTGTTACGGAAATGAAGGTAATTTCGAATGTTTGTTGGTACGTACTTCTTTTAAAAACATTATTGCCGACGTAGTATTAAAAACCCCAGAATTATATCGGTAACACCACTTATCTACATTCACACAACAATACCACGTACCTATCTAAGAATCCCACCCTGTCATCTGCCTCAATTGGGTTTGCCGTTCGTCCAACTCGAGTGGAGGAAATTATTGAATACTGATTATTATAATAAAATCACCTGCTTTTGAATGCAAAGTAAGATACATGGTGCTGCCACTTAAGCGACGAAATGTTTACGCCGAGACAAGTCTCCCTTACCTGATAGTTAATACGGCCCTGGCAGCCATGCCTTTCAGTGAGATTTCTTCCAAATCATCTCGTAGGACACTTTCTGGTTCGGAAAACTGGTTCTCGGAGATGTCCAAATGTTCGAAAATAGTTCTAGCGCTACACAAACTAGCTGGAAGCCAACTGAGAGCATTGCGTTTCAAGGAAAGATGCCTGAAACATATCAGACAAAATTGGGAATAAATCAATATGATTCAAGATTATTGAGATTCCGAACCAAATATTCCAAATTGAAGCATATTGATAGTTCGCCTGGTTTGCACAGTTGAAAATATACACAACACACAACTGAACTAGCAAGCATACTTTTACAAACCTTAAATTTCTGATGAACCCTATGTTGTTCGGTAATTTAGTCAATTTGTTGTCGTCCAATGAGAGGGACCTCAACGATCGAAGATGGAGCAAGCAATTAGGAAGTGCTAGGATCTAGAACAAAAACAATTGTTGGGGATTATAATTGAAGACAGGGGTTTTCAGGCGAGAATCTTGACAGAACAGCTAGAAGTGGCACTCACCTCGTTATTGCTTAGGTCCAAAACACTTAAAGATGCCTGAAGAGATTCACATCTCAACCATTCCCAGTGCTCTTCTCTGACGGACAAGCCCATTTTGTTGTTGGCCAAATGAAGCTCAAGTAGCCCAGACAGCAAGTCAATACTTTTTGGTATTCGTTGAATTTTATTTCCTTCGAGATTAAGTATTCTAAGGTGTTGCAAGCGAAAAATTTTCGGATCAACGAATTCTAATTCCACGTTATTGATCTGCGACAATATGAAAAAAAAAGAAAAAAAAAAACTTTTTCTGTGGTCGATTCCAATGGTTCATTATCGAAGATAATAAACCAAAAGAGTAAGGTGAGCAAAACCACTCGAATAGTAACCTACTAACAAAGTTTCATTCCACTTACCTGTAGGGTATCAAGGGTACTTGGGTACGATCCTTTGCAAGATCGGAGTTCTTTAATAGTTCTAACGATAAGTGTTTTCTGAGGAAGCGGTTCAAGTTTTTTGCCTGCAGCCTCCAAATTTGTAAATCTCATTTTCTTGTTAGGGTCATGAGGTTTGCCCAAGCAGAAATCGTGAATCAATTTGATGAACTGGCCAAGTTGTAATGGGTCAGCCACTATTCTGAGGTCTACGGCAGGATCTCTGAACCCTACGGTAGCTTTGCCCTCAGGGACGAATTTAGAATATAATCCAGTGATATTTGAATTTACCTGAAAGGCGAAATTTAACAATTATAACCACCGATAAACGATAAGTAGTGTCAATAAGAAACTCCTGTTTATCGCACTCCACCTGCGAAGTATAAATATATTAGGTAGCCCGGTATTAAGAGTACATAATACTAATACTGTGCACAGGATTAGCCTCTATATCCAATCCCATATCTAAATTTTTCCGATGGTAGCGGGGACCTTCAAATTTGTTTAAGCCCTCAGAATCAAACAGAATTGGTGACAATAGCACCAATGGGGGATTTGGATCAATTTCTAAGTTTTTTGAAATTACAAGCTAGGAGAATAACGAAAATGATGGCCAGCTTTCTGACAAGTCTTCGCGAAAATTAAGTTTCGTCCTATTTGTGACGTCATACGGTGCACTCGATTTTCGCGGCTTCATTCATTCTGCGCTCGGCGTTTTAAAAGTTTTCTCATCAAGTAAATTTTGTTTAAATGAATATCACTGGCAATACACGTTACTCTATGTCTGTACTATACAACAGGAGGATGATATTCGTAATCGACAATTAGCGCAAATTCCCAATTCTGTTATATAATATATAATATTATTATGTTACCTAATATTATTATGTAACATAATATTATTACGTTACCTTATATCGAACTCCTGATCCATTATTAGCCGTCTGATGCAAAATCCAGATCTTTCCTCCAAACTTACTGACTCCATAGCCTCCCACTGTAAGCGTGCTTTTCTGTCGCTTAGATTGAGCTTGGGATGTTGAAGCACAAAGCCGGTTGAACACTTCCACTTGGCAACTGAACCTCATTATTCAGGATGAATATTCCAAAAGCATTTCCTGGAAAAATATAAGTGTTGAAACATGAGCTCGTATTTTTATATTGAGATCCTGATCCAAAACGTTGTCCTCAACAATGGAAGACTCTCTACCTCATCTTTAATAAAGGAATACCTGCCAATCCTACACAAATATCGTTGCTTAATTAGCATTATGAAACATCATTTTTCCAAACTTTCCAGGAGATGAAAAAAACTGTTTATCTGTTGTCAGAAACACGTCTGTGAACGTTCTCGCCCCTTTAGCGTCACTTCTGTCCGAGGAACCCAATTCAATAGTCACATTTACTCTGGATCTATTGGTAGAGTAATTGGTAGAGAACTCTAATAATTGGGTTGTGTCATGATGACGTTAGGATACATTGACTCATGACATGATGAGCTGAGTTGAGTCATGGTGAAAATTACTCTTCTTCATGTCATCATGACACAACTCAGCATAATGTTTCATAACATAATGACATTTTGGCGCCTATCTAAGTTCTCTTTTCAAAAATGTGCGGAAACTGGTTAGATCCCCCGAAGAAACAATTCATAATTGGGTTCTGGGGTAGGAAGGAGAGAGGGAGGGCAAAACGCATAACCACATCATGAAATTTGAAGTAAATTTTATTGTTCATGCATCATTTTAATGTGCAGTGTCACATTTGACTTAGCCAAACCATTTTTGTTACCGGTATAGGTAACATTTTCATCACAGGGGAGAAATTCATGGATCATTGTGGGGTTAGTCCAAACCTGTAAACCAAATTAATACATAACACCCTGAAAACTGCTGCAAGGAATATCCGCTCAAACCCTGGAGGAACCATAGTGAGTCTACTGTATATTATACAGTAGACTCACTCAGCACCTCGCCTATGCCCATGACGTTGACACGATGGCTCGAACAGCTCCTGCCCTCTCAGGGGCGGTTGAGGAGTTTGAGCAGGCCGCAGGTGAAAGAGGCTTGAAGATCAATGAACAAAAAACAATGTATGTGGAGACCTTGAGAAAACCACTGCTGTCACAAGCCACCTTCAAGATGGGGCGGCCTTTTTTCCAGTGTGTCACAGATTCAAGTATTTGGGCGTAATAGCAGAAGAGAACGACGTGACTACCAAAATAAAAGGACGCATAGCAGCCGGTAGCAGATGCTTCTGGGCCGTCCAGAAGGCCCTAAAATTCCGAGGGCTATAGCGAAAAGCTAAACTCACAGTCTATTATAAGACTATTATACGCCCCGTAGTCACATATGGCTGTGAGACATGGACCCTTAATTCCTCAAGTGAACGTCTACTTAACTGGTAGGAGCGTAAAATCGTAGGTACATATGTAAAATCTTTTTTGCATAAAGAGCTCGAGTTAGATGGTTAGGTCATGTGGAGAGGTAACCACTCCAGAAAGGTATGGATCCACAAAGAGCGTTGTATGGTGTACCAGGTGGAAGATGGTTGAACGTCTGCGCTGGCTGTAGGATGTTAAGGAGGACTTGACCCGTGTCGGTGTCCAAAGATGGAGGAGCCATGCCCAGGATAGGAAGGAGTGGCAGTCTATTGTTGAGAAGGCCCTGGTTCTCAGATGACCGTAGGGTCAATTGAGTAAGTAAGCACCCGGTGAAGCTCGTCAACCACAATCATGAATCACTATCGCTATCATGAGTCATGTTTACTTATCTGAAACATATTAATTTGAAACGTTTTGCAGAGCTAAAAATATCTTTAGATGATTCATTTGAAAACAGACCTAAAACTGAAGAAATAAATAATTTATTAGGGTAGGTAACGAGAAGAAATCCTCAGTCATCATCATGGGCGTAGGCAGGATTTAGCCAAGGGGGGGGGGGGGGGGGCACCCCAAGAGCTATTATATATAAAGTATGCGAGTAGTATGTGTTTATTCATTCTAGACCACCGACTTAAATCCCTGATAAAACTTTTTAACACAAAACATCAGAACCAGTGACTTTTTCATTTAGCGACTTAAATCCCTGATAAAACTTTTTACCACAAAACATCAGAACACCTTTTTTAACACAAAACATCAGAACCAGTGACTTTTCATTTAGTAACTTTTTTAAAAATATTTTTTATCAGAAACTCTAGTGAAACTCTAAAAATTTTTCAATCGTAAATAAAAATGCAAAATTAGGACAATTTAGGGGTCGATATTTTCGAAATTTAGCTCCCTCTGATGTTTTCACTAGAAAAAAATAAATTGAACGCCTTAAATTAAAATAACGAGACGCTAAAAATATTTTTGAATCGTCTTAAATTAAAATAACGAGACGCCAGATCTCTTCTGAATTTGTGAATTCAATGACAAAAGAAAGAGTCACTGGCTAAAAAAAAAAAAATGAGGGGTAAGTTAAAAGAAAGAAAATAATAATAAAATAGAAGATGAATTACAAAATCGTATTACCAACTGAAATCTACATGGAAATCCGAGATAGAATAACCCATCTGGTTGATCATATCAACTTTTGTCAAACAACGAACATTCCAGTAAATATAGATATTCTTTCTGATACTATTTCGAGTTGCGCAGAAGTAACTGAAGATATATTAAGAGAGTATGCGAATCTTATTGATTGGGATCTCATTTCTTATATTCGAAAACTATCTGAAGAATTCATTCGAGAGTTTCAAGATAAAGTAGATTGGGGAATAATATCCAGGTATCAAAATTTAAGTGAAGATTTCATCAGAGAGTTTCAAGATAAAGTGGATTGGGAATGTATTGCATGTAAACAAAATCTTACGGAAAACTCCATCCGAGAGTTTCAAGATAAAATGGATTGGGAAATGATATCCTGGCATCAAAATCTTACGGAAAACTTCATCAGAGAGTTTCAAGATAAAGTAGATTGGGAAATGATATCCAAGCATCAAAATTTAAGTGAAGATTTCATCAGAGAGTTTCAAGATGAGGTAAATTGGAGATGGATTTCATCTAGGCAAAAACTATCTGAAGAATTCATTCGAGAGTTCCAGAATGAAGTTTACTGGTTTGCAATTTCATGGAATGAAAACTTGAGCGAAGATTTCATCAGAGAGTTTCAAGATAAAGTGGATTGGGAATATATTGCTGCATGTAAACAAAACTTGAGCGAAGAATTCATTCGAGAGTTTCAAGATAAAGTAGACTGGGAAATGATATCGAGGCATCAAAAACTATCTGAAGAATTCATTCGAGAGTTCCAGAATGAAGTTTGCTGGTATGCAATTTCATCTAGGCAAAATTTAAGTGAAGAATTCATCCGAGAGTTTCAAGATAAAGTAGATTGGGAAATGATAACCAGACATCAAAATTTAAGTGAAGATTTCATCAGAGAGTTTCAAGATAAAGTAGATTGGGGAATGATATCCAGGTATCAAAATTTAAGTGAAGATTTCATCAGAGAGTTTCAAGATAAAGTAGTTTTGTATCAGTAAAAAATAATAGTTTAAATTCGTTTTAATGAGGATTCCCCATTAAAACATATTGAACAAGATACAAGGTCGTTCTGTAGACCAGCGAGAGCGTCCGTCTGAGAGAATGGGATTCGCATTATCAGAAACCGGTTGCATCACCGATATGAGTCAAGGAAGAGGCGATACGCAGTTTTTATTCAGTTATCCTTTAGGCGTGACCCGCTCTGCACACAACGTTTCAACCTAAAGATTATTTGTGGTTAGCTATTGTTGAAGATTAAGACTTTTATTTGGAACTTCAGAGTTACAAAACGTACCATAGTGAGTGTATAGACTTTATTGAGGAAGTGGAAAGTTGCGAAAATTGTGAAAGTTAGGAAGTTGCAAGAACTTTAATAACAGATGGAAACATTCAAGTGCTAGTGGCAAAAGTATCAATTAATAATGAATTATTTGTACTTCCAATAACAGTTCTACGAGTGGAATCCATGTTAAAGATTCCAGAATATAAAACATTTTGGGAAACGAATTGAAATGCATTTGAACCAGAAGGTCGTGTTCTCCCACCCCAAGCGCTCTTATAGGAGCGTTTGTTTATCTGAATGCAAAAGCGGTCCTCGAGGACCGCTGGACGATGTGACGTGATTCTCCCCACCCCAAGCGGCCCTCAAAGACCGCATTCGTTTCTAGTTATTCTTTTATGAAACTTATCTGATCTACTCGATGTAAATAAACTATTTATTTTCATTTATTTTTCTTTCCTTTTCCAAGACTTAGTATCTATTACGTTTTTTATAGGGAATCCCTATAAAAACAAACTTAAAACCTATTTTTTTCTTACTCATATTTTAAAATTTCGTGAGTTGTAATTCCTCGGGATAAAAACTTCCTTGGATTTCCTCTCCGCTTAAATCTTTTATTTTATAAGGAACTGGATTCGTTTCTAAAATCTCAGTTATTTCAAAAATCTCTTTCGTCCAATTTGCTTCGTATTTGTTTGCAAAAGTTTTCTTTGATTTCGTAATTCTTACGCGATTTCCAATTTTAAATTTCTTTTTTCCATTTACATTTTTTCCACTCTTTTTAAATAAATATCTCAGAATTTCCTCGTATGTTTTAGAGGTCTCAAAATGTTACAGCCGTCACTAGGGGTACAACAACTTGAACTGGTGAAATTACTTTTATTTCAGAGAAGGCGTCATTCTACGAGGTATGACTATCTAGAAAGCTTCTCTTTCTGACTATTTACTGTTCTCTTCCTATTCTCGTATACTTTTGAATGTAAGGAATGAATCCCAACACGGAGATCATGTTTAAGTACTCGTACTTCTTATTTTCTGATGTTCAATTTTCACATATATCTATCCCATCATAACATCTAAAACCCTTTTATCTTTGTATTCACGTATCGAATATAATCCATTTATAAAGTCACTTACTTATATCAGTCCCACTAGGTGATCTATATGTAGCCAAGACTTGAAATATTTGACCATCAAACTTAAATTGTACTCTAATACATGTTGCATTTTGTAATACTACTTATTAGGTTCTATTATTCCACACTGATCATTATAGTACAATATTACTCCACACTTTTGATCAATATAGATTGTAGAGCAGACATATTTGTAGCCCGGGATTATTTTACTTGTATTAGCTTCTGAGTTCCATGTTTCCGTTAGGCATATTACATCAGGTCTTACTGGCAAATTGTCCAAATTTATCAAAAATTCATCATAATTTTAAACAGACTTCTAATATTCATGTTTAACATTAGAATACAATTGTTTACTTGTTTTTCCAATACATTATTTTAATCATCTACACTTCACAGACTACCACTTTCTCTTTTTCCGTATACTCAACAATATCCATTTCATTTTTTTGTTGTTATTATTATTATTTTTTATTAACCTGTTCCACGTCTTATATCCTTATCGTTTTACTTTCATGCTGTTTATCTTAATAAATGCGTTCTATTACAGAAATTGTTTTATTCAAATTTGTAATCTACCTATGTATCTTGAAACTTAAGCCAACAATTTTTGAGGGTGCGTTGAAAAGAAATAATTCTGTGGCGATTCAAATGGTTCATAAAATAGAAGATATCTAGTAACCAAAGGAAATTCCGTTTTTGAAAAAGTCCTCTGTTGATGTTATGCTGTATGACTTTTAATTGGCGTTTTTCATACATAGATGTTATTTCACAGTAAAATCTAGCCTAAACTAATAATTCCTTATGATAAATACAATTTCCCTACACGTCGACAAAGCTCAGTTACAAAAAAGAAGAAAAGACAAATAACATTTCATATTATGAATAATTTAGCATTTATTTACAAATAGGAACAATTTATTTACAAGATGATGACAAATATGACCACTTTACAATTTATTTACAAGAAGATGAGACACGAACAATGTATTTAAAAGAAGATGAGACAAATATGAACAACTTATTTACAAGAACATGAGTTACGAACGATTTACAAGAACATGAGACGAATATGAAAAATTTACAATTTGTTTACAAGAAGATAACAAATATGAACAATTAACTATTTATTTACAAGATGAGACATACGAACAATTTACAATTTATTTAGAACAAGATGACACGAATATGAACGATTTACAATTTATTTACAACAAGATGAGACATAATAATATTTATGTACAATTTATTTACAAAAATCATTGCTGGTCCAAGGCCAGTAGCTTCTTCTTTTCAATTTCGAGTTGGACGGCAGCTCTTTGTCGATCAAACTCAGCTCTTTGTCGATCAAACTCAGCTCTTTGTCGTTGCAATCTGGATGTCGTAGAGACGATTTTTTTTTCCATCAACTTCATTCGCATCAACGCCACCCGTTCAAATTTACCTGCGGGTCTGATTACGGAAATGAAGATTATAATATAGGAATTGTTTAAAATCGAAAAATGGAAAGCGAGAGTGGGTATAATGCAATCGGAAGGAGCCCAAAATAATAATAATAGCATAATAATTATGCTATTATTATGCTCAGAGCATAATATGCATTATTATTATTATTATTATGCTACCAGACTATTTCTGTAATTGCCACTGTAGTTGCTCGAACCAAGTTAACAAAACTGAAAATTTTGCTTCTTTTTCTTCAGAAGAAGAAAGGTACAGTACTGAACGTTAACGCACTAGGAAAATGTCTCACGAGAGATACAGTTGTTGCTGATGGCATGAAAAAAAAGATACAATATGTACAAATGTACATGTACGATGACAAATGACGAAGTACTATTCCCCTAGCAACGACTCGGTTGTACGCGGAAATCGCCAGAAACTCATTTGGGAC
Source organism: Stenodema calcarata (assembly GCA_963920205.1). Taxonomy (NCBI): domain Eukaryota; kingdom Metazoa; phylum Arthropoda; class Insecta; order Hemiptera; family Miridae; genus Stenodema; species Stenodema calcarata. The sequence continues at coordinate 33,457,191 of OY986054.1, forward strand.
AATTTTCATAGTCAATAATTGAAAATAAAATTATTTTCGTAACGGTTTTTGAGTTATGTGCCGTATGAAAGACATGAAAATGTCAAAACATTCCAAAAAGGTGGTAAAGATTCAGTAAGGTGACAGAATTTTCCAATCGCCTAGCCTATCTGTCCCACGTCCCACCATTATCAGTCACGAATTAGAGACATTTTCGTATCAAGCACAAGACAAAGAAGTAGAAGATTGTTAGGAATAGAACGTACCTCTGTTAAGGCGGGATGCCTAGGAGTGTGCAGCATCAGTGGCGTGACATGCGTCCAATCCACGACGATTTCTTCGTGTAGCTGCACTGCGGTATTGTCCTCGACATCGTGTCGCGAAGGATAATCTCTTCCTCTGTTAAAGTTTTGCCTTGTATTGCAGTCCCTCCGCCTGTCACCTTCCACTGCTGATCAGTCTTCCTAAAATAGAATGATTGAGGGAACGGATTAAAAATAGTATTAACCAAAAAATCCTATTTGCTTGAATGAAAAATCCTATTCATCTTCCGTTTTTTTGGGGAACGCAGGATCAAGAAAGGAATTACAGCTGGGAAAAAATCTCTGAGAAAAGACCTGGTGTACTTCAGTTGTGCCCCTACTTTCAAAACGGGATTTCTCCGTGAAAATTCGTCCTGTTTGAAGGATTGATTTGTGATAACTTTTTACAGATCCAGTCAATTGTTCTACCATTCCAGCGATTTACAACTTACAGCATGAAAGCATAAAAATAAACAGAATAGCATGAAAACAAATCGCTGGACTGGTATATCAATTGACTGGATGCTCCCTAGCGCTCGCATCTATAACAAGAAAAATATACCTACGTCAAACAACTGATCAGTAAAAAGTAATGACATGCGACCAACCAATTTTCACGGAGAAATCCCATTTTGAAAGTGAGGGGCACAACTAAAGTACACCCAAAAGACCAGTCAGCATTGAAGGCTCCCACGAGTGATATGTTGATGGAAGTAAAATGTTACGGGTATCTACCCAAAAGTCATACCCAAATGAACAAAATGACGTGGTTTGGTACGTACCTCAATTTCAATTTGATCCCAGGCGTTATTCTTCGCCGCGGCGCTCAAATTGTCGGTTTTCTTGTTTTCAATGGTTCCACTGTGGCGATTCGCTACGCGGATCAAAAGGAGTCTCTCAGCGTAGGTGAAATTAGATCCCCTCTTGTGTTTATCTGGAATGGTAGGAATCGTAAGTTTAATGGAAACCTGCTGGAAGTCCGGCTGGTTGTTCACCGAATCACAACCATCTGATTGATTTCCCATTCGAACTTTACAACCACCCAAATGATTTCCTATTCGAACTTTACCATGAAGATGAAAATAACCATGTAAATAGGGTGTAGGTACTCACTGTTTGAAGTCTGGCTCATGGTGAACGGTAGGCGAACGGACACAACAGTAAACAGACACACAAATGACATAATGGCGAAGATCCTGCAAGGTGATGCCGGTCTCCACAATATGGCGGTAGGTAGCAGCACTGCCTAATGGGAGATTTTAGAGCTAATGGCCGATTGCAACCTACCTCTAAACTAGTGGGACTTTGGTGGTAGATCGGCCATTACTGTGTATTGATAAACAGCACCTTCACTCGCTAATCGGCCATTAGCGATAGTCGGACTTTAATCGGCGATCAAATGCAATTGATAAACCGGCCCTCATTCTCGTATTGTTTCATTATAATCAAGTCCGCAGCCCAAAGATCATCTTTTCCCAAAGTTAAAATTTTTCTTTTCTGAAATTTTTTTCTAACAGGTTTATGTAATTCTTTCGCAAAATCCAATTTTTCGTTTTCCGATAAATTTAAAATTTCTATTTCTGGAACTTGTTCTTTTTCTCCGTTAGGATCTTGAATGAATTTACTTTTATTAGTTTTACATTTCAGACATTTAGCTGCTGTTCACGGCGTTCCGTTCACGGTTTGTACAATTTCCGCGTTTATATTTTTCGTTCGTTTTTTGCATTTATGACAATAAATTTCATCCTCCATGTTTTATTTAAGTCTAGAGACATTTTTTTTTTTTTTTTTAATGGAGTAAACTCCATTAAAAATACACATTCTTACCTACTTTAGTTTTACATTTTAAACAAGTTCTTGTGTTATCGTATTTTTGACTGGATTGTAAACGAAGCTCGAACCACTGACTAAAACAACGTAGCAAGTCGTTCCTTCTGAACCACCTGAAGGTGCAGCTACCGCTTTATTGAATTCTACGTGTAAAATGATGTTGCTTTTACCACCGGAAATACTTTTAGGTTGATCCGTTAAATCTATACTGAAAATCGGATAATCTCTTTTGAAAAATTCGGGTTCATGATACGGTAAATTGTCTTGAGAGTTTGTTAACTTTTTGAAATCTAAATACGCGGAATAAGCTAAACAAAAATCATTTTCGTCGAAATCCAAATTGTAATTTTCCTCGGGATATCTTTTTCCGCCGACTTCCAACCAGTAATTTCTAACATCTTTATGAACAAATTTAGCATTATCTTTCGTCTGATCATTGAGTACATCGGTTTGAAAAACTATGAAACACCAGAGAGGATTATAAACGTTTCTATAAATGTTAGTTACATCGAACATCAACGTTTTTCCGGAAACGTTTTTATGTTCTATGCATTGCCAACTTTTAAATTGGAGTTGATACGGAATGCTTCTCAAATCTGTAATCAAATTTACTTTAGATTCGTTTTCGTATTCAATCACCGGAACTCTCAAAACGAAAGAAGTGATTTCTACTTTTCCATCATGTGGAAGCGGAGTTGATGTGTCTTTTTTGTATCGAAATATCACGTTATCATCACTATTTCGAATAAAAGTAATTTCGAAACCCCCTTTGTAAATAGGAACTGTTAAATCTTTGAAAAATCCTAATCCTAAATCCCCCAAACAACCAACAGCACTGAAATTCCCTCCTCCGATAGCTTTTGAATTGAACCCTGAATTGATTACATTTCCGTTATAATTTTTTGGGCCTGGATGACATACATAACCCTGAACCGTGCTAGCAATCCCCGGGTTTTCAATTTCATCGACTACGACATTATGTTTTTTCACTTCTATGTTCGAAAATAAGTTTGCAACGAAATTATCAACAAGTCTTACATCCATGTTTTCACTTTTATATGGTTTCGTTGAATCGGTTGAAACACATTTGCCAGAAATGTAATATTCTACATCTTTGCAAATAAATTCGTCATAGAGTTCTATTTTGAAAGTAGTCCTTTTGTTTTCTGCATTTAAATTCAAAGTTGATGAAGGATTGAAAGTTTGGAACTGTTTTTGCACAATAACGTCTTGATATTTATCAAAAACCTTTTTAGTTTGATACATACTTTATTATAGTAAACATAATTTTTTTTTTTATTTACTATGAAAAAAATTTTTTATTTACTATGAAAAATTTTTTTTATGAGATTTTCTCATAAAAAAAACACAACTCACTGTAATAACTAAATTTAAACATTTTTTCTAATCGCGTTTATAATTTCCGCTTTTCCCAATTTTTTTCCCTTTTCTAAAAGTTTCGCTTTTTCCGTATCATTATTTTTATAACCGTTCAAAATGTCGTTTTTCATCTCGTCGTAATTTTTAATTTCTTGTTCAATATTGTTAAATTCCTCATCCGAAATTTTCCCATCTTTCAAAGCATTCGTGAATTTTTCCTCTATAGAATTTAATTTTGTTTTCGCCAAAAGTTCGATGTCCGAATGTTTATTAATTTTGTTTCCTACATAACTGCCCGAAGTTCTCAGGATTGCGGAAAATGTTGTTAATACGGCTGAAATTGGAACTCCAAAAGGAATTGCCACAGGGAGAGCGATGCAAACGCCAATCATCCCCAGTTCGGTTAATGTAATGAAACACTCTGTTCCGAAAAATGTTTTCGATAATTTGCAGTATTTTTTCCTCAAATTTCCCCTCGTTTTCTAAAAATTCGTATTGTTTCATAATGCGATTTATTCTATAATCGTTGGAATTAAATTCCGGAACTGGAATCTGAGGATAAATGTTTTTGTAAAACGGAGTAAATTGTAAGTATGTCATTTTCAACTGCAGGAGCAGACGGATTTTGGTTTTCATCAACGTTGTTCATCTTATTTATTATATAAAAAACAAAAAAAAAATAATTACTTTTCAGCAACAAGTAAGCTTTAATATCGTTGAATTGAATCTGTTCGTTATTTCCCGTGGTTGTTGACAATTTTATCATTTTTATTTCTTTCAGTCCTTTTCTTAGTGGAATGAAAACTACTTTCTTTGGTTTTTCCGTGTAAACAGTATTAGGCAGCATTGGTTTACCTATGAAAGAAACGTGTAATAACTCATGTTCAACGTGCAAATGGGGGTGTTCATCATGATTTGTAAAGCTATATTCCGTAATGTTACAATGCCATTTGACTATGTTGTCAGAAAAAACGAGTTGTTTCGGATTATTCTCTGATACGTAGTTGGTATTCTTTTTGAACGTATTATCGGAACTCAAACAATTTTTCAACTGAAATATATCGCAAAAATTCCCCTCATCCACAATTCTCATTTCCATGGGAAAGTATGCAGCAATTCTGTAAGAATCGTCTTTTAAATGCTCGAGATCGAATTTCAAATTATTCGGATTAACTTTCTGTATATCTTTTTGTATTTCTTTAACTTGAGCTTCAGAATACTTTTTTATAGTGTCTTTTTTCGCCAACAAACTACTTTGAAAACTGGATAAAATACTAATCAACTTGGCTTTGAATGAACTCACATTGAACGTTCCATCGATTTTATATATTAGATCGTAAATTCCATCAGGAAAAGCAAATCTGTAAGAGAACTCGAAGTTTTTTATCTCAAACGTTTTCCTAGTTGTAAACAACAAAGCCGACATGCCCAACTGATACTCTTTATTCGAATCAAGTGGAATTGGACTCTCAAACCTTAGTGTATCTCCTGAAATTTTTATAAACATTATTTATTTATATATAATAAAAATGTATAAAAAAAAAAATTGTATAAAAAAAAAAAATTGTATAATAAAATGAATAGAAAATATAACAAGATCAAGCCTTTTCCATTTGAATCAAGCAAAGATGATGCTGGTTCACTACCTCTGCCCCTACGTTGTCTGGTGGTAGGACCATCCGGATGTGGAAAAACAATTTTATTGTACAACTTGATTACTGAACCTTGGGGAATTCCGTTTGGAAATCTTTACATATTTTCCAAATCTTTAGATCAAGGAGTTTATAAAGTCTTGAGAAAAGCTTACGAAAAAATAGCGGCTAAAGTTGGAACGGAAATAGCGCATTTTTACAATAATTGCAACGAACTAATTGTACTAGATGATTGTCAGCCGAACAGTTTGATAGTTTTCGATGATTGCGTTAATGATCAACAACAACAGATTATAAAAGATTATTACGTGAGAGGCCGTCATAAGAATATTTCGTGCATTTATTTAACTCAATCAATCACAAAAGTTGATATATACAGTTGATTAGAAACAATCTGAATTTCCTATGTATTTTCAAGCAAAGACCAATTTATACGAAAGCGATTTACAATGAGTATGCCGGAATGGATTTTACTTTCGAACGATTCAAAGAAATATGCAACGAATGTTGGAAAGATAAGTATGGATTTCTGACGATAAACGATGAGAAACAATTAAAAGATGATCGATACATGAAAAAGTTTGAGAAAACGTTTCTTGAATTTATTTATCGTTAGAATAAAGAAAAAAAGAAAGGAATTACGTTAACTTTGGATTATGAACAACTACATTTGAATCACACGGGTGGATTCCTACCACTGATATTTGCAGGAATAGGAGCACTTGGAGCGTTATTAGGTGGAGGTGCAGCAGTAGCAAATTCAGTAATAGACTCGAAACATAAAGCTGCTGAAGAAGCGAAAATAAAACGTCATAATCTCGAGATGGAAAAACTAGCTCAAAATGCAAAAAGTTTAAGTATTGGGTCCGGTTTAAAAAAACGAAAAAAACGGAAAACTACCAACCTTTGAGTAATTTAGATTTAAATCGTTTCGCGAAAAATTTTAAAATAAAACATTTCCGAGGTATTTTCATGAAGGATGAACTTCCTAATCGGTCTAAACCCGTTGAATGCGGAATTATTAATTTGGAAAATTCTAATCAAAATGGTAGTCACTGGACTTGTTATTTTAAAAAATCCGAAAAAGAAAAGTATTATTTCGATTCTTATGGAAACGCATCACCGCCTAAGGAGTTGGTAAAATACTTGGAAAATAAAAATCTTTTTTACAATTCCGAACAAATTCAAAAATATAACGATCCTCCAATTTGTGGTCATCTGTCTTTGATAGTGTTAAAAGAACTTTCAAACGGAAAAGATTATGAAACTGTTTTAAAAACATGCAGAGGGAAATTGAATTCTGAAAAAACTTGGTCTCTGTAGGAGACAACTCTTAGTATAATATTGTTGTTTTAATGGAAATTTTCCATTAAAACGTTTTTTTATTAAAATTAATAACTAAACAAACTTGATGTTATGCATGTCTTTTCCATTTTTTGATTTGGTGATTCCATAGTACACTAAACAAACACCGTGCTTAACTAGAGCTTTGAGTTCAGATTTTTCAAAAGTGAGTGCATATCTTTCAGGTAAAAATACTCTGAATTCTCCCAGATTAGCAATTATAGACTCTGATTTTTCCTTGGAGTATTTAGTTTTCACAAATTCAAAACTTAGAATCTTGTATGCTTTTTCAATTTTCAACTCAGAAAGTTTGTTCGTGGTGTTTTCAAAATTAAATTTTTTCAATAGTTGCTCCTTATTCATTTCTATTTATTATAGAATATATTCTTTTAACTAACCCCCCATCTTTAAGAATTCAAAGCGCAGTTAGGAAAAGCTAAAAAAAAATGAGGGGTAAGTTAAAAGAATCTCTTTTTATAATATAAACATGTATGATACGAGAAGACATTGTGAAAAGTGCGATGTTATCACTACCTATAAAGTCTAAACGCCATGGAAAAAACGATCCGGACCGGACAATGACTATCAGAAAACCTAGAAAAGAGAAAAACGACCCGGACCGGACAATGACTATCAGAAAACCTAGAAAAATGAAACCTGTATTTGTAAGACCGAGGAAATTGCACAAAGTATTTAATTTTAATGAAAAAGTATTTGAAAAAAACATAGAACCGAGAACGGAAGTTGGAGAAAAGGAAACTGCATTTAAATCTAGATTAGCGACTTACGATATTAAAAATACGAAAGGATTTAAAGATGCTTACAAATTTCTTAACAGTATTGAAAATATCGTAACAGGTTTACTCAACAGGGAACTTAGAAAAATGAAACTAAAAGTTAATGTAGTTTTAATCGCAGAATTTAAAAAACTCTGCAAATTCTTGACACAACGGTTCATTATCTTCTTTGTACAGATCACCCTTCTGTCTAGATCACTAGGTCTAAATGTCTAGATCCTAAATATTAGATTAATTTATTTACACTACTTGAATCGTTTATTGAAAATATGAATAAAAATTTCCAACAAAAACAAAGAGGGCTGGTTCAAATCTTCTTCTTCTTTGAAAACGACTATGCGGTTCAACGACTCTCGAGGCCTAGGGCAAGTGCTGCTCCATCCGCAAAGCCCAGCAGGTCCTCCGCGCTCCGCCACCTTTGCCGGACTCCTCTGACACACATGGATCCTGCCCGGATTATGGCAAAGGACAATCGTGCCCTTAGCCACCCCTTGACAATCCCTTGATGCCGACTCCACTTGTCCGCTAACCTTTCACCAAGGACATCGACAAATCGTCTCATCTGTGGCCCCATCATTCCATCCACTGTGCAGACCAGCGGAGTAAATGAGCAGTGGCGCTCTTGACAAGCCGGCAGGTATTTTCGCTTTTTCTCTTCTTCGGCTGCAAGGAGAACCGATGCAACGGGGCGGGGAACATATGAGGGAGCATCAGTGTCTACTACACGGACGTCAAATAATGCATCCCTCTGTGGTTCCCACACCCCCCTACACGCTAGATCTCCTCTCAGGCCTGGAGCAGAGGCCGAAGCTGCTGTGATCTGTGGCTCTTTGCAACAATTTCCCCATGCAGTGTTCATCAGTTCTCCCAGAACGTCTCTTATCTCGTTGTGACGCCTTGTTACCAAGCCCCCGGTCTTGCAGCACAGGGCATGCCTTAAAGAGAAGGGAGTGTTTCCACAGCCATCACATGAATTTGGCATGTCTACGGGGGTTCGCATATACCGGACTGCAAGAGCGTCTCTGAATTCGCTGGCTGAGAGGTCAAAGTTGTGCCGCTGTAGGGGTATGGCTGACAACCAACTTGAGGATCTTACTTTAGACTGTTCTGTAACTGACCGACCAATAGCCCTCCTTCGGTCTGCTGGGAATGTGTCCAAGGTGGTTCGCAGTAGGATATCCTCTGCCACTTTCCGCCTCTGAACTGCCTCCTTTTTTGCTATGTTCAGTTGTGTCTGGTGCTCTCCAATATCAAACGGCACCCCCAGACGCAATGATTGGTCAAGTACAGACGAGCTCTGTTGTGAGGTTTCGAAAAGAACGTCTGTTGAACGTACCGGATCTGACCATGCCAACCCCCCTTTGTTCACGGGTAGAGAGAAAAGATCACACTCTTCATTTGAGACAGAACACGTTTTGCTACCCTCCAATACCACTGGCACGAATTTTTCCCGTATTTCTTTCCTCAGCTGCTCAAAATCTTCGCCGTTACACCTGATAACCCTCTGAACGTACTGCCATTGAAACTGGAAAGACTTGGTGAACGCAGTGTGAGCATCTTGTGGCTGTTCCATACCTGCCATCGTCAACCTTTCTACAGTCTGAATCCACTTCTCGATCTTATGTGCTACGTAATTCTTTCTTGCCTCCTCCTGCCCAATGTAGCCCCCAAGAAACCGCTGTCCAGTCACTACCATTATTCCTGATCCATTAAAAATCCTAGCTGCCTCTGGCTGATCTTCGGGGTGCACTATCAGATATGATTTTTGTCCTTGAGGACAGTATCCATAATTTGGGCCGCACGTGCTTAGCCGGTCCCACCATATTTTCAAGTCTACCAAACTGCCTTGGGCTGAGGAGTCATCGGCATACCAGCACTGATGCACTCTAGCATTCCTTAAACTATCAATGATTGGCAGAGTTGAAATAGCATATAACAGCATAGCTAGCGGATCCCCCTGTGTGACTCCTTCTCTACTGTATAGATTCTCTCTGCCTCCCCGTAGCACCAATTCTGCCTGCCCTCTGTACGTGTTGTACAAAAACCTGGCACAACTTGGCCAATAAACACGCGCGTACCAGAGAGCCATGACCCGGTTGACTGAGTTGAAAGCATTTTTAGCATCAACCAACAGGAGCCCCCATTCCGAGTTTTCTGTTGCCTTTTCGTGAAACAGTTTAGTCATGGCATGGACTGCTCCCTCTATTCCTCCACTCAGGCCTCCACACAGTTGTCTTTCCATGCAGGCAGTTGTGACCTCGTCTCCTGTGGCTTCAGCCATGCACTTCCCCAGAATTCGCCGTAGACACTCACCGACCCCTATTGGTCTGACTCCAGGGCATTTGTCGAGAGCCACCAGCCGGCTGGCCATGAGTGCCCTTATGGTATCCCATGGAACATTGTCATTTGCTAGTCTGTTTGTGAGAGCAGCCACCGACTCTCGAAGCTCACTGCTGAAGCGTCCATGCCTTAATAGGAAATCCACCCATTGGTCTGCTTTAGTGCTACTTGGGCCACCACCTCCTTGCAATTTTCTTGCCACCCTTTCCACTAGATCGGCCGTTATCTGCACCTGTAGTAGAGGGGGTGCCGCCGTGACCCCACTTGGTAGTTGCATCCACTCAGGATTTGGCATGGCTGGAGCTGGATGTTTTGCTCTTAGGTCATCTAGAACGGTAGTTCCTCTGTCGTCGATTACTTTGTTGGGGTCTAATACTGTTGTGCTTACTTCCTCTGTGAGCTTTCTCATTGCATCCTTGATCTTTCCCCGCAGCATCAGAGAGTGGAACTTTTTGATAACGCTTTCATTCTCAGGGTTCCGTTTCTTAAGTTTGCTATCCTGTGATTGAGCTTCAATAACAAGCACATCATACTCTTCATCCGCCCACAACTGAAGTCGTCTCTGAAGTAAGACCCGCACATCCTTAGACTTTTTAATCAACCTACTTCGTTGTAAAAGGACTGCCACAAACACCATTACTCTCTCTGATGGGTACTCACCTCTTGTCAACTTTTCTATCTCTCTAGCCAGTGTTTCAATGAACTGGCCCCCGATCAATCCACCCGGTAGGTCGTACTGTAATCCCCTGAACTGAGAAATTTTTTGCCATCGCTCATACCATGCTCCTGTTGCGACCCCTGGGCCATTCAGGTACGAAGCATGATAAATTTCCTGTAGTTTAGCCTTGACTACGTCTTCGTTGTTCTCTTCCTCCTGGCTAAACCCCTCTGGTGTGACCTGGACTATTTCCTCATGAGAATTCTCCTCCACCGTCCTCGAAGGTGTTCCTGGAATGATGTCTCTGGTGTCGTCAAGATGTATATTTGGGTCTTGAGTGATAAACCGGTGTCGGTATCTGGCACAGGCTCCGGACGCTCTAGCAAGATGCGTATTTAGTCTGAGAAACCATCCTTGACAAGCCGGGCATTGCGTTCGTCCCTCCCGATTACTTGTGACGTCCATGTTTGTGTCCGTCCCCTCCACGACACTCGGGTCCTTCTACGCAACCTGGTCCTTATGTGTTGTAACACCTCAACTTAACAACAACAATATCAAACCCAAATTCAAAAAAAAAAAAATTCCACCAACAGTCCGAACAAAACTCCTTATGTGTGGTAACTCCTCAACTTAGCAATAACAATAACAAACCCAAATTCAAAAAAAAATTTTCACCAACAGTCCGAACAAAACTCTCACTTTGCGTGGCTCCACGAAGTAGTCCTGTTGAGTCGAAGCGTACACTTGTAGTGGCCTTCCTATTCTCTGACTTCGTTCAAGTTTCCCGCCCTGAAACACTCTAGAAACTAACTTTTTCACGCAAAACTCGCGGAGCGTTTTTTCATTTTTAGATTAATTATTATTATCAATTATCACTAATTATTAACAATTTTATCAAGTACCTAGTGAAAATTATTATAATTTATTGTTAGGTATTAATAATTCGTATTTACTATTAATAATAATAATTATTAATTATGATTAATTAATACGATATAATTCTGGGGTTTTTAATACTACGTCGGTAATAATAATTATTGTTCTATAAAAGAAGTGCCTACCAACAAACATTCGAAATTACCTTCATTTCCGTAGCACGAAACGCACCTCAGAACAACAAACTCGACATCACTTAAGCCATATGATGTTCCAAAGAGCTTGTTAGTATGAAAATGGACCTGTATTTCAACAGTTTAATTCACGATCCTGTAGTGAGGCACAATCTTTGAGCCTTCATTGTGAACGAACGGCTGGTCGTACAAAGCTGCGGATGGTCTTAAAAAATTCTACGGAACAAACTCTATCTAAATATGAAATAAAAAACATACCGTTCTATATGAATTTTTCGAGATATGAAATTTTCAACATTTCAAAATTCGTTTTGAACCCCTTCCCCTTGACCTAGGGTTATGAAAAGTTTCGAGGACCATTGTGGGGTTGGTTGAAACCCATAAAAAAAAATTTCGTAATTTTAACTCAACGCTAACTGGGCAAAGTGGCGCGGACGGCGGACGGCGTACGGCGGACGGACGGATTTTTTTTTATTCGATTTTCTGAATCTACGTATCTTGAAACGTAAACCAACAAATTTTGAGGGGGGGTTAAAAATTTTTTTTCTTTGGGCGATTCCAATGGTTCATCGAAGATAATAAACCAAAAGGAACTAACGAAAATAATATGGAGTATCAGGAAATCAATTTCAAAACGAAAAACGTAATAATATTGCAGTCAGCAGAAGTTGCAAACTGTTACGAGAAAATGAAACAGAAAATTCTAAATGAAATGGAATCGTTCGAAATAAAAGGATCTCAATGGCAACTTCATAAGATCATGCATTTGGAACTGAACGTTAACAAGTACAATCCATTGAAAGGATCATCTTTCATCCCACTCCCTGATTTTCTGCAAAGTAGGAAAGCAATTATAAATGTACAAAATAATGATAATAAATGTTTCCTTTGGTCAATTCTGTCTGCATTACATCCTGCAGACCACCATTCGAATAGAGTAGCGAAGTACATAACATGGGAACATGAATTTGATGAGGCGTTGAAAGGTATCAGCTTTCCTATGAAACTTATCGATGTGAAAAAGTTTGAGAAAAGAACCGGGATCTCTATCAACGTTTACTGCCTAGAAGAAAGTACCATCGTTCCTCTGGAAATAACGAAAGAGGAGAAAGACAGACACATTGACTTGTTGTATTTGAAAAATGCGGAATCTGAACATTACTGCTGGATCAAGGATTTGTGGAAACTGGTAGGCCATAGTCAGCTAACAAAAGATCATAAGAGAAGGTATTTATGTAAAATGTGCTTGAATAGCTTTGGAACTCAGGTTAAATTAAACGAACATAAAGAATGTTGCGGAGCTCATAAAGCTGTTAAAGTAGAACTACCAGAACCTTATGATAACATCTTACAATTTGAAAATTATAAACGCTCCATGAAAGTACCATTCGTTATCTACTCGGACTTTGAATGTATGCTGAGGAAAATCTCTACTTGTCAACCTGATGAAACTAAGGCGTTCACTAATAAGACACAGAAGCATGAACCCAACAACTTTGCATATTACATAAAGTATTCCAACGAGTATTACAAACCCCCTGTCGAATATTCCGGTCAAGATTCTCCAAAGGTTTTCTATCAGAAACTGAAAGAGGATGTTTTACGCATTGCTAAAGAATATTACGATAAAATTGTACCCATGAAACCTTTGACTGACCAACAGGAACAGGAATTCAAAAATGCAAAAACTTGTCACATTTGCGAGAGAGGTTTCAACGAATTGCCTCCAATGCTTGAAAAGAAACTCGAGGTAAAGGAAAAAGCTTTGGTCTACTTTCAAGTTCAAGGAGACGAAAGTATTGCAACCAAAATACAAACGGAATTGACGGAATTAAAACAAAATATTAATAAGAATAAAAGTCGAGTGGCTGACCATGATCATGTAGGAACTGGAAAATTCAGAGGTGCTGCTCATTCTTTATGTAATTTGGAATATCAGTGTCCTAGGTTTGTACCAGTATTTTTCCACAATCTCGCTGGTTATGACGCCCATTTGTTTATAAAAGAATTTGGAGAAGATGATTCAGACATAAAAATGATACCAAACACCGAGGAAAAGTATATCTCATTCTCAAAGATTCTCAGGTACGACTCTGGAGAAGTAGATGTGAAAGGAAGCCCAATATTTAATAGAATAGAAATAAGGTTCATTGACTCTTTCAAATTCCTAGCAAGTTCTCTTGATAAGCTAACGAGCAACCTCACAATTGACCAATTTAAGGAACTGGTAAAACATTTTGGACCAGAGTTTTTGGAGCTGATGACAAGGAAACTAGCATACCCGTATGAGTACATGGATAGTCCGGAAAGGTACGATGAAACCTGTTTGCCACCTATAGAGAAATTTATAGCCATCTAAATAAACAAAATGTAAAAGAAAACGAATATAAAAATGCACAAGAAGTTTGGGAAAAATTCGGTATTAAAAACATGTGGGAATTCACCGCGCTTTACAACAAAAGTGATATTTTACTGCTTGCAGATGTGATGGAGAATTTCAGAGATATTTCCCTGAAAACGTACAAACTAGATCCTGCATGGTACTACACAACACCTGGATTCTCATGGGATTGTATGTTGAAAATGAGCAAAGTTAAGTTGGATCTTTTGACCGATTACGACCAGATTCTAATGATAGAAAAAGGAATTCGCGGTGGTATATCCCAATGTAGTAACAGACATGCAAAAGCAAACAATAAGTACATGGGTGAACAATATGACCCATCTAAACCTTCCAATTATATAGCTTATGTCGACGCCAACAACCTTTATGGATGGGCTATGTCCAAATACTTACCATCTGGTGGTTTTAAATGGGTTGAAAATGCTGATATTGAAAAGATCGATGATGAATCCCCCAAAGGTTATTTTCTGGAAGTTGACTTGGAATATCCTAAAGAACTGCACGATTTACATTCGGATCTACCACTTGCACCAGAAAACAGAATCAGAAATACAAAATTACCTAAATTAATGACAACTTTGTACGATAAAGATAAATACGTTTTGCACTATAGGAATTTGAAGCAATATTTGAGCATGGGGATGAAACTAAAGAAAGTACATAGAGCACTGGAGTTTGACCAATCTGACTGGTTGAAAATCTACATTGATTTCAATACGGCACTGAGAACCAAGGCCAAGAACGATTTTGAGAAGGACTTTTTCAAACTGATGAACAACAGCGTATTTGGGAAAACGATGGAGAATATTAGAAATAGAGTTTCCATAAAAATGTGTTCGGATGTAAGGAAACTGGAGTCATTGATAGCAAAACCAACGTTCGATCACAGAACAATATTCACAGAAAACTTAGCAGCAGTTCACATGAAAACAACCGAGATTCTGTTCAACAAACCCATCTATGTTGGTATGAGTATTCTAGACATTTCAAAAACTCTCATGTACGACTTCTACTACAACACAATGAAGAAGCAGTATGGAGAAAATGTCAAGCTTATGTATTGTGATACTGATAGCCTGATTATGGACATCAAGACTGAGAACTTTTATTCTGACATTAAAAACAACATGATTGATCAGTTTGATACATCTGATTATCCGAAAGAAAATGTCTACGGGATACCTCAAGTGAACAAAAAAGTACTTGGAAAATTCAAAGATGAATTGAACGGAAAAGGAATGGAGGAATTCGTTGGACTGAGATCGAAACTTTACGCTCACAAAACATTTGAAAATCAAAAGGAAACCAAGAAAGCCAAAGGAGTAAAGAAAAACGTTGTTGAAAAGGACATTAGATTCGATGATTTCAAGGAATGTCTCTTTACAAAAAAGTCAATACACAGAAAACAAATTGTCTGCGCCCCAAGTAATTTATGTATTTATTTGAAATTACCGCTTGGTAGGTTTAGTTTATTCTTACTCTCTGTACCAGTCCGTCGTGGTCCGTCTCATCCTTATCGACAACGCGAAGAAGCCCCCCTCTCTCTCGTTTACCAGTCGCCGCTTCAGTATCAAAGTGGACCTGCCTGCCACCGGCACCTTCAGTTATTGTTCAATTTTCATTTCAACGCCGCCAACCTACAACCGATCTGCCATTTATATTGTACAAACACTTCATTTTGACTGCTCAAACGCCCCTTTTCTTCAAGGATACGTAAGTGAAACCCTTACATGATCCGCATCCTTCGATGCGGTCATCAATACCGCATGTTCGATCGCCATGTGGCCGTCTGTTGTGCTCAATTTTACCCTCGGACTACATTACAGGTTCCCGGGTACTCGCAGCACTATACTACTATACTACTAGTACCACTACATAGTACGTCGATGTGGGAAACCTGTGCTCGAGAGTAGCACTTACGATCAGCCCCTCTACGCCTCCCATCGACAGCGAAGTCGCCGCATCCCAGGATCGAATCCTACCACAAGCCGCAATTCGTTTGCAATTTCAATTCATTTTTATAATTTTTCTATCATCTTTTTCTATAGTTAAGGAGCTCCTTATTTTCTTACGTTCAAAAGCAATTCAGTTCATTTTTCTTTCACATAGATATTGTGATAATTCCAGACGTTATTACCATCAGTTGCTAACGACAGTAATTGCATATGACTACTTAGTTTCGTGAAGTTCCTATTCTATCTTCATTCCAAATATGATACGCATAGTTTTGTGAATTATAGCCTTAATTTCGAAGGTTTGCATTTCATATCAATTTAAGCTTGATATCAGGCTTCGAACAGACATGATTTTACGGTGGCCGACGTCATGTCTCTACAAGGATAAGCAAATATGAAGCCCTCTCTTTCATGCTTGACAAGAAACACGTTAGTAAGATCAAGAACGACAAAATCCAACGATGGAGGCTTGAAATGTCTTGTTTTAGCTACGACACAGTCTTTCGTCCTGGGAAACTAAATGCTGTCGCAGACGCCCTCTCCAGAGTATGCGGGTCCATGAGCCATGATGCGCTTTTTGAGTTACATAAAGCATTGTGCCACCCCGGCATCACCAGGATGGCTCATTGGATAAAGTCGAAGAACTTGCCATATTCGTTGGAAGACGTGAAAAGAGTCACTTCCGCTTGCCAAGTGTGTGCAGAGCTGAAGCCGCGATTTTACAAGCCACATGACCACCACCTTATCAAAGCAACACGACCCTTTGAAAGGCTTAACATTGATTTTAAGGGGCTAGTTCCCTCGAGCACAGGGAACCAATATATTTCAACTATCGTCGATGAATTCTCACGCTTCCCATTTGCTTATCCTTGTAGAGACATGACGTCGGCCACCGTAAAATCATGTCTGTTCCATCTTTTTTCGACTTTTGGAACGCCTGCATACATACATTCCGATAGGGGAATGTCTTTTCTGTCCAGGGATTTGACGAGCTTCCTACATCAGCAAGGAATCGCGACCAGTACTTCTACTCCCTACAACCCAGAAGGCAATGGCCTCGTGGAAAGGTACAATGGAATTCTTTGGAAAACCATGTCCCTTGCTATGAAGACTAAAGGTCTCAATACGACGCAATGGGAGCAAGTCCTACCGGAATCACTCCACGCCATTCGTTCGCTCTTGAGTACCTCGACAAACTGCACTCCGCATGAAAGGATGTTCCAACATGACCGGCGTTCGACAAATGGGCTTGCTATCCCTTCCTGGTTACTACGACCAGGAAAGGTATTAATGAAGAGCCATATGCGTACTTCCAAGTACAGTCCCATGGTTGAGGAGGTTGATCTTGTCGAAGCCAGCCCAGAGTACGCTCTCATTCGTAGACAAGATGGGAGGGAAACAACTGTCTCTTTGAAGCACCTCGCCCCACGAGGAGATGAGTCAATTTTTGGCCAGCAACAACCGGAACCTCCAACTGAATCCTCCCCTGATCCGGAAATCTCCTCTCCCCCGTCACATCATGTCCCATCATCACCCTCTGCTCCTGGAACCATCGAAGAACCCCCTGGATTTCCTGGGCTCTCTCCCCCTACGCCAAGCCCGACCCAAGATCCATTGGAATTGAGACGTTCAACAAGAAGTCGAAAACCTCCTGTATATCTCAAAGACTATGTCGTGAAATAACAGGGGGAGAATGTGATAATTCCAGACGTTATTACCATCAGTTGCTAACGACAGTAATTGCATATGACTACTTAGTTTCGTGAAGTTCCTATTCTATCTTCATTCCAAATATGATACGCATAGTTTTGTGAATTATAGCCTTAATTTCGAAGGTTTGCATTTCATATCAGATATATATTATTTTCTTATTCGTCAAAACCCGCATTGACACAATTTTAATAAAAACTGTTTGCCAGTGACAATTGGTTTTTTTTCTAATTCACTGAAAACCCCGTCGCTGCTCAAACAAACACAAATTATGTTTAGATCGGAAAAGCACGACATTTATACCATTTTCCAGAACAAGAAAGTGCTCAGTGCCTACGACGATAAAAGGTATATTCTGGAAAATGGAATAGATACTCTCGCTTGGGGGCATTACGCAATTGGAATAGAAAAAGAAAATTTCGTAGATCATTTGAAGGAACTTACGAAAACGCAAAACGAGAAAGAAAATGGAAAATGAAATAGACGACCAGGTAGGAAATTAAATATAAATGCAAAGGAAAATGGAATTATAGGTAGGACTAAAGTAAATACTAAATTATAATTTTTCATAAGGGGATCCTAAATTAAAAAACCTAATATGGACCTCCTCTTACAAATATTCTGTGCACAAAGTTTAGCATAATTTGATTATTCTCTTCAATGCATTCAAAACAAATATTACCATTTCGTACTCTAACCCCACAATTTTTGCAAACGTTAATATTTTTGAAAGGAGTAAAAGTTAGAATGTTTTCAGTTAGTTTATTTTTTCCTGCAAAAAAGTTACGTTTCACAGTTGGTAAATCCAAAAACTTATGATACTTCCTCACGAAATAATCAGTCAGTTCTCCAGATTCAGATACTTCCCGCCACTCACTCTTGGAAAGACAATTTCCATCTTCCAGTTCTCTTAACGATTTAAAGTGTTCCATTTTTATTTTATTGAAGAGATCCTTTTAACTTACCCCTCATTTTTTTTTTAGCCAGTGACTTTTTCTTTTTTCATTGAATTCACAAATTCAGAAGAGATCTGGCGTCTCGTTATTTTAATTTAAGACGATTCAAAAATATTTTTAGCGTCTCGTTATTTTAATTTAAGGCGTTCAATTTATTTTTTTCTAGTGAAAACATCAGAGGGAGCTAAATTTCGAAAATATCGACCCCTAAATTGTCCTAATTTTGCATTTTTATTTACGATTGAAAAATTTTTAGAGTTTCACTAGAGTTTCTGATAAAAAATATTTTTAAAAAAGTTACTAAATGAAAAGTCACTGGTTCTGATGTTTTGTGTTAAAAAAGGTGTTCTGATGTTTTGTGGTAAAAAGTTTTATCAGGGATTTAAGTCGCTAAATGAAAAAGTCACTGGTTCTGATGTTTTGTGTTAAAAAGTTTTATCAGGGATTTAAGTCGCTGGTCTAGAATGAATAAACAAATACTACTTATGCGTGTGCATATTATAGCAAACGAAAGGTACAATGTCTGAATTCCGAGAAATAATTTTCATGACCTTTATTTATATATTTTACATTATTTCAGTATAAAACATAGGTATGTACTACAAAAAAAAAGCAAAGGACAATTTTTAAGACAGCATCAGTCTTTTGGGGTTGCTGGCAAATTGATCAACAACCTCTTCTGCAATGGTTGCCTTCTTTGATTTCACCAAATCTCGGTGGAGCCTGAGCATACACAGACCATTCAGCCTATCCTCCCCCATTGTAGACCGTGTTCATGTTTTTACGATCCTCAGGGTGCTGAAAGTTCTTTCCACCGAGCAGGTCGTGCACGGTAACGTTACCACAATCATCAGGGCCTTTTTGATGGGAGGATAGAAGGGGTCCGCTTCCTTGATCAAGTCGATAATTTCTACATTCTGAAGTGTTGATAGTTTTTCAGTCTCATTCCAGTCTTCACCTTTGTCGTTCTTGTCCATTTTTTTCCGCCCACTTATTGTGCCATAATTGGAGTTCTGCGTACAGCAGAACCTCATCAACATCATAAAACTTGGCAATTTTTGGGGCTTGGAGTTTCAAATGGTCTAATTTTGAAGCCAACATGACGTGGGGGAGAAGAGAACAAAGGGAAAACGCCGGTTCATTATTATGAGCAAATCTGTCAGTCAGCGCTGGAGCAAACGAGTCTAGGTAACGAGTCTATCTTGTTCACAAAAGACATGTTTCCAAAATCCAATAATACCTACCCATGCTCCTAACTACGCATTCGATATTCTGGCGTTTCTTTTAAATAAGTTCAGCACAATTCATTTTGGTGTTCCCTGCCCCACCCTCTCTACGCCCTTCATCATAGCAGATCTCCAAAAAATATCAAAATCATAGCAGATCTCAATTACGTTTTACTGCCTCTTTTTTAATCGGCCTCAGCCATTTTATTACAAGAGCTATCTCAAAAACTTGCGTAGAACATGATACTTATTTGCTGGTTGTTTCCAACTAAGACGAAAAACTGAATTATAATTATGAGAGATGTAGTGAAACAACGTCACTTACCAGCTAAGACATGCGGCCCTTGTTCTCCACGGCGTCCATAGTGATTTTCTTGATAGCACTCTGAAGTAATAGGTACCTAATATCAGAAGATACTCTCTCAGAATCTGAGATATCTGATATGTCATTGTCACTTACGTAGGGATGTCAAACCTGACGATTGCGGTGATTCTACCGATTTTGTCGTTAAACTAATGACTCGATCGAAATTTTCAATTAAACTCGATACTTACGTAACTCAATATCGGCAAAATTTAATATTGAGATGTGTCATGATGCTCTTTAAGCGACGATATTTGAGTAACCCAAAAGTATAGTATCCTTAACAGCATGAATGATTAATTAATGTTAGATCATAACTTCTGAAACAAAATATACCTACTTCCGATACACTGTCAACAAGGTAGACCACACGTGATAATTACACGTAATTATCTCCTGAATTACTATCATACACAATCTCGAACTTCATCAAAGTAATAACATTGGCTAATGATAATGGCTGAGTGATATGGCGACCAAAGAGAGGCGGGAAGCCCGACGTCAAATCCCTTCTCCGTGATCTAGCTATCGATTCATTTGCATCGATTAGTAACAATATAAATGCGCTAAATAAAAAAATATTCTGTGTTTTTAAAAGCACTGCGAACGAGGCTTGAGGCTCCATGGATCCAGGAAGAGAAATAAAAGGGCATCGGGAACTTCATATGCACCGAGCATTGCTCACAGTGGCGGCGTCGCGTCCACTAGGCAAACCTGGGGAGGGCGGCAATTTCAAGTCAAAGGGCCAAAATGTAGTTCCCCTGCCTGTCACCACGAATAGGTTGGGCTGTTCATGAACCGTCAGATCGGATAGTATAGACGTTCTAAGAATCAGCAGCACCTCTCTGTTCCAGGAAAATCCTGTAGTTTGAGAATATGTGCACGAAAATCATGTAAAACTAATAACTGAACGTGTGGGGTTGAAAATGTGCTTGTCTGCAAGGTTTTGATTTTTTTCCCCCCGTTTTTTTCCATTTCATCTAGAAGTTTCCCGACGGTGGGAAATTACTCGAAAAAAATCGCATAGGTAGGTAAGTACCACAGACCAATCAAGATTGCAGCCCCCACCTTCCAAGAAGAGCCAGTGTCGTCTGAGCTAGGAATGGGTATCTAAGCGAAATTTAGGATATCGATATAATTTTTGCGTTCATATCGATATGCCGATATATTGGCTGCCAAAATATCGATAAATGGAAAAAATTTCTTAAAAACCGCAGCTTATCGGACTTAGACCCAAAAATCATTAAAATTTATATAAATAGCTCGGTATGGAGAAAATAAGGTCGTATGCCATAATATGGTATTTATTATATGCCAACAACTAAAAATGTATCATAAATATTATTTATGATACATTTCATATATTAAAAAAATATATAAAAGAAGAAAATTGTAATTTATTGACAAATATGCAACGGATTATACATTAAAGTAGAATATAGTTTATTTCTGCCAATGAGGCATCCATCAACAACATAATATGACTTTAATGCTACCCACCTAAGTAATATTATTACTTAGATGGCTAGCTTTAGAGTCATATCTTTATTCACGAAAATGCATTGCTCACTCGTAGTCGGGTAGAGACCATTTTCTTGCAGAAAAGTTCTAAGTTTGTGGTTCCACTTCCAAACACACAGGGCTTTGTTAAGCCTGGAAATCCCAGTAGGATAACCTTCCGGTAGCTTCATAAAGATTTCTTCCGATAATTCACCAAATAAAAAGGCAGTCTTAACATCAAAAGTTGCCATGATCAAATCATGTTTGGTCACAAGAATAGTCTTAAAGGCGTACCTACTCCCGACCACAGGACTATAAGTGTCTTGAAAATCCACACCAGGCCCCTACTGACAGCCCTTAACGACTAGTAGGGCTTTGCATCATCCTTGACTTTGAAAACCCACATGCTGGAGATTGGTTTTCTGTCAGTTGGTTGTTCATCCTCTATGGCCTCGATCCACTTATATTTTGTCAGTGTAAAGGTAAAAGTCACCAAGTGAAATGTTGTAATTTTTTCAGGAGAGCCAAAAAACCTTAATAAACTTGAGTTTTACCTCTCCATTTTTTTCTTCTTAGTGCACTTTAGGATTTTTACTTCTGTGTAGTTTCGTTTAGAAAATTATGGCGGTTACAGCGTTCATACCATGGACACAAATCAACAATATAGACATCCCGAAGGTAGTAAGTCAAAATGCACTTGGTGCCTATTACCTTCACCCAGACGATTTGTTCGGTCCTGTAATTGCATCAGAATAAGTCATTCACTGCCATCTAATGCGGTTTTCTTCATTTTTGGAAAACTTTTGGAGTTGGGTGGAGCTGAATCGTCAAACTGTGGCTGTTCAATACCTCTAAATATCTCTGGATAGGATAATTTTAGGTTTTTGGGTATTCCAGAGACATAATACGTCATAATATTATTCCATGCCATTATCGCATCTTAATTTTTGAAATTTCAGAGACCACTTAAGTAGGTAGCTTCTGTAGCATTGATAATTATTTCATGTAGCCTGCTACTTCGGAGTTAGCCTTTAGTAAAAACACCATGGTGAAATGACTAAAGTCATCCAGGCAGATAAGGTATGACATTTTGCCATCCCATGTCTTAGATTCAATACTGCATACATCCGTGCGAATGAATTCCTAGGGACGAGTAGCTCGAGTCCTGTCATTGGAAAATGGAGTAAACGTTTGTTTAGCTCGTAAACATATACCACAGGATTTCTTAACAGTTTGTAGATCATTATCTGACAATTTCATACCAAATTCATCCATATTATTGAGCTTTTCAAGGTTTCAAATCCAATGTGTCCAAGTTTTCTATGCCACATACAGGGGCGTAGCGTTAGGGGAAGCGCAGGAAGCGGCGCTTCCCCACGAGAAATGAAGAATGTAGGTACAAGTTGAATGATGATAACATTTATTTAGAATAACAAAATGTTTTAACACACAGCAACACATACCAGTAAAACATTCAATTGAAAATTTGAATTGCCCGCTCATTATGCCACAGTTACCTATCTTTGATGGTTGCTTGAATCACGAATCCAATGACTAGCATGGCTGAAGCCAAGTCATTTGAGAAGAGGAAGAATTGCAAACATCTGATTGTAGTGATCACCTTCCAGTTCAAGGCCACAGTGGAAGAAGCGCCAAGGAAATTATTTTTACTTTGATGGAGGATTGCCTCGAATAATAGGCTTTATTCAACGAAAACTCAGATTGGAATGAATTGTGAATGGGCGTCTTTTCTTGACCATGACAATAACCATATGACATGACGAATTATAACATTTTCCCCTTCTTGAATTTAAACGTAATCCTCCAGATATTTGGGTGGTTGCCTCCTTCTTTCGGAACGCCGCAGTTCTTGCTCTGGGGTTTCTAATCTGGTCTGAGATGGAGGCGGGAGCGGAGGTTTCGAAGATTCGTTGTCGGAGCTAGGTCTAGGAGAAATTGGAGGCGGTGTCTCGTCACGGTTGTTTCCTGGTGATCTGGTATAATCTTCATCAGGAATGATGAGCGGAATATCAATGGTTTTGGCTTCCCCTGCCGGCGCTAAGTAGCGGTTGGATACCGTCGTCTCTCTGCCATCAGACAGGCGCACATGAGAATAGTCAGGGTTCGCTTCGAGGAGTTCTACTAGTTCGACAGCGGGATCGTACTTACTACCTTGAGAAGGTAGCCGTTTCATCAGAACACTGCCTGGTGATGTCAGCCAGGTAGGAAGCGATTGTCCATTTGCTGATTTACGTGGATGGTGGAACATCCTCTCATGAGGAGTCGTATTAGTTGTCGTACACAAGAGTGACCTGACAGAATGGAGGGCCTGAGGTATGACCTGCTCCCAGTTTTTGATATCTAAGCCAGCCGAGCGGAGTGCCAATTGTATCGTTTTCCAAACTATTCCATTATATCTCTCGACTTGGCCGTTTCCTCTCGGGTTATATGCTGTAGTTCTGCTGGTAGCTATACCTTGAGCTGTCAGGAAATTTTTAAGCTCTACAGACATAAAAGCTGCTCCTCGATCAGAGTGGATATACGAGGGCATCCCAAAAACTGAAAACAGCTTCGTCAGACGATCAATCACTGTGGATGCTGTCAAATCTGAGCAAGGGTAGACAAAAGGAAAACGAGAGTACTCGTCTACTATCGTTAGTAGATAGCGATTTCGTGATGAGGAAGGAAGAGGTCCCTTGAAATCCAAATTAAGCCTCTCAAATGGTGCCGTCGCTTTGACAAGGACTCCTTCATTCCTATAGTATCTGGGTTTGAGTTCCGCACAGTCGTTACAGCTTGAAGTCATTCGCTTAACATCGTCAACAGAGTACGGCAAGTTCTTACATCGAATGAAATGCACCATCCTTGTGACCCCTGGGTGGCACATGGTTTTGTGTAGCTTGAAAAGATCGGATAATGTTGTTGACGCACAGATTCGCGAAAGAGTATCAGCAACAATGTTGTCTTTTCCTGAACGGTAAACAATTTCATATTTGAAACAAGCTAGATCCAAACGCCATCTCGCAATCTTTTCGTTCTTGATTTTGCTGTGCCTACTACTATTGAACATGAACGAAACTGATTTTTGGTCTGTGACAATTTGAAAAGGACGACCGATGAGGTAATGTCGCCACTTGCGAAGAGATTCTACGATTGCTGCAGCTTCTTTTTCTACAGCGGGTTGGTGACGTTCAGATTCGGAGAGTGTTCTCGAAAAAAAGGCAATGGGCCGTCCTGCTTGGGACAACGTAGCTGCAATCGCATACTCTGAAGCATCGGTTTCAACAGTGAATGGCACTTTATCGTCTATTGAAGTTAAAACTGCCTTGGATATGTCGTCCTTAAGGGTCTCTATTAGAACTTGTACATCTGATGCTAATGGGAAAGATTTTGTTAGCACAAGTGGACGAATTTTATCTGAAAACTTGGGAATCCACTTTGCGAAATGAGCGAACATTCCTAAGACCCGTTTGAGTTCCTTTGCATTTTTCGGAGCAGGCATCTCACGGAGTGGTTGCAATCGGTCCCCATCTTGTTTGATAGTATTATCTACAATATTGTATCCCAGTAGATTGATGTTTGTTTGTGAATATTTTGATTTTTGTTCGTTAATGGTTAAATTATATTTTCTGACTGCTTTTAGGAAAGCCTTGAGATTATCATCGTGTACTTCCTGCGTCTTGCCGCAAACTGTCACATCATCTAGATAGGCATAGGTCTCCTTTAGGTTTTCCTGTTTGATTATCGTATTGATGAATTTCTGAAAGGCCGGTACTCCATTTGTGACACCAAAAGGGATACGTTTGAATTGATACAGAGTACCATCGGCTTCAAAAGCAGTAAACAATTTTTCGCTCTCCAAAATTGGAACTTGATGATATGCAGATTTAAGATCTATAGTGCTGAATATGTTATTCTTCGATACTTGTTCGATAATTTTCTCTATTTTGGGTATGGGATAAGCGTCAAGCTGAGTGTACCTATTAATAGTCTGGGAATAATCTATACACATTCTTTTCTTCCTTATTTCGCTCTTGACTACCAGCACTTGAGCTCTCCAGGGCGATATGCTCTCCTCTATCACCCCATCTGCTATCAATTTCGAAATTTCGGATTTAATGAATTCGGTGTCTTCTTTGGAATAAAAACGCGATTTGATAGCAATCGGTTTGCAGTCAGGAGTGAGGTTCGTGAAAAGTGAAATAGGTGGCACATTAGCTTCTGCTAAATTACATATAGAAAGTGGATCCTCAAGTCCTCCCAATTTCATTTCAAGTGAACGGTGTCTTGCTAATAAGTCATGTCCGATTATGACATCAGCACAAAGGTTTTTCATGATAAGGAGTGTAACATTTTCGTGAATGTGTTCTTGAATTCTCAATTTGACATTACAACATCCTTCTACTGTTGAGGACAGGGCGGAACTCGCCATTGTTATACGTTGGTTTGAAGGTAAAATTTGAACTTGAAATTTACTGACTAAAGTGTGATCAATGAAACTGGTCGTGCTTCCTGTGTCGACTAGAGCCTTGCACTTGAAATTATTTATCTGTATAGGTACTATAGCTTTGCTTAACGTAGCACCTACTGAAGCAGCTGTTGTAAATGTAGCTCCTAAACCTTCAGATACTTCAGTACTTGCGGTTTTCTTAGAACTGGGTTTTGATTTACAAACCGTGCTGTAATGTCCAATCTTACTGCATTTACTGCATGTCATTCCGTTTGCAGGACATCGGCTGCGAGGGTGTCGTTTCTGACCACAAAAGTAGCATGAGGATTTAGCAGCCGCTGCAGTAGTTGGATCTTCCTCATCGAGCTCTTTTTTGACAGCGCTCTCGCGAATCGCTGGTGCTGCTGCTGTAAATTCATTAGTTTGAGGGAATTTGAGGGAATTGTAATAGGCAGATTCCAAAGCCCTAGCTTGATTTATTGCTTCACTGAGCGTCAGACTTCTGTTCTCCAGTAGTCGTTGGCGTATCGGGTTTGAAGCCAATCCATTTATCAATGAGTCTCGAACGTGCTCTTCATGATTCGTCTTGGCATCTACTGCTTGAAACTCACACTCTTTTCCGAGAAGGTTTAGTGCCTGTAAAAATTGATCAACCGACTCGCCTGGTTTTTGCTTTCGAGTGGCTAAGCAGTATCGAGCGTAAATTACGTTTTTTGGCTGAATAAAAATACTTTCAAGAGCTCTCATTGCCGATTCAAGCGTTTCGTGACTATCCACCAACTTATGGATTGAAGGAGATATATAATTAGTGAATAAACAAAGTTTTACCGCATCGCTGAGGGGTTTGTCGTCGTCGTTCTCGCAAATCGTGAGGAAGTTCCGAAACGTCTTCTCCCAATGGAGGAATTCCTCTTGAGCGGTGCTTGAGGTTGGATCCGCCGATAAACGTGCGGGACGTAGATATTTATCCATTGTACCTTTTAAACAGTTTTCGTTGAATAAATTGTAATAATAGGATTGCCTCGAATAATAGGCTTTATTCAACGAAAACTCAGATTGGAATGAATTGTGAATGGGCGTCTTTTCTTGACCATGACAATAACCATATGACATGACGAATTATAACAATGTGCAATCAAAAATTACCCCAAATATAAGTTATTTCAATGGTGAACTCACCTTTTGAAGACGAATAGAAATGTGGAGCAGCCTGAACTGGAGGAACCACTGGGTACAACTAGCTTGATACGATAAGTTGCCTTAAGATTCTTGATATGATAAATTCACCAAATCACCGATGCTAGCGCCCCTGTTGGTTTCCTGCGAAAACCACCATCACCAACCTGTCTGGCGCGAAAATTCATTTTTTGTAGGGTAAATTACTCAAAACCGCTAAAAATTGGGATAGGTCATGTTGCTACTTAAATGGCGATTTGTGCGATATTTTGACAAAATTGTAGGTACTTCTCCACTATTTTTGGTAATTGCACTGACATTTGGTAAATTCTCACTTAAGTCTGGAACATAATATTATAAAACGTTATTAAGAGTGCAGATAGGGATTTTTATCTTTCCTATGGATTGGCTGTCCCAATATTTTTCCGAATTGCTTTGACGTTTGCAAAAGTTTTTCGTCATTAACCTGCTTTTATTACTGTCAATAATTTTTTTCGCATTATTATTCTATTTAATTGTTTCAAATAGAACTACCG
This sequence comes from Stenodema calcarata, assembly GCA_963920205.1. Lineage (NCBI taxonomy): Eukaryota > Metazoa > Arthropoda > Insecta > Hemiptera > Miridae > Stenodema > Stenodema calcarata. The sequence continues at coordinate 33,484,820 of OY986054.1, forward strand.
ATTTAGTGTTACTTATTTGCTTCTAGGGGATTGTTCCTTTCAGGTTTTCACGAGCCATACCTACTCATCACTAATTCTACGAGAATGTTGCATAGGTTTTGGTTTATTATCTTCGATAATGAACCATTGGAATCGCCCAAAGACATTTTTTTTTTTTCCATTTCGTCAAGTTCCTTCGTGGTAGAGTGCCCTAGCAACTCTACGTATTGGCTTGAATCGTAAACTAAAACTTCTGAGCGACTTCTCCCTCCGTGGATGGTCAAAAACTGAATTAATGACTTCAGGAGAGACCACAGATTGAAAACCCATTAGATCCCAATGAAGTATGCTGACAGTACTCATCTACACCTACCCGTATCATATTGTATTCCATTCTGAATAGGTCACTACAGAAAATTTTAGTCAAGTTTTGAGATAATTCCTGATCCATTAAGAATCGAATCTGAGAAGCCACGATCGGATCCACTTTTCTGTACTTGTCAGGTGTATGGTTACAGTGTATTTTCGGTATAGCTCCAACGTACAACCATTAACTCAATGGCCCAAGATGGCTATGAGAAATCTGCTCTTAAATGTTCGATGATATTGTGGTGAACCCATAGAAAGTATATGTGTTTTGTGGGATCAAAAAATAATCTAATTATGAAATAATCTAAACATGCGGTTGCAACAGTTTACCAATTTTTGGAAAATTAATTTTATATGAAGTTACGCGTTTATACCACAATAACCACAAACATTAGTAAAAGCAAATTCAGTAGCCCACACCCGAAGCTCAGACCGACATAAAAACAGAAACATAAAATCGAATTCAAACTAAATGCTTGCATACGAGTCTGCAACACATTGGGACATTTTATGTTTTTGCAGAAGCTTACATTTTATGTTTATATGAAGCTTGCATTCGTGTTGACAATATAAATGATTGAGAATGATCACCTGTGTGTAAACAATTATTTAAACAATCACGCTCATACCGCAGCTTGTCGGCCACGCACTCCGCAGTGGTTAACATAATATGGTTAGGTAAATCGAGAGCTATCCAACGAGTGGTGAACGATATTTGTACGATGATAACTGGCGAAGATAAAGTTCCGTAGCAACGAATCGGTTGTAAGCGAAAATCATCAGAAATTTTCGTGACGATTTCGTGTAACGTTTTTGTGTAAGTTTTTCGAGTTATGTGCCAGAGTAAAGACATAAAATGTCAAAATGTTGTTGTTGAGTTTTTGTTCTGGTTGTACGTTCATCAATAAATAAATACGAGAAAATTAGGTAGGTACATTGTTACCAAATTGATCTTTACATTGGGGGGCCCGTCCGAAGCTTTTTGTTGAGGGGGAGAGGATAGCTCCTCGTCGAGTTGCCTCGACCACAAAGCAGACCGTGTCCACTAGAACACGGGTAGCAGATCCAGAGGTGACTACAATCCTCATGTCCGCAAGACGAAATCTGCCAAGAGCCTCGACAGGTTGTTCCAACGATTTCTTTGCCACCGGAACCAATCGTTGGATGTACTGCATCAAAGACTCGCGGACTATTCCAATCGAATCACTCAATTGGAAGACGAGAATAGACGCCTTAGGGATATCATCCCAATGCAAACGCCAACGCCACAGTTAGTCTCCCATGAGAGTTCCTTGATGAATTAATAATGAGGAAATAATGAGGAAATATTTCATTTAATGTAATATTTTGTTTTTAATTGTTCAATAGAATAAGGTAACTCTTAATTTAGCCAAACCAACTCATCTCCCTAGCGCGGGCTTGTTGCCCATATTGGGAGATTATATTTCATTAAAACAGTTATGTTACCAAATTGCAAGTATTTGTAGAAGAAATAAATTAATTTTCATTTCATTTCAATTATGACGGAAAGACATCTTGGGAAGAGTATCTTGGACACCTTCAGGTTATTGCCTTGGCCAATAAGTGGACAGAACCAAAAACTGCACATACGTTAGCTGGCGCTCTCCGTGGTGCGGCGTTAGGAGTTCTGAGCGCATTACCAAGAGAGCACATGGTGAATTATGGCCGGTTGACCACGGCCTTGGGACAGAGGTTTGGCCAAACACATTTGGCGCTAAGATGGCAGACGGAATTAGAGGCTAGGAGACAACGCCACGGAGAATCAATCAGTGAGTTGGCTAGAACGTCTTGTACAATTAGCAATGCCAGACTGGCCAGAAAAATATGGGAACCCTTTAGGGCTTCAAGCGTTTCTTCGAGCGCTCCGTGATAGGGACATCAGTAGATTTGTTGCAGGAACTGCGCCATCTACAACCTGGGAGGCGTTGACTAGGGCACAATTGATGGAGAACTAATCTCGAGTGCCAGGTGCTGGTCAAGGAAGTTGTTGTTGGAAGTGTGGCAGTGATGGTCATTTTCGGGCCAAATGTCCTGAAGGTAAGAATGTGGGGGCAAACAGCAAGCAGCCAGAAAACTAAATAGAGCCTGAGTCAAGGGGCACACCCAGGCTCCTGCTGATACAAAGCCCTACGCATATGTAAAGACAACCCGAGGTGAAAAGGGAGCTCTGTTTATAGAAGCAAAGTTAGGACGACCGCAATGTTTCCTCCTGGTGGATACTGGTGCTACCGTCTCAATCCTTCGTTCTGACTTAGTCAAGACCATGAATATTGCACCAAAGCCCTCTCAGTATGCGGGACTTCAAACAGCATCAGGAGATCACATGGGCGTGGTGGGGGAAGTGATGCTGTCTGTGGAAATAAATGGTAAAAGCATGAATCACCGTTTCCAGATTGCCGGTATTAGGGATAAGGCTATCATGGGCTTGGACCTATTGTCTAAATTTAGGGCTTGCATCAACGTACCACGTTTCTCTTTGTTCCTGGATGACCGATTGCTGGAGGTTCCTCTACACCGTATATGGCAGTGTGCTGTACATGTACTACAGTCAGTTAACATAAGGCATGAGCCCAAACCTTCAAAAAACGTTACCATTGTAGGGTCAGAGGATGATGGTTGGATTCGTCAAGCTTTGGAAGGAACTGACCTCAAAATGGGTTCTGCACACTACAGTGAGGTTGTTAACCTTTTCAAGAAGTTTGAAGTAATTTTTGCTGGAAGCCAAACACCCTTGGGGCGCACCGCTGTTGTGCAGCACAAAATAGACACGGGAGAAACACGCCCAATTAAACAAGCCCCTCGACGAATACCCTTTTCCCAAGAAGCCCATATAGATGACCTCCTCAAGGACATGATAGCACAAGGTGTGATTGAGCCATCAACAAGCCCGTGGGCATCAACAGTGGTTCTAGTCCCCAAAAAAAGATGGTACCACACGTTTTTGTGTTGATTATAGAGTCCTCAACTAGGTGACGAGGAAAGATTCCTATGCGCTACCTTGTATACAAGATCTACCGGACACGTTGGGCGGGTCGCAGTGGTTCTGTACGTTAGACCTTCGATCTGGGTACTGGCAGGTGAGGTTAAGGGAAGAGGATAAAGAAAAGCCGGCGTTTCCTCTTTACAGGAAGGGACGTTTCTGATAATGGAGGTTGTAATCCCCAGTAATCTGGCCATGACTTACTTGGATGAACTCATCATTTATGGAAAAGACTTTCCGAGTGTCCTTCGCAAACTTGAAGGTGTATTTGAATGTCTACGCAAAGCTGGGCTCCAGCTAAACCCAAAGAAGTGTACGTTCTTTGCCTGCAAAACCAGCTATTTGGCTCATTTAATTTCAGCAGCAGGGATTCAAACAGACCCAAAGAAAACCGAAGCAGTAAAGCAATGGCCAACCACTGGGAACACGAGGCATGTGTTCTTACTGTCGAAGGTTTGTGAAGGGCTTCTCAGGTATTGCGCGACCTCTCCATCAATTAACCGAGGCTTATACCCCTTTCGTTTGGTCAAGCGCCTGTGAAAGTAGCTTTGCGCATTTAAATACGGCTATGGTAACCGCCTCCATTTTCATCTACCCTGACCTCAACGAGCCTTTTGTACTTGATTGTGACGCAAGTGCTCATACCGTCGGTGCAGTTATCTCTCAGGAGGTTGATGGGCATGAGCAAGCGGTAGCCTATTTCAGCGAGGCCACTTGGAGAGGGTTCGAGAGTTCGCCCAAGGAAATGCGGGGATTAAGATGAGAGCCCAAAAAGAAAACTACGACCGGCGAGCAAAAGTACCTCCCTTTGCTGTAGGGGATTGTGTGTGGGTCCACGACCCGAAACGAGTAAGGGGTCGGTGCCCAAAGCTTCAGCCTCAATGGACTGGGCCTTGGGTGGTAATAAAGAAGAGAAACTACGTACTGTTCCTGGTGCAGCTGGGGAGAAAACGTCGCCTTCTCCATGCCAATAGACTGGCATGAGCCGACGTCAAGCCCGTGGGCGGGCTATTCAAAGAAAGGGAGGGGGGTAGTGTGGTGAACCCATAGAAAGTAGGTACATGTGTTTTGTGGGTAGTTACTGGTGTGTGAGATCAAAAAATGTTGTTGTTGAGTTTTTGTTCTGGTTGTACTTTCATTATTAAATAAATCCGAGAAAATTATATTGTTATCAAATTGATCTTTACAATATAATGGAAACCGAGCGCATCTTGAAACGAGGGGCATTGAAAGATCAATAAGGGTTGAATAATTCTTTTAAAAACTCGCCCCCTGCACCCCCGGATGATTTCCGCTTAGAGCCTAACGGCTAAAATGTGACGTACCTTGAAAAGGTTTTTGCTCCCTCTCCCTCTTTCTTCCACCGTATTATGTATTTAAGATACCTCCTTATTAAAGAACAGTTCGCGATGAACTCTTTAAATATTGCTTTTTCTAACGAATAAAAAAAGATGCGCATTATCTATTATTATTATTATAGTCTCAGTTCGACCTCCGAGTAGTCAACATCTCAGTGAGTGAACGGCTAAGTGTAAATACAGACCCGACCTCGGGCGCGTTTGTGTAAATAAACCGCGGGTTTTCCTCATAACGCCGAGGTGGAAATATGGAAACTGATGACGAAGGTGAGTTCTCAGTTTATAAGGAGGCAATTATTAACGCCCGTGAGGGCCTATCAAAAAATTATTTAGTGCCTGCGGATGAGCAGCTAAAAGAAGAATTTAAAGCATATAGGGTATGCGTATCTTATCTGAGCGATTTACTGGAGAGAGCTGTCAAAGAAATTTCCAACTTAAAAAATACTAGTCAAGGTATTTGTGCCTTAAACCCAGGTGTTATTAAAATAAAAGAAAATCCCTCTGGACCTAGTAATTGTGCATCTGGAAGCAAACAAAAAGATGAAGAATATTATACTGATGAAGAAATGTTAGAATATGAAACAGGAGATTGGAAGAAGCAAGAAAACAAAAAAAGGAAAAAGGGAAATAGTTCCTCAAAAATTGATCATGATCAGAGTATTGGAAAAAAACCAGAGACAAGGTCAGAGCCAAAACCTCCCCCCATTTACATAGAAAAAGTAGAATCATTCCCAGATCTAGCGTCCGTGGTAAAAAGCAAGGTACAAAATGCTATCATCACTTCGGTGGGAAAAAATACTGCAAAGGTCAACACTGAGACCTCTGACGAATACCGTCAAATAAGCAAACTGCTCGAAGAAAAAAAATATGCTCACTACACCTTCCAAAATAAACAAGATAAGCCAATCAATATCATGATCAAGGGTATCCATAAATCTTGGGAGGAAGATGCTGTGTTGGATGAATTACGAAAACAAAGTTTCAACGTGGTTAAAGTGACAAGAAAGCTAGCTTGGAAAACTAAGGAACCACTTGATATGGTTATGGTGGATTTCCACCACAGCGAAAAAATTGATAGAATATATGATATCAAAGTACTGATGAGTGGTCGCGTTAATGTTGAACCGATCAGGGCATCAAAGATAATCCCCCAGTGCAAAAAATGTCAATTCTTTGGACATACAAAGAACTATTGTGGTCGGGAACCTAAGTGTGTCAAATGTGGTCGGGACCATGAAACTATAGCCTGTATAAAGCCTGCTGACGTCAGCCCAAGATGTGTAAACTGTAAATCACACGAGCACACAGCTAATTATAGAGGATGTCCTGTGGCTATTGAAGCACAAAAAGCCCGGGACATGAAAACCAAGAGGAATCACAACAGCCAATCCCAATCAAAGTTTCAAGCGAAAAAACCCACGATGAATAATCAGAAGAAAGTTGAGTGGAACCCACAATCAGACACCAACCTTAAATCCTATGCAAATGTCATGAAAAACCTACAAAAGATTCAGCAAGCACCAGCCCAAGAAGACCCGCTTCAAAAAATTCTTGAACAGCTGAACCGTATGGAACTGCAAATGATCAACATGAATAACAGAGTCGGGGCTCTGGAAAGCAGGTCTGGACGAGACCGTACCAACAAATCATGAACAGTCTAAAAATAATGTGCTGGAATGCCAATGGCCTCCTCTCCCGGAAGGATGAGCTACTGGTTGCCCTAAACACAAATTCCATTGATATCTGCGTTGTATCTGAAACACACTTTACTAAGGAATCCTTCTGCAACATGAAGGGGTATAGGTGCTACCACGCAATGCACCCCAGCAACCAAGCAAGAGGTGGGAGCGCGGTGATAATCAGAGACCACATATCCCATCATGAGCTAATAAAAGTAGAAAATGAAAAATTCCAAGTAAGTGCAATCATGATCAAAACTAAAATATACCAGATGGCCGTGGCGAGTATTTATTGTCCTCCAAAACCAAAACTCAAAACTACAGATTTTGAGGCGGTTTTTAACCACCTAGGCAATCGTTTTATACTAGGAGGAGATTTCAATGCAAAGAACATAAATTGGGGATCACGACTAACTCTACAAAGAGGACGGGAACTGCATCAAGCTATACTTACTAGCAGCTGTCAAACCTTTTCTTCGGGAAAACCAACCTATTGGCCATCAGATCCAAATAAAACGCCGGATTTAATAGACTTTTTTATCGCCAAAAACGTATCGTCAAAATACATCCTTGTGGAAGGTAATTGCGACCTGAGCTCGGATCACTCTCCAATAATAATGACTTTTAGTGAGCAGGTGATTTACAGACCTTACAACCCTGCCCTGGCTAATGACAAAACAGACTGGGAAGGATTCAAAATTGATTTATGCAAAGAATTACACCTGAAGGAGCCTCCACAAACACTAGATGACATAGATCGGGAGCTCGAACAACTTGTATGTTCTATCCAAGAAGTGGCATGGAAGAATACTCCATCAGTTAGAAGAAGACTCAAGGGACTTAACTACCCGAGAGAAATAGTTGAAGCTATAAAATTAAAACGGAAAGCAAGAAAAAAATGGCAAAGTACCCGAATGCCAGAACATAAAACCGAATGGCATAAGGCTGCTAAGGAATTGAAAGAGATGATTCAGATGATTAAGGATGAATCAACTGAAAAGTACCTCAGAGAGTTAACCAGTGACCACCACACTGACTACTCCCTGTGGAAAGCTGCCAAATATCTCAAGAGACCTATAGTTCAAGCACCACCTGTTAGGGATGATAGGGGTAAATGGGCTAGTGACAGTAAAAGCAAGGCTGATTTGTTTGCGGAACACCTTACTAGTGTATTCGCACCCAACTCCAGGTCTCCGGGTGAGCCTACCTTGGAGGAGACACCGCCGCTCGAGCCAGAAGTAAAAATACCGTATGTCACAATAAAAGAAGTACAAAAAACTATTAAAAAGGAGATAAATCCTAAGAAAGCTCCAGGCTTTGATCTTATCACAGGAAAGATTCTGCACCAGTTACCTCGAAAAGCTATTGTCAAAATCACCCAAATCATTAACGCTGCCATCAAACATCGGTATGTACCCCAGCTATGGAAGATGGCGGAGATCATCATGATACAAAAACCTGGTAAGCCAGCTGATCAAGTAACATCTTACAGGCCCATCTCACTGTTGCCTGTGCTATCCAAAGTTTTCGAAAAATTAATCAGTAAGAGACTCCTCGGCATAATTGAAGAACGGAAGCTAATTCCCAAGCATCAATTCGGATTTCGACGTCAGCACTCGACCATAGATCAAGTCCATCGAATCGTCAATATCATTGAAGAAGCGCTGGAGCAAAAGAAAGTCTGTTCGGCTATCTTTCTTGACGTAGCTCAGGCTTTTGATAAAGTGTGGCACGAAGGTCTAAAACATAAACTCAAAAAGATGCTTCCCATCCATTACGTGGATCTACTGGATTCCTACTTGTCAAAGAGGTATTACCGCATCAAACAAGATGAAGCGTATTCAGATCCAAAAATAGTTAACGCTGGTGTCCCACAAGGCAGTGTGTTAGGCCCCCTCCTATACATACTGTACACGAGCGACCTACCGGACCTAGAATGCAACACAACAGCAACTTTTGCAGACGACACTGCGGTTCTCTCGGTTGGGGAGAACAACAATGAATCTATCAGCAAACTGAACAGATCAATCTCCAAAATCACTCGCTGGACCGCTAAGTGGAGAATCAAACTGAACGAGACAAAGTCGGTGCACATTGATTTCACCAACCGTAAGATCAACTACATCCCGGCTTTTCTCAACAATGTGGTGATTCCCTACTCGAATCACGCCAAATACCTGGGCATGACGCTAGACGCCAAGCTCCGGTGGAAAGAACACGTCAAAAAGAAAAAGACAGAACTTGTCTTAAAATTCAGGAAAATGTACTGGCTCATCGGCCGGCGATCAAAAATGTCACTTCAAAATAAACTGCTTCTGTACACTCAAGTACTTAGGCCTTCGTGGGTCTACGGAGCACAACTGTGGGGCTGTACGGCTCTATCAAACAGGCAGATGATACAACGCTTTCAGAATACCGTACTACGATGCATAACCAATGCGCCGTGGTATATCCGCAACGACGCTCTACATCGCGACCTTGAGATGGAAAGCATTGACCAAGTGATAAAGCAGCGCGCTAACGCTCATCTTGAGAGACTTAAAAACCATGTCAATGAAGAAGTTGTCCAGCTTCTCGAAGTACATGAGTTGACGCGGCGCCTCAAGCGCACTAAACCACATGAGCTTGTGTAGGGAGTGAGTGTGTGCAATAAATCATAAAGACAAAGGACTAAGTTATGTATCGTTAGCCCTAAATGCCAAGTATTGTAAAAATTAGGTCAGACGAATATTGTTAATGAGATCTATATCTTGGAGCAATAATAAAATATATATTAGAAAAAAAAAAAAAAAAAAAAAAAAAAAAAAATTATCTATTATATAAAAATGAATCGCAAAATGTGTTGGTAAGCGCATAACTCAACAACGCCTGGACCAATTTGGCCAATTCATTTTTTAAAATGTTCATTGAACTTCAAGGATGGTTTTTACGGCGAGAAAAATTCGAATAATTGCCGGAAAAACCATAAAAACAGCCCTTTTATTTTTCCCATACAAATGTTTTCTAACTAAAACGTAGTCAAGCACTCACTGTTGTCTAAGCAACGAGGATTGCCACAAGCACACATTTTGATTTGGTGGGTTGTAAAGATAAGACCAAATGGAGTTGATGCAGTGATATCAGCTGAAATCCCTAATGCACAAGCAGATCCTGGATTGCATGAGGTAGTTATCAAAAACATGATGCATGGTCCCTGTAGAACTCTTAATCAAAATTCACCGTGTATGGTAAATGTTCAAAACACGGACATTAATATCGGACACAATTACTGGTAATAACGGTTATCCATTGTATCGTCGCCGATCGACAGCAGACAATGGAAAATCAACAATTGTCAAATTAAATCAACAAGATATTGAAATAGATAATCGTTGGATTGTTCCATATTCACCCATTTTATACCCCGTAAGTAAGGGAGTATGGTTGGAGGGCGGAGGGCGCCACATCGGTATGTTCAGACCTGCTGAGGCAGGTGTCCTACCCTCACTTGGTATATTACGTGTTGGACGGTAAGGGGTGGGGGGGACAAGGGTAAATTTCTAGGTAATGGTGGGAAGTCAGAGGTGCAGGAGGAGGGAGGAAGTCATTATGGGTGGAGGGGGAGGTTATGATGCTACAGCGTCAGGACAAGAAAAGAGAAGAGAAGATGAAGAAGAAGAGGTTATAGGGCTGAAGGGGTGGTTATAGAGTGGAGGGAGGGGTTATAGCGTCGAGGGGAACGTTATGGAGTAGAGGGGGAGGTTATATCATCAAGGGGGAGGTTATAGAGTAGAGTGGAAGGTTATAGAGTAGAGGGAAAGGTTATAGAGTAGAAGGGAAGGTTATAGAGTGGAGGGAGAGGTTATAGAGTGGAGGGGGAAGTTATAGGGTCGAGGGGGTGGTTACCATGACAACAGATAAGGTTCAGGTGGGCAGGTTTAGCGAGGGATGGGTGGAGGGGGGGGACAAGGTTTGATGAAGTCATCGATGGATCATCGTTTGGAAAGAGACTACAACGTTAGGAATTTAATTTAATTATTTAATTTTTTTTTCATGCACAACGCCTTATCACCAGGGTGACGGTTCTGTTCAGGAGAATTTTTAGGCACGACTATAAAATACGTAGGAACAAATGTAAATAGAAATAGGAAATAAGGAAAGGGGTCAGACTGACAATACGCATTTGATCACTTGAACAGAACTGACTTTATTAGGAAGAGCGCCTACTCACCTAGCGGCCCTAGCGGAGAGCCCATCAACTAACACGTCAACACGACGTCCTAAGTACATAATCTAACATCCCCCCTCAAGGCAAACATGATCAACAAAAACAAAAAAAAATGATTGACTTGAACAGAGAGATCGTAGACAAACACATCACAAAATAGTAGAGTTATTACAGGTTAAACAATTACACAATAACTCCTTGGCCTCTCCGCAAGAAAACAGTATACAAATTCTAAATAATTTTCATTAAATTTCTCAAATGTTTGAATTTGACATGACATAAAGGCTTTGTAAGTACATCAGCTAAATTTTCCTCAGATTTAACAAAATCCATTTTCATCTCTTTCCTCGCAACAACATCTTTTATAAAATGAAATTTAATTTCAATATGCTTAGCCCTTTTACTATTTTGATAACTTTCCACCAACTTTATAGCACTTTGATTATCACATTTTAGCACAGGCATAACTATCTCACCGCACAACTCGTAGACAATTCCTTTGGCATGCAGTATATCAGAAGCAGCGCCAGCACAAGCAATGTACTCTGCCTCAGCAGTAGACAATGCAACGGATGTTTGTTTACGTGACGACCAAGAGATGACGTTACCGTGAAACATAAGGATTGATCCAGATACACTTTTCCTGTCAGTATGGTCTCCAGCCCAATCAGAGTCAGAGAAACCAACTAGAGTAGGAACTGAACCACACACATCGTACGTCAAAGATAGGTTGATAGTAGTTTTCAAATACCTCAAAATCCGCTTGGCACCCTTCCAGAGCTGTTCGGTTGGTCTATCCAGATATCGACTGAAGAATGAGGTGGCGTAGGCAATATCCGGTCTTGATATAGTCGAGATGAACATGAGTGAACCAATAATCTCCCGAAATGGCACTTGTACCTGCTTCGAAGCTTCATCAACCTGAAAGCCTGCCTCCATTGGGGTATCGACTGTTTTACACTCTGATATCTTGAATTTTGCCAACACTTTCTCTATTAAACGTTTTTGAGTAATTTTTAAAGTTTCTGCACAAATGTCGATCTCGGTACCTAAAAAGTCCCTCAATTCTCCCATATCCTTGGCACGAAAACGATTCTTCAAAAGTTTGACCATTGTATCACAATTTTTCCCTGTTATCAGGATATCATCGACCCATATCAGAACCCAAACATTCGATCCATGATATAAACAAAAATCATATTGAGAACGCTTCAGTCCTTGTTCTTGCATGAATGAGTCGAAACATTCATTCCATTTTCTTGGAGATTCACGCAAACCATAGAGAGCTTTATTTAATTTTAGAACAGTACCATCTTTGACATCTACACCTTTTGGAGGATTAATGTAAACATCGATATCAAGATTCCCGTTGAGAAACGCGGTAGGCACGTCCATTTGTCGGATGTTCCACTTCATCTGAAGAGCGTGTGCCAGCAGCATACGTATAGTAGAAAATCGAGCCACAGGTGCATAGACGTTGTAGCTCTCCTCTTCCTGGTAACCCTTAGCAACAAGTCGGGCCTTCTTGGTTCCGTCTTGTTTTGAACGAAACACCCATCTAGTGTCTATAGGTTTTTTGTGAGAAGGTATTACTGATTTTGATGACCAAGTACCATGCTGCTTGTGAGAACTCAGTTCGTTTTCAATAGCTTTCTTCCATTCAGGTCCACTATTCACAGCTTCCTCGTATGTTATTGGATCTCCTGCAGAAAAACAATATGCGGTATATAGTTCATAATCATTTAGCCTGATTGGAACCTTCCTATTCCGTTGAGGCCTTGATGATGTTGGTGGCTCGGTGGTCTCTTCATCCACAATCTCACCTATTCCCGTGTTCACATCACTGTTTACATCACTAACATTTTCATCACTAACACTTTCATACTCCATTTCTTCTGTTTTCGTTGATTTGTCATAATCAGCCTCCTTTTCCGTCAAAATATAAACAATATCCGACTCATCAAAACGTACATCTCTCGTTGTGATTATTTTGTCTGAATTCGGATCCCATACTCTATAACCATTCCTACCATAGCCAACGAATCGAGTTTCGATAGCTCTAGGTTCGAGTTTGTCACCTGGGGTTGGTATAATTTTTGCCCAAGCTTTTGAGCCAAAAATGCGAAGTCTGGACAAATTGAGTTCGTTATGAAAATATTCAACTGGTATTCCACCATCCAAAGCTGAAGTTGGAGAACGATTAAGTTGATAAGCAGCTGTTCGAATTGCTTCTCCCCACAGGTATTTAGGTAGTTTGCTTTCAGCAAGAAGAGTTCTGACCCTATTCAAAAGAGTGTAGTTAGCTCTTTCACTTACTCCGTTTTGTTGACTTGAATATGGTAGCGTCTGCTCAAGCACAATTCCCTTTTGCTTCATAAAATTTTTAAGTACATGGGAGCTGTACTCACCACCCTGGTCAGTACGTATGCGACAACATCGATCTCCGGTTGCTTCTAGCTGACGAATATAGTTCATCAAGTTTTCGGCGGCTTCACTTTTGTTCTTGAGTAGGTATACAACCATATAGTGTGACCAATCATCAATAATAGTTTGATAAAATCTGTAACCTTCCAGAGTTTTTTGTCTTATAGGACCTCCGACGTCGCTGTGGAGAAATTCGCCCTTGCGATGCGATTTTGGACCGTCGATAGTTTTAAAGGGTAAACGTCTAGCTTTTCCCTCCATGCAAGGACTGCATAACTTATTGGAGTAGGGCAGATTCATCCTCTTCAGAGACTCCCTGTTTAAATGTCCAAGTCTCTTGTGCCAAACATCCCCCGTAGCCAGTTGGCATTGAGAGTCGATGTAGTTGAAATTTGCAATGTAGAGACTTCCGACCGCACTGCACTTCATTTCGAACTGATTTCCATTTGATATGACAGCTTCATCACGATCAAATGTCACACGAAGTCCTTTGTTATTCATTTTACGAACTGAAATGAGGTTGTGCGTTAGTTTCGGCACGATAAGAGCTTCTACATTCACGATGTTTCCACCAGATTCGAGTTTGAGACGTCCTTTTGTATTCGATGTCAACACATCACCATTCGCGATCTTTATTTTGATCGGCGTATTTAGGTTTACTAAGTCCGTCATACGGGAGGCTACGTCTGTGGTCACTAAGTTGTCCGTTGCCCCACTATCAAGGATGAAACAGACCTGGCCGCCTGCCGCTTGAAGCGCTGTGGAGATGACCTTATCATCCGCAGCAACAAACGAAATCTCAGAGTTGTTTTGTTCCGTTTCCAAAACAACCATGTTCGCACGTGAACCTCTTCTTCCACGACTGCGCCCCCTTCCTCTACCTCTCACGAATCCGCGACTGAAAGTAGTCGTTTGGGTACTTTTCCCGCTCATATTCAGTGATCGATTCATTCTTGAATTGAGTTGTGGACAATTCTGTCTGAAATGACGGGTATCACCGCATTCAAAACATCCGGATGAATAATTTGGAGTAGAGAAGGCACATCTATCGTCTTCATTGCGATGTTGATGTCCATTCTTCATCCGCAGATGTGTATCGAGCAAACGACCTTTGACGAAATCCATCGTGATTTCACTGGCATCTGTCATTGTTTCTATTGCGACGGTGACGTTGTTGAACGCATCTGGCATTGTCAACAAAAGATAACAGACCTTGTCGGTTTCTTCCAACTTTGTCCCTGCCTTCCCAGCAGCTTGGAGTTCATTGATCAAAGTTTCCACTTTTACAAAGTGATCTTGCAAATCGCCTTCATTAAACTTGATTTGCAGCAACTTTCTCATAATAAAAAGCTTTGATACAGGACTTTTTCGAGCGAAAACCTTTTCCAAAGCATCCATCATGTCTCTTGACTTAGTGTGATTTTTCACGATCTCAATGTGTTTATCCGACACACATTGCACAATTAGCCAACGAGCCTTCCTATCTAACATGAGGTAGGTTTTCCTGTCCTCTTCACTTAACTTAGTGATCGCGTCGTCCGACAGGTCCAGGACCTCTCGACACCCTTCCTTGTCCATCAAACACTGAACTCGAAATTTCCAATTATGAAAATTCACGTTTGTAAGCTGCGGGATCGCCGTCACGCTCGGATTGACCAGCTGGGTCGCCATGATTGCAGCGGTGAACGTCTCAATGTTCTCAAACTCACAACTTTTTATGTGTCCGCGTCGCGCACTGCACACTGATCGAACTTAACGAAAATAATAAAATAAAAGGCACTGGGCCCATAACCTGTAAATAGAAATAGGAAATAAGGAAAGGGGTCAGACTGACAATACGCATTTGATCACTTGAACAGAACTGACTTTATTAGGAAGAGCGCCTACTCACCTAGCGGCCCTAGCGGAGAGCCCATCAACTAACACGTCAACACGACGTCCTAAGTACATAATCTAACAACAAAAAACTGCCACATTACAAATCTTTATGACAGGACGAAGTCTGTCGGGTCCGCTAGTTAATAATAACATCAGGTTGTCAAGCACATTTGTCGTCAAGCATATTTGTCGAATTCGTGATCAGCGAGAGTGTAATTGGTTTTTAATAATTTAGTAGTTAGGCTAGGTACATCAGCATCATTTTCGTCGTAGGTAACTAAGCCAGAACTTCACTCCAATAAGAAGTTTTGTCAACAACTTTGACAACTTTTGTCAACAACTATGAGCCAGAACTTCACTCCAATAACTAGTTTTCTCAACAAAATGAACTCGTAACCAATGGTTCTCCGGAATGTAAGGAGGGGGAAATTGGCAGCGTGGCATGTGGTCTGGTGTCAAATAAATTCACAGCTTTCCAAAAAGTGGTGAACAAATTTTGTGCAATGAATAATGGCGAAAATAAATTTCCTTTGCAACGATCGGTTGTACGTGAAAATCATAATAAATCATAGCGCTACTTTCATGTCACTTTTTCCTGTCGTTTTTCGGCGGGGGGTCCCATCGCAAAAACCTTTTCAAGGTTAAAATCTTTCTTCATTATAGACAGTTTATAGGACCCAACAACATAATAATATTATGTTGTTGGGTCCCATAAACTGTCTAACATATTATGTTATTTTGATCACATAAAGTACATGGATACCTACCAACAACAGTACGTAGGAACCATACCACTTAATACGAGCAATTTTACGAGTAGTGATTTATTTCACAACAATGCAAATAAACAGAAACTGATGAACAAAATTTGTTTCAAATTTGATCAAAATTTAATTTGAAAAAAAGGAACGCGACGAACTATTTAAATGAAGATTGAATTACGTTTTCTTTATATGTCGATTTGAGGACATGGCATTCTTCAGAGTCTGTCTTAAAAACACTTTGTTGGTTTTCGCGATAGGCCTGGCTTTCCACCCGCTGGGCCCTTCTTTCTCTGCGAATTCACCAAGTTGCTTCGCCTCTTTCAGAAGTTCAGCCGCAGCCATTCTGTGAATAAAAATTTATATTTAGTATGCTACACCTGGATATGAGGTATTAATTTGAGACGAATATTTATATTCTGAAGTAGAACGGTTGAACTCGGTTTATGGGTCATTGTCAGTTAAAGTGTCACATTTGAGGTGCAGAACAGTTTCTCTGCAATGGTGTTAGATAGAAATGAGGGGGAAAACGGTTGGGTAGTGCATCATTCAGGGAACTTCCTGCGCTAGAACGAACGGCCATAGGTAAATGTGTCACCAGTCAGCAATGGCCAAACTCATGTCTCAGCAAATGAACCTTACGTGCAACTATGAAAATACATTTTAGAACAGCCAAATTTATCTCCCATGGCTGTCCCCCTCCATCGGTTGGCTTCATGAGCTCACTGCTAATGTGTTATTAGTCCCTCAGTAGAGGGGTCCACTACACCAATCAAACGTTTTTAATAATCACTTGAAGTAAATTAAGAAAAACTATTAAAACGTAACTCCCTTGCCAGTAACTCACCTGGGTTTGGTCATTTTCCAATTGGCAGAGGAGTTACAGGTGTTACAGCCCCACGAGCCAGCACAGGAACAAGATCATTTTGTACCTCATCGCCAAGGCATTGAAAGAACATTTTCCATTCCTACAGATTGCAACCTGGAACTATCTAGAATGTGGACATTAAAGGTATGGCAGGCAAGGTGGTTGCATCAGGTAAAGAAGAGGGCCACTTTCAGCATTTGGTTCGAGTCTTGAAGGAAAATAATATCAACGTTCCTTATATTATAAGAAACGCCGAAGAAATCAACCAAATGAAATCTTGCATCCCTGAAGCACTTCCAACCTTCAAGGGGACGATGAAAGTACACCAAACGATTTTTAACATGACCCCCCCCCCCAGAAATGACCATGAATTCGCATGCTACGAGTGCAAGAATTTCAAGCTGGGATCCATGCGGTTTGCGGAGGAACGAATCGAAGACTCAGATATTGATATCCCAACGCAGTTCTTGGGCATTGAAGAGCAGTCTAGATCAGAATGAAGTAAGTACCTACATGGCTAACTTCCCATCACTCATATTCAAACGAGTTCAGACGTATGATCGTTTTGGTTTTTTGCAATATTGATAACTTTGTTTCTTGTTCTATTTTCAATTAATATTACTTATCTAACAATTTAAATAAAAAATGGATTACAGGGAGAGGCCAGTCACTTCGTCAATTAACGTCAGGGAGCAAAATGAAAATGACAACTAACCGTCTCCTTGTCTGGCCAATACTGTTCTTAATGTCGGTGACTTCGTGCTCCTAAAATTCACGCCAATAAGGAAAACAATTTACTATGTCGCCAAAATAATTACCAAATTCGGGGTTGATGACTTTGACGTCAAATACATGAGGAAAAGGGGGAATTATCTCACTTATCCAAACATCGATTAAGTACGTCTCTTGCGAAACTACCCCAGCAATCCGATTTTGGAAGAGAAAGATACATTTTCCACGTGAAGCTCGAAGGTTTTAATATTAAGTAATAGATCCTAGGTAGGCAGAAATATTTTTCTTGCTAATAATTTTGTTCATAATCTTAACAATTTCTCTCAATAATTTGGTATTACCTGAATATTATTATTCTGCCACCGAAAAAGGTAGTGGGCCCAAATGGGCCTAGATATGGTTGTGAGGATTCCTATAATATACCTATCTACCTATCTATTACTTAATATCAAAACCTTCGAGCTTCACGTGGAAACTGTATCTTTCTCTTCCAAAATTGTATTGCTGGGGTAGTTTCGCAATATCAGCCTGAGTCACACTAGAGACGTACCTAATCGATGTTTGGATAACTGAAATAATAATAAATATATTATACCTACCTACCTAGTTGTTGTGAACCAACCATTAAAAATTTGGATCCCATTAAAATAGGCACTTCAAGTGATCTTGATGGCCGTGGTTTCCGGCTAAATGGGTAATATAATACGGGTAATATTATTTTGACGTAGGTACCTAGGTACATAAGTTCCATAAAAAGTTGAGTAACTGTGAGTTTATTCCTGTTCTATTTGGTTCATTAAAGACGTTTTGATACATTAAAATGAGTTTTGTGACTCCCCCTGCCTGACTGAAATTTAAAATTGTTATTAAATACTCAACCAGTGAGTTAGTAGAGCCCCCTGAGGTGTAGCATACTCAGGGAACGTCTTGGAAGAGACTCATGGTTATAAAACTGCTAATTTCAACCTATCAGAATTTGGAGACACGACTAACCAAACAAGACACTTTAACTGAGGATGACCCTTGTCTGTTGTAGAACGGTTTATCTTCTGTAGTAGAACACGTTGGAACACAGATCGTGCTCATTTCATCATAAACTCTTTCATCTTCTGTCTTTTTTCCCCGTTGAAAACCAAGCAGGAGAAAACCTACGTAACTACCTAATCAGCATTTATGCAGAAGTAGATATTCTTCGTATTTAATCAGAAGATAAATATGGGTAAGATAATATTACTATGAGATGATATTATTATAAGGTAATATTACTTTTCCAACTGCTCCTCAGTTATCTTAGGCATTCGATAGGCAACTGATGTCACAATCGCATTTGAATTCACAGGGCGACGTCCCCACTGCGTATATAAGTACTAATTTTAACTTGAGAACCAAAACCTAGGTATTTATTAAGAATTCACATTTTTAGCTTCTATTTTGTTAGTTGAAAATAATAATAGCCTCTGTTATATAATATCAATTACAATACAATACACACGTCAACTTGTCTTATCATTTTGAGGATAGCAAGTTTTGAGATTGCAAAACAAATCGAGTTGATTCCATCGATAGTTTGTATTTTTCGACAAATCGATCATTTTCTTCCTCCACGCTTCTACTTGGTGCAGTTCTGTTGCAGCTCTATTGATAAACTATTGTTATTATTTTCAACTGTAGTTGGTAACAGTCAACATATAGTTGAATAACAAGTTGTGTATAATTCTTGATACATAATAATAATGATGTATTATAATAATTATGTGTATAATTATGATACAATATAACTGGGATCTAATCAGTACTCAACTATCGGTGTTGGAAACATCGAAGATCGATGTTTGATTATCGGAGAATAGAGATAAGCAAAGATTTGAGGATTCACAGGTTTGTCTGTTCCAGCTTTGGATCGACAATCCTTTGTTTGGTTGAGGTAAAACAGGTAAGAATTACTATCATATTTCATTTGAATGAAGTTTTAGACATCACCAATCACTCACCATAATAATTATGTATTAACTCGCCATATCTATAATATAGTGAAATCGGACACCCTTTGGACGGCGATGAATATAATTTGAATATCGCAGATGAATAATATCATTCTATATTATAGATATATCGTCCCCTTATAATGAGAACCTCTCATCTCCACTTGCACCCCAGAATGATAACCTCTCATCTCCGTACTAGGTACCTCACTTTCCAGAAGGAAAAAACTGCGCAGCTACTTCATTTCTAGTTTATGTACATAGTGATTCCGTACGTACGTTGCGCGTTGAATGCTAACACCATTCGACCAAACTTGACCTCAACGTCGTCGTTTGTGATATACTTAGAAAAAGTGAGAAATTGTAACTTGAGAGGTCATTCTCTAGGTCAATACACAAAAATGTGCCGATTTTCAGAGGCTGTAGCCTCGACCGTCTAAATTTTAAAGCAAAACATGGTAAACGGTTTTTGAAGTTATATAACTCGGCTCCCTTTGGACCTAGTAACTCGAATCTTTCAATAAGGCACTTGCTAAAGTTGAAACGAAGCTCTGTGCCAAATTTCAAGTCAACCGGTGAAGGTGGAGAGACTGTAGCCTTGACTTAACTGTACAAGATGAAGAAAATTTTAAGGGCTAAAAATCTGGATTTTTGATGATATGGGTGATTCTCACAGAAAGGGGCACAAGTGGTGTCCAGACCAGTTGTGGTGCCCCAATAATGACTTGAGGGCTGGAAAAATGTCTTGAATTGTGGTATATTTTTTTAAATCTAGAACCTTTCTATTTTTTCATATATTATATGAAAAAACTGATGAATCATCATCATTGACCTGTCCATCATCAACCTGTCCTCTCCCAAAAATTAGAGGACAGGACGACGAGAAAGAAGGCAATCAATTTACGTTTCAGCGAATTTTTGCTTCAATTTTCCCTATTGCGCAGAAAGGGCGACTAAAACAACCTGAAACCTGAAAGGGCGACTTTTTGAAAAGGTTTATATGAAAATCCACTCTAGAGCATTCTGAATCTATACCTTGCTGTTGAAAATGTTCGTATATAATATATACGATAATATATTATATTAAAGAAATTTTTCCATTGGAACATGCCAATAAACGTACCCAGCTAAAAAATTCTGGTTTTCTTTTATTTTTATTGAGACAGTTCTTATATAGTAATGCTGAGGGAAGGGCACGACTTGATCTCATTCTATTCCCAAGCCATGTGAGAATGTATCTGAAACTGTAACAAAGCTGAGCTCATTTAGGTATATGATTGAAGTTCAAGATTCCAAGTATTATGATTATAATATAATGTTAAGGTATTTGAAAGACTAAAACATTAGATAATATTATTATCTAATGTTTTAGTCTCTTAAATACCTACATCACATTGTGAAAACTGTTCAAGATGAGTTAAAATTTGAATTCAGTTAAGTATATTGAACCAATATTTTTTAATACTGTATCCCGTTTGAAAATAATTGTTGTTTGCCTATGAGGAGGTGCTTCATTGAAAAATGCAAACACATTTAAAGACTGAGATGTTTGTTCACAGAAAACTATGAATTCACATTTTGATTATAGTAAATGAAGCGTTTTACAAAAACAAGAGTTTTTTCTGCATAACAAAGCTACAAATTAAAGGAAATCCCGGACGGGGCGATGATTCTAGGACAGGGCGATGATGCAAATAGTAAGAAGCAACAGGTCGCATCACCTGCCTGTCATGGTGTCATCGACCTGTCCACCAACATTTTCATAAGTATGTATTTTTTAATTAATAAAGGCGCTACTATTTGGATTGCCATTGAATTTCAATACATACGATATAGAGAGGATCGGTTTTTTTCCAGTTCGATTCAAACACGTTTACTTTTTTCTAGAGTCAAACTCGAATATAATACCAAACTGTCCAAAACAAGTCAAAAAGTCCAAAACAAAGATGAGTAATCAAGCTCAAAGGCTTCATGATTTCATATTTTTAGTTCAGGTAACAGTTACTGTTGTATATCAAATTCTTGACACTTGACGCTTTTATCAGTTTCTGTCTGTTTTCTCCATTTCTGTCAGCTTTTCATTCAGCCTTCAGCTTTTTCATTAATTCCGCCTTTTCTTTGTAGTCCTCCGTCACTCAGGAGCGCTCTGCCCATTGCTCTGTAAATCGGTTTTTTCGTTCTGCCTTCCTGATCGTAGTTCGTCTTATTTCTTCTTCCTGGTCAATAATACGAAAAGTAGGAACTTTCCCGAACTACCTACATATTATGTATCATGAACATTTTGATGTTCATCCATTACATTACCTATTACCTATTATTCATCTATTACATTACGGTAACTACCTATTTTGATGTTCATAAGGATCATGCCGATAAACAACAGGGAGTTGATACAAGCAGCCGAGATTGTCGCTCGTCAGAAGGAGATGAAGGTGGCTTTGAAGTATACAGCTACGGCATCCACATTTACTGGGTTGACTACAATGGGAGGTGGCCTGCTAGCTGGACCCGTGGGTCTTGCTATTGGTAAGTATCATGGTACTTGTGTAAACCTGATTTTATTCTTTGTATTGGTACATTATTCGCTATGTGTAGAAGTGGGAGGTGATTTCTTACCAATAGTCAAGGTCAGGCGTGTTTACACTGATAAATTTCTCGTTTGTAAGTTTTCTGGTTGGATGTCAATTAGTGGTTTTTGGATCACTTCGTTGAGCTGTAGGAGTTAACTTTTGACACCCAATCTCATTGCCACACAAGCTCAATTAGTGCTCTTCAAGCAAACCTATGGATGGCTCGAGGATGCACCACTTCGACTGTCATCTAATCGTGATTCTTGGAGAACCTTTGGGGATTATTTCCCCACTTGATTGAACTGAGTGAAAGAACAATACTAAGCCCAAAATTCTTGAGTCTTTTGCCTCGTGTCGCCATAATTTTAATTTCTTGGAATTATGTTTTCGTATTCTAGGTGCAATGATCGGAGGGATTTCATCATTCCTGTATACTCAAGGCCAATTCAAACCAGTTGTAGAAATAATCCAAGATTTAACCCCTCAGCAACAACAGAGGCTCGCCCAACACCTGAGGAACGCCATCAAAGATATTCACTACCTTGACTTGATCACTCTAACGTCGCTCCTCATGTCCAGAGATCAAGTATTAATGACCATGTCCACTGCCCTTGCAACCTTCTTGACCAATGATCTAAAGTATCAAGTCCAGTAAGACTTGGCTCCATTGCATAAGGTACTGTATCAAACACTTTAGCATACCTATAATTGATTCTATGTTCCTACAGATTCACTCATTTAGGTAGTCACACAATAAGGACAGGATACAAAGTGGCTTAGCTAGAAAGTTATAGGGATTGATATGAGATCAGGACGAACGGGAGGAGTTTAGATGAGTTTTATTGAAAAGTAAACCCTTCCTTTCTGCCCTAAAGGCTGTCCCTTCCTCTCATCTATTGGCTTGTCCAAAACCAATTAGCCGATATGTAAAGGCTTTGCTACAGTAATATAGCAGTACAACGTACTACTATATTAGGGTCATTCTCTGAGTAGAGCCAAAAACGGAGTACACATTTCAAGTGGTTTGAATAATGGTTTTTTCCCTTTTTCTTTTTCATATCCGCTTCCTTTACGGTTAGTTAAACTAAATATTAAAAATGCACACATCAAAATGCACCGTTCTGCAATTACATTTTATTTTAATGAAGATAACAAATTCAGACAAAAATAATACAACTGTTATCAGTAAAAATAAAGTACTATTATGTAGTACTATCTTCTAATGTAGTATCACACATTTTACAGTCTTCATTGGAGACACATACGTTCACTTATACTTATGTGTTTTGAGTAAGTACACCTGAACAGTCTTGAATATTTCATACAAAGAACCGTGACTAATAGTCAAACATGAACATGAATGTACTAAAACATGAGATCATTCAAAGTAGGTAAATTAGTAAAAAATTAAGGAACGACAACAGAAACAAATTAATAATGATGAAGAATCTAAGGAAGGAACTATCAACTTATCCGTTATAAAAACTATTTAACCATCAGTGGGACATTTCTTGCACATTTATTTCTAAAGGAAATACATAAATGAGTTTCCTTTTTTTATCACACACTTAGGCGCTGGTAGTATCATGCAAATATCTGTTTTTTCAATAGAAAATACATCATTTTCTTTTTTAATGAACTCTCGTTTGGAACCATGGAAAATGAACCCCTGGACAGTTATGTTCTGATCATCATCCACTTCTTCAATGCAGCACACGTACCGGAACTCCGAGACCTGCTGATTCCCTGGTCCTGTTAATCGGACAAGAATGAAATCTCCAGGGTTCAGTTGATTACTCGTAGTCAGTGATGTTTGGTGGAGCTCGTATGCAGCAGGAGATGAAAGGCGTTCGTCACTTAATATATCCTCTTGCTGCGGTAAATCTCCTTCTTCTATACCAACATCCAGGTCATCGACATGGACACAATCTACAGGATCGGGATCTTCAGACTGGACGACATGGTGTTTGCCTATCAAGAATTTAGTACACCCAATACAGTCAAAGCAACTTAATCGGTTCATTTTCAGCAGTCCTTGCTCCCTCGAGTCATATATCACCTGATGAACTTTTGTTGTATCCTTAAAAGGTGTTATAGTCGATGGAATAACTGCCTTCATTTCCGTTACATCTTGTTCATCGATTACATACAGGGCAATATTGCGGACGTTGTCTTGCAGAACTCGTACGAATGATCGAAAATCGCTAACGTCGTTCCCACAAGCCACCACTTTATCAGCAGTTCTCTTGAGGCAACCACCAATCCCATCAGGAGCACCTTTTCCATGGCCCGGAGCACTGTAGTTCCAAGTTGCAATTTTTACACTGAAATGTTCTTTCAGAGCTTCACTAAGTAAGTAGAATATCGTTTTATTACGATACTGAGTCGATGGACTATCGGACAGAAAGTGAATAGTGTCTACATTCGGCAAATTTATTTTAACATAGTCAAAAATGGGACGCAGGTGAGCCCACACTGCCGCTGGCGAATGTTCATTAAATTCAGATAATGTGCAGAAGGACTGCGCTTTTATTCCGTCATATGAATTCTTTAAGAAGTATACTTCAACAGTGTGGAGAGTGTACTGTTTGCGGCTCCCTCCAAAGTGTAGGGACTGTATTTCAGTTCCATACTTCAGCGAATAATTCTCGCTGAAATCACAATGGATAATGACTTCCTTTTCCTTCAGTCTGGCTTTTAATAGTTTTACTGACCGCTGCTGGTGGATCATTATCCCCTCATGATACATATAGTTCGACAGCTGGTGTTCCAAGGCATCCACTCCTTCTGCTACAGATGAAACAACCTCTTCCTTGGTAACATGCTTCACAGTCTTGATAGTCTTCTGTTTCGTCATAAAAGTTTCTGGCTTCAGTGCCCACTGGTGATACGTTAACGGCCCATTCTCGAATTCCAAGTATGAGATCATTTGATCTTTGCAGACAGTACAACTGCGTTGCAAACAGGCAACACTTCCATTTTCGCAACACAGCTGAGCGACAATGTTGTGTGGGCTGCCTGATTCAATAGCCTTAGCTTTGTGTAGAGCAACTAACAAGAGGTTAAAATTCTCATGTACTTTGCAGGCACATGTATTTCTGTCAGCTGCCTTGGGCGGTAACACCCAAAATGGCTTGAGCTTGCAAAACGTAGAATAACCAATTTTATAATCCACTGATCTACAAAATTTCGTATGCAAATGCATCATGGTGTCACTAAGAAGTCGCTTTTGCTTCTTTACCTTCTTTCTCGTTACACAATCCCTTTTACCAGGGCACATTCTGCTAACATCGTCATCCTCAAAAAAACGAATTACATCATTCTGTATTACATGCGTCAGTTTCCTTATCCGTAAGCGATTAATGGAATTATTGATGCGATGGGTATCGCGATGTTGGAATAAACCCCAAGATATTGTGTTAAGGCCATGCATCAACTTGTAATTTCTGAATAAATTGATGTTTTTGGTGAAGATTGCACTAAACCTACTCTTTAGTTTTCTGCTTTTGATGGATCGGTAACTTGTTTCTAATGCGTGTTTCAATGACTGGCCAAACAAAAGGTTTTTCACTATATCTTTTTTGTTCCCTGAACTGACTAGATCATTCATCTTTTTTCTGGGGGATTTTAGTTCTGTTTTTTGCAGTCTATACTGCCTCTTCCTAAGACGTTCAGTAACTCTCTTCAATTTGGCAACTTCCTCCTTCAGGTTCTGGTTCTGCTTCATCAGTTTTGATCTATCACGGCGAACCTTCTTTCTTCCTCGCTGCTTAAGGGACAGTGCTCTTGAATTCGACTGAGGGATATCCAATGAATTCCCCTCTTCATTCGCTCTTCGCTTCCTTCTAGCATAAGCTTCGTTATTTTTCCTCCTCCATATCTTTTTCTGAGCCCTATGTTCTCTGTCTGTCATATCGCAAACTAGTTTGACTTTTTTTTCTTCAATTTTTCTCTTGTATTGTTCGCGCTCTTTTTCACGAAGTGTTTCCAGTAAAACTGGGTCACTCTTCATTCGATCTCTCCTCTGCCTATCCCACTCCCGCTTCTTCCTCGCCCTCTCTTCTTTAGTCTGATTTCTGGGAGCCATCATAAGCAGTGATTGCTGCAAAAAAAAGTAAATACATTCGTCAGACCACTTTATTTAAAAAAAAAATTGTTGGGAACTCGTATTTTTTATTTTATTTATTATTATCGACACGCCCCTCCAGATTTTATGCTAACTTAAATGATTAATTTATTGTTATAACCCGTATTTTTGTAATCCAAAGAGTATACAATCCAAATTTCAAGTCTAAGACCCAAAAATCAGTGGTTGTTTATAATGTCATCGCACCAGAACCAAGATACATTCATACAGACATGCTCTCCACACAAATGCTCCTTGAGTCTAAGTAGGAGCTCAATAACATTAGGTAAATGCCAAAAATTCATTATATTCTTCAATGGTGAACTATTCATTCTTGGTTCGGGTAAACTACATGGGAAACAGTAATATAATGACTATGATTCACACTTCTTCACCTGGGTTCACACTCCTTCACCTATGTTCATTTTTGGGTTAGGTGAAGGAGTGTGAGGTGAAGGAGTGTGGTTTTCTTAGTAAACAGGTACTCAATTCATCATGTGATTGAGATAAAAACGCCAAAAGAAAACATCCATGACAACTTCTTCACTAGAGGAATAATTTCAAGGAAATTAGAAAAAAATAATTACCTGGTAGCCAGGGCAGATAGGTGAAGGAGAGTGAAGAATAAAACCACCTTCGCTTGACACTGACTTCAAACTGACTGAGGAGCAACCCCACGTGGATTGCATCAAAACAGAGGTTAAGGTATTTAGGCGGGAATGCCACAGTGTTGCCACTTCAGCTGATTTTACTCTAAAAGGCTAATTCAGGACGATGGCGCTCAGTTTCAAAATAGGTGAAGGAGTGTGAACCAACCTATGGGACATAGCTATAAGTCTACATATTTCTTCAGATATTACTGATTTTCGAGGTTTGACTATTTGGACTCAAATTCGATTATTATAAACATAGAATACCAGGCTCTGGAGGAAATTATCTCATTATTCGTATACATTACAATTTTCTAAAGTTGGCAACCTCAGTTGTGGGACAAGGTGAAGGAGTGTGAAATGGGGGCTTTGAGTAATATTTTAAAATTGATAATGATGATGGAAGGGCGTTTAATCCACAAAAATTACTTCATTGTGAATGTACCCAACGAGAGAATTTTTAAAAATCCAACATTTGTCAATAAATGCCCCTGAACATCTTCCGGGACTCGAATTTGTACATGTTCAGAGAATGACCCATTACTGTAGCAAAGCCTCTGAAAATGTCATTTTTAACTTCAAAATTAGAGATGAACCTGCTTGTGGTTTCAAAATTTGAAACCATTACATTTAATGTAATGGTTGCTTACCTATTTGACTGAATCCTGACGCTACAAGAATACTGATGTTATAGAACTGATAACTTTTTTAGCATGGCTAATTTTCAAGCGCTACCGTAGTCCGACTGAAGCATCACTTTATAAGTTTGTGTGTTTGATACGAATTCCCTGTTCAAAAGCTGTTATAAATAGTTTTACACTATTAAAATGAATTATGTCGATTTTCAAAGAGAATGTACTTGTTTCAGAATACTCTCGAGTTCCTTCCTCCTAGTTCTGGAAAACAGATTTCCATACCATGTAAATCACAGTTTACATTGGTTGATTTAAAAATAATTCTATAATTCTAATTCTATACTTCGGAAATTTGAGAGGATTTGTGAAGTGAACTATTCAACTCTATTTAGACCAAACTAACTATTGCCAAGTGCTTTCATTAAAACAATCCCTCTGTAATTATCTTGTTCTCATTCGTTTCAGTTTTGTTTTTCTGTAGTCGTCTTTATTTTACAGCCATGGTTTACATGAGTAAAATACAGTAACATTCTCTTGTTTGATTCTTCAAATCAGTGATACTGGTATTTACCTAATTATTTTCACCTCTAGTAAATAATGATTAAATTTGGTTTATCAGCTTAGACATAGACAGCAGAACCAACTCTTCGTTTACTATAAATAGAGACCTCAAAACTTGGCACCTTGTCTGTGTGGCACCATGTCATAATATGACATAACATATTATGTTGTTGTACATTTTAGATCTGGAACGTTCTCTTAACAATACATCACTTCCGAGATTTAGGATGGTGCATTATTTGGTTACGCCACACCAAATCTGTCGTTTTTTTCTTTGTAGCATGTACAGTTTTAATTAAAAAATCCAAATAGTCACATGGTTTGGTATTCTTAAATACGTAAATGAATGTAAAACGAATTTTTATTGTTTTGTGATTATGTAAGAGGAACTATTGTTATTATATTCAAATGAATTTTACAGAAAAATGCTGTTTTTTGTGTGCTGCTATCTATCGACAGTAGCTCAACATTTACCATCATTCCTTTCCACTATCTTCGGTTCCTATCAGGATCTTTGAGGTTTGTAGTTCGCACAAAAGGTAACGCCGCAGTTGCACATGAAGATATTTGAGCGTCAGTCAAAAAGGCCAAAAATAGTAAGTTAACTCGTACAAAAAGTGATGATTATAGGCTTCATCGTTTGGAACGTTCGACAGGTGGCTTATTGGGGGAAATTATTAGGCCTGTAGAGACCATGCGGCTACAGTCATCACTAGCATTGCAAGGCTACTACATGCAATGGATGAAGAGCTATTTAGGACTCTTGGATCTTTACCGTATTTTTCCTGAAATTTGCGATGTAAGTGCGAGTGTTTCGTAACGTTTCGGGTGCTCTTTGGGGTCTCTGCAGTGATGTTCATTGGCACAGATGACATTTGTGCGACGGTTTTAAGCACCTCGTTGATTGAGTCCGTTGTGGAAGTTGCTGTTGCGTTGGAATCGCTATCCTGAAGCATTTTGTCGATCATTTTCTTCATACCTTCGCTCATTTTTATTTGACCATTTTGGTCAATTTTAACTCGGGATATGGCCCTTTCGAGCGATGACGTCAAGAATTTCTTAATGTTGTCGTCCAGAGCCCCCAAATGGGCTACCGGCGATTTGGACAAGACTTTGGAGGCGAACTCTGATCTCAGAAGGGAGTTTTTTGGCGATATTCCGTCCTCCACATTCCCAAGGTGTTTCGGCATGAACTGTAACATGATGCTTGTTAGGTTCAATGCATCTGATCGATTAGAATTTTGCTTAGCGATCGCGTTCAAGATTCTCACATTTTTCGAAATTCCACCAATTTGTGATCCATACTTTTTAATGATTTTATTCAAATCGAAATCCTTCAATCCGCTTGATGAACTGTTTAAATACTTTGAGACGATCTCTGAAATGTCTCCGTTATTTTGAACTTTTTGAATCAACGGCAATAAACTCTTTACAGTGTCAAAGTTTACCATCCCACCAATCCTCATGGTATTTTCCATTCTAGGAGTCGACTTTGGGTCTTCCGAAGGACTTCTCACTTTTTCCTTGCTTGGAAATAACTTATCGATAGAGTTAGCCATTACATTGGCAATTTTACCTTTGATAGCTCCCTGAGCAGTCTTGGGTGGACTTTCATGACTATCATTTCCCGTAAAGCGGTTCATAAGCACCGACATACCCTCCATTAGGAGAGGGTACACGACTGATGGGTTTACAGCCCCACTAACTTTTGATTGATTTGATGACTTGCCGAGTTTCGTCAATGAGTTCAGTATTTTATCCGGGTAAAATTCCGTTAGCAGGTACTGGAATGCGTTTTGTAACAAAGGCGACTTGGTCCAAGAAGTCACTTCCTTATCCCCAACTGACCCATTGCTGATCTCTTTCAAGTTTGCCGAATAGTTCGATACGATTTTTGATGACTCGATCTCGTGCCCTGATTGACTAATTTTTAATTGATTTCCTTGTGGTTTTATGTCGCCGATAGTTCTTCCACTGTTTATTAAATGCCACTCTTTAAATGGCACTCCTTTTTCAGCAGCTATGAATGTTGCGGTTTTGAGTTGTACTTGTTTCGTTTCGTTTAGTCGATGGGTTGTGGAAGGCAACAGTAGTTTCGGAAGAGTTGAATTTCGATCGCTATGTATCAACGAATAATTTTTGGATGTTTCAAGATGGCAGTCATGGGAATGTTGGCAGTGGGTTGAACTGACGACCTGCCCTGTTGATGTGGTTGTATTGGTATTGCGGTGGTGTGACTTGTGCAGCTCGGATTCGTTGATTTGTGATACATTTAAAACTTTACCTGCCGAGAAGTTAGCTGCATGTATGATGAGGCCCGTAGATGAAAAACACAATAATGAAACCACGCCAAGCACCGATTTAGACACTAGAAGATTCATCGTAACGTACGTTTCGTTAGCACACTCACTAGACTTTCAAAGTATCCGGAGGAGGCTGAACAGGTTTTGTTGTCACAAGTGTTCGCTTGACTCAGTCTAAAACTAATAGTTACTCCAGATTCATCTAAATGGAAGCAACAATAAATCTATTGAAGCGTAGGCTTTACTTGCTCGTCAATAGAGTTGTATTTACAGATGCCCAGGAACCTACGTGCCGGATCTCTTGAAACTATTTTGAAGACTCAGCACACTCTTCTGATACCTAATTTGATGAAGACCGTGGGTATTGAACTATAGTATTAAATTTTTTTTTTTAATTTTCATTCGTTTATTGAAAAAACAAAAATACAAAGTAAAGAGCATTGTGGTACATGTCAATAAAGTTACAAAAAGAATATCTACAAAGAATTGATAAGAAATTATTTAAATACAAAAAATTTTACTAGTAAAAAAAAAAAAAAACTAGTCTTGAAAATAACCAAGAATGCAGCTTATGAAATACTTATCTCAAAAAACCAATATTTTGGGACTCTGGTCTTGAAGGTTTTAATTTAATGCATGTGGTACTCTAGTGGTTATGGCATTATTATATTCATCGGATATATTATATCCGATCAATATACTAATGCCGTAACGACTAGAGTAGGTACCACATGCATTAAATTAAAACCTTCAAGACCAGAGTCCCAAAATATTGGTTTCTTGAGATGTTACAGTATTCCACGACGGGTGCGGAATGTTACTCCCCCATTTGAGGAAAACCTCGTGCTTGGGAGAGGAGTCACACATCCGCTGTATGGGTACAATGTTGAAAATAATAAATTACTAGTTTATACTGGTACCTATTAGTATGGCCAATACATAATCATTTATCTTTTCGAAAGAGCTTACAATACTTTGGAGGCAAACAGTCGTTTCACTGAAATTTTGAATGAGTCCAAAGACGGAGAATCCCTAGCGTTCCCTGGCAAATCATTATAAAGTTTGATTAGGGACCATGGTATAGACAGGAACGCTGGCCCGCCGTAGTCAGGCGGAGGGGGATCTTAATACTTCCGCAACCCCGGGTGTTTGACCTATTTATTTGATAAGGTGATCCTGCCTGGATACATTTAAAGGTCTCAATTAATGTCACTGTATTGACTGTACTAGCGACAGTCGGGACTTGGAACAACCTAAAAAGCTCCATAGAAGGAAAACGCTTACACTTCTTTAAAAGAATTTTTATCAAGGATTTTTAGACAATTATGAGAGGTTTGAGTATAGTACGACTTGCACCTCCCCAAGCTGCGGCACTATAGGATAACACTGAGTGTATCAGGGCAAAATAAAAATGTTCGCAGATTATCCATGGAAAGGAAACCTCGAACTTCCAGACTAATCCCTGTTAGCCTCCTCACTCTAAGACAAACCGTAGCAACATGGTCCCTCCAGCACAGGCACTGGTACAGCACAACACCCAAATATCTAATTGAGCTCACTTGTGATAGTGCAGAGCATGCAAACGCAGTATCCCTATGACATCCCGACTCGTGACATTTCAAGCTTTCAATGGCAGGCACATCAGCGGAGCGCAAAGCAAAACAGACCAAATGGGTCTTTCTAACGTTCAGCTATTGTTTCTCAGCCAGCTATTTATCTGACTCAATGAGCTCTCCGCCTTTCGCTCCACTTCATCCCATGTCCTCCTAACTGTATCATCCGCAAAACAAATCATCCTCCCATCAATTTGCACTTTAAGCAATGAGTTGATGTACATTATAAATAAAACCGGTCCCAAGACCGTTCCCTGTGGAATACCAAACTCGAAGGAACATGGTTGGCTCATGCATCCTGCAATTTTTACAGATTGCTGTCTATGAGATAATTCGCTTTTTATCCACCTTACAAAACCCAGCTCAAAGTTGCCTCCAAAAAGTGTTCTCACCAAGTTACTATGCGGAATGCTATCAAAAGCTTTATGGAGATCCATAAAAACACCCATACATTTACCCCCGCTATCCACAGTACTGGAAATTTCTTCAACTACCTGCAGAATGGCCTCTTGTGTACTCTTCCCAGCTCTAAAGCGTACTGGCGATTGCTCAGTATACCAGCCTTATCCAGAAACGATGTTACGTATATTTTAGCATTTTTTTTCCAGGATTTTAGCAACGCATGACATCAGAGATATGGGCCTATAGTTCTCCAGTGAGGTAGGATCACCTGTTTTAAATAGTGGAACTACAACAGCTTGTTTGTAAATTGATGGAAATATACCCGTTGAGAAACTCAAATTTACTAGGTATCCCAAGGGTTTGGCAATGTTATCTTTAATTTTCTTGAGAATTTCTGCACTTACATTATCGAAACCGGGGCTGAACCCTCCCTTCAAGCCTTCTATAGTTTTTATTATGTCCGCCTCATTAGCTCTGAAAAATGCTTCCTCATTATCACATGGTTGCGGGAGAACCAAGTCAAGATCATCATCCCCAAAACCATTATCATTAGCTCCAATCTGTTCCGCCACTATTTTCCCTACAGTGGAAAAATGATGATTGAATATATTTCCTCTGGGGTTTCAGCAGTTCTATAAAAAGTACCGTCATGCTAAATTGATACAACGTCCCTATGTGCTCTACGTCTCCCTGTTGCCTCATTAATAGTGCACCAAATACGCTTGGAATCGTTTGTTGCTCCGTCGATTTTCCCCCCAACGTAGGTATTTTTTGATAAGGCTATAAAGTATGCAAGTTTATTACTGAACCTTTTGAATCCAGGTTTCAAATTCAAGTCATTAGGTCTTTTTTTCTAATTTTAGACTCAATTTTTCCTTCAGACGTATGCTGGTAAGCAAACCGGGGGTTATCCAAGGTTTAAGTATGCGTTTTTTATGATTTAAGCCGGAATAGGGAAGCTTACATGAATGCAGATGGGCCTGCAGAGCAGCATGAAAAGCCCGAGCACATTGATCGACATCATCGGAATTAATCACCTCTTCCCATGCTTCACCACCAAGACATACATTTAGTTTACTATAGTCAATTTGCCCCAACATAGGGCTTTCAATACATTTTTTATTTTTATTTGGCTGACATCTATTGGCAGTCTCTAAATTCAGCAAAATACTGTAATGGTCCGAAACATTAGATTAAAAAATAATAGGCAATACCTTAAAGCTATTTACTCTTAAAGTCCGTAAGAAGAAATGACCAAGAAATACTTGTATAAATTTTATACAAGTCATTATGGCAAATAGTTGGTATATTGAAGTGGAGAAACTTGAAGATATCTTGTGGAAACTTCATCTGAATTTGATAGGTACCGTAGAGAACACATCAATTTGGATAAAATTCGTACCAGATTATCTGTAGGACTATCCCCTAAACATTACCCATCCTACAAATTTCCGCTCGTATAAATTTGTCTTCAATTTTGATATGGCGGTTTCATAGAATTGTTTGCGGATTCGACAACAAATTTGAGGCCCCAAAGATAGATTTTGAATTGAATCTGTCTTGAGCTATCAATGATATGTTCTGATCATCCTAAAATATTCATCAATGAGTATTTTATAAAAGGCCGATGTACAATTGTTTTGATGATTTAATTTGAGTTCTCAGTAGAATTCCGTCATGGAACGCTCAGAGCGGTTCAAGTTTATTTGTACAAATCCTTAATTATTTGCTCATCTGGGACCCGTATTTGATATTGTCTAGGAACGGGTATAAAACAGCTCTTCCCAGGGACGAACCGACAACATCTATTGGTATGATGGCTTCAAAAGTCGTATTCTGCGTTCTATTGGTCTTCTTGGTTGAGGCCAATGCCATGAAGGGGTTGTTCAGGGCCGGGAGGGACGTTGTGAAAGGGTCTTTACACATAGGGGCTTCGACGGTCTCGAAAGGCATAGCTATCGGTAACAGCGCAGTGCAGAAGGGGACTTCAATAGTGAGCAGCAGCATCGAGAAGGGTACGGTTGCCGGGAAGATCGTCTTCGGTGCTGGGGTGGCCGTGGCAGGACATGCACTGGCTGTTGGATCAGACATAGTCGTTAACACAACAGGTAGGTAGGTCTTCTATCCTCAACTAGAATCACTCTATTGTAACTATGTCCTCAGGTAGTCTGAGCAGTGTAAGCACTACAATAATTTTGATTTTTCAGGTGCAACTTGAAATGCATTATTTGCCCAGCATTCAGAGGCAACAATCTGCATTGTTGTATGGCAATACAACAAATTGTTATATAATGCCAAACCAAACCAGGATATTTGTGCATAAATTCTAAAGAATAACATAGAAATACTAAGGTACATAGGTATACTCAGGATTGGATCGAAATGAATTTAATCCATCATAGTCCAGTCAAATTAGGAAAAATAGAGGAACTCAAAATACTAGTTCCAACTTTTTCAGGAATGTGGTGGTGGGGAAGGTTTAAAGGTTCAATTTTGGTTTATTATCTTCAATAATGAACCATTGGAATCGCCCAAGAAAAAAAAAAAAAAATCTGTAAATTCTTGACACAACGGTTTATTAGGTAGGTACCTTCATTGTACAGATCACCCTTATGTCTAGATTACTGAATGATAGATTAATTACTATTATGAATGATATATTTTTTGTTTTATTAAGCCGTTTATTAAGAAATTAGCACAAAATATATAATAAGTATTTCATACTTCATCACAAAATAAAATGAATACATCAGTAAAATAAATTAAAGTCTTTGGCAGTATACTGATCTCCATAATTTAAAAAATTAATAATAATTAATAATAAATATTAATAATAATTATTAAGTAGGTAGTGTAAATTATTAATATAATATATTAATAATATATTATTAATATAATATATTAATAAATAATATATAATATTATTAAATATTATTTATTAACTCGATATTTGAAAACCATGTGATTTTTGAATCAGCTGGGCAGAGTTTGAAAATGGACCCGACCTGCCTCTCGATTCACTCTCATGTTGACGATTTTCGATCTGCTCCAAATTTGAGCCCTCATTGTGAACGACCGGCTGGTCGTACAAAGCTGTGGATGGTCTTAAAAAATTCTAAGGAATAAACTCTATCTAAATATGAAATAAAAACTCTGCAAATTCTTGACACAACGGTTCATTATCTTCTTTGTACAGATCACCCTTCTGTCTAGATCACTAGGTCTAAATGTCTAGATCGTAAATGTTAGATTAATAATTATTATTAATTATCACTAATTATTAACAATTTTATCAAGTACCTACTGAAAATTATTATAATTTATTGTTAGGTATTAATAATTCGTATTTATTATTAATAATAATTATTATTAATTATGATTAATTAATACGATATAATTCTGGGGTTTTTAATACTACGTCGGTAATAATTTTTCTATAAAAGAAGTACCTACCAACAAACATTCGAAATTACCTTCATTTCCGTAGCACGAAACGCACCTCAGAACAACAAACTCGACATCACTAAAGCCATATGATGTTCCAAAGAGCTTGTTAGTATGAAAATGGACCTGTATTTCAACAGTTTGGTTCACGATCCTGTAGTGAGGCACAATCTTTGAGCCGTCATTGTGAACGAACGGCTGGTCGTACAAAGCTGCGGATGGTCTTAAAAAATTCTACGGAACAAACTCTATCTAAATATGAAATAAAAAACATACCGTTCTATATGAA
Source organism: Stenodema calcarata (assembly GCA_963920205.1). Lineage (NCBI taxonomy): Eukaryota > Metazoa > Arthropoda > Insecta > Hemiptera > Miridae > Stenodema > Stenodema calcarata. The sequence continues at coordinate 33,520,651 of OY986054.1, forward strand.
TTTTTCGAGATATGAAATTTTCAAAATTTCAAAATTCGTTTTGAACCCCTTCCCCTTGACCTAGGGTTATGAAAAGTTTCGAGGACCATTGTGGGGCTGGTCCGAACCCAGAAACCAAATTTCGTAATTTTAGCTCAACGTTAACTGGGCAAAGTGGCGCGGACGGCGGACGGCGTACGGCGGACGGCGTACGGCGGACGGCGTACGGCGGACGGACGGATTTTTTTTAATTCGATTTTCTGAATCTACGTATCTTGAAACGTAAACCAACAAATTTTGAGGGGGGGTTAAAAAATTTTTTTCTTTGGGCGATTCCAATGGTTCATTATCGAAGATAATAAACCAAAACATACCGTTTCATCTGAATTTTTCGAGTTATGGAATTTTCAAAATTTCAAAATTCGTTTTGAACCCCTTCCCCTTGACCTAGGGTTATGAAAAGTTTCGAGGACATTGTGGCGTTGGTCGGAACCCATAAAAAAAGTACGCCGTCCGCGGCACTTTGCCCAGTTAGCGTTGAGTTAAAATTGAAGGCATTGCTCGAAAAACGAGCTATCTGCATTTTTCAAAATTTTTGGGGAATCGAAAAAAACGTTTCAGAAATTCCTGCTTCAATATTTAAAAAATCCTGATGTACTAAAATTAACCGTGCCTAAGGACGAATCGAATCCATATGAGTTAATATTTTTAAATAATTTACTTGAGGCACCACAAGACATTGAAGGTTGCAGATAGCTCGTTTTTCCAACCAATAATTTTTTAAATGCCTATTGTCATTGTTATTTTGTTGAAAAACGTCCTCCTCTAACTTTCCAACAACATTACATGACTCCTCAACGCCATCAGACAATAATACTGTTATTCCATAAACATTAAATGTTAAATGAAATTTTCATCATTGTTAGGAAAATAATATTATATTTTTTTTGTAAGGAATAAAAGCACTAGGATTAAGCTTTTTTGTGAGGGTGAAAACCCTCAAGGAATAGCAAGGATTATTCTTATTAACACCAACAAGATGTCGCCTTGATTGGATCGAATAATGAACCATCTGTGTAAATAGCTCATTATTCAACCCAACGACGTTGTCGCGTTGTCCAACTATCTGCAATATTGTCAGATTTTTACATTTATAACTTTCGGAGGGCTAGCGGATCCTCAGAAATGAAGCAGTACCTATATTTTTCTGACCCCAAAACCGTCGAAAACGGGATTTCAACAAAAATTGCAGATAGCTCGTTTTTCGAGCAAGGCCTTCAATTACGAAATTTTTTTTTATGGGTTCCGACCATGGTCCTCGAAACGTTTCATAACCCTAGGTCAAGGGGAAGGGGTTCAAAACGAATTTTGAAAATTCGAAAACTCGAAAAATTCAGGTGAAACGGTATGTTTTTCAGCTGAAGAAAAAATAATATTGAAGCATTTTTCGATTTTTGAGGGCTGACAGAACATTGAAATTGGTTTCCTGAAAAATTTTGAAAATGTGATATAATGATATTATATCACATTTTCAATATATTATATTATAGGATATTATCCTACTTTGCCATCTTTTTGCAGAATATCACATAGGTACATGTATTGTGTGAATGTAATGCAGAGGTTGTGAATACAGGATATCGTGCGTGTGGTGTTCTAGTAGTGGTGGTGGGGGGGGGGGGGGGGTGAACCTCGACTTGCGCCTTGGACTTCGTCCGAGTTGACCAGTGGGCGAGGATCGGCCCATTCCGACCGTCACCGGCTATCGATCTGGGGGATTAGACCGGTGGATTAGGGATGGCCGTCCCGGGGCATCGAAAACCGTTCCCTTGACAACGGACTCACCCACCTTTTCTCTCAACCCTCGGACAACCCGGTGGGGCACCTGAAAGAAGTTAGGATCCGAGTGACGTCATGACGACGGGGGGTTTCGGGCCTCGGGACTCTTCGTAGATCAAGTGGACGGGGTTGCGGAATAAAAACATCCCCCAAACAACTGATAAGTACCATATAGATTAGTTGGACATGTAGATCAAGTGGACGGGGTTGCGGAATAAAAACATCCCCCAAACAACTGATTAGTACCATATAGATTAGTTGGACATGTAGATCAAGTGGACGGGGTTGCGGAATAAAAACATCCCCCAAACAACTGATTAGTACCATATAGATTAGTTGGACATGTAGATCAAGTGGACGGGGTTGCGGAATAAAAACATCCCCCAAACAACTGATTAGTACCATATAGATTAGTTGGACATATAGATCAACCCACCTGGGGTTAAATTTGGTGTAAAAAACATACTCTTAGTAAAAAAAAAATATTCCCATGCCAGAATCGAATCCGGGCCTTCTGAGTGACAGCCAGATATCCTAACCACTAAACCAGATTTACAGAATACAGAATACAGAACGTTTATTAGCATAATTTACAACAATACATGTATTGATTCTTAAAATTATTTCATCAACACCGGCCTAAGGCCTTATTTGACTTAATATAAATAATCATATAGGTAGTGTTTTAAAACGACAGGAGTTATTATTGATGTATACAATAGTGGTTTTGCCGCGGGAAAAGTGGAAAACCCACAGGTCAGGATGTTTTTCCTGACCTAAGGTTAACCTAAGGAACTTAACTAATAGTTACAGTATTTACAATTTAACTTAAGCTAACGAACGAATATTTACAGTATTTACAATATTCACATGGTCGACTTGGGAGGTTGCGACCTCAAGTCCGCCTCTGCGATCGAGTCCCCCATTTGGGTTTTGTGTGTGTATTCAAATTATTGAGTGTCGAGTTGGGGTGTGCTGGCAGTTTGGAGTTGAATTTATCTGTTAATTTCTGGATGTGGTCTGAAAGGGTATCTTACCGTGTTGGGTGTGTAGGATGTCGAGGTTCGTTCTGAAGGGGCTTCCGGTTGCAATTCGGAGACATTTGTTTTGGGTGACTTGGAATTTGTGGAGGTGTGTGTGGGCGGCAGTGTGCCATATTGGTGCTCCATATGTGAGTGTGGGTCTAATGATGGCTGTGTATATCAACAATTTTAATTTAAGGCTGAGGGCATGAGATTTGAATAGATTGTAGTACCTACCTAATTTTGAAAGGGCTTTCTTGTTTGTTGTTTTTATGTGGTCTCTGAAAGTCAGTCGTTTGTCTAGGTGAACACCCAGGTACTTGACCGAGTTTGTGTAGGGAATATTAGTACCTCTGATAGATATGCTGTTGGGGACTTTGCGTTTGGATGTGAAGAGTATGGTTTCTGTCTTTGTAGTGTTGATCTTAATTTTCCATTTTTCTAGGTGTCGAATTGTCAGGTGAGTGGCGTTCTGCAGCCGATTGGAAGCTTTTGCAGGACTCGGGCTTGAGGAATAAATAGCCAGGTCGTCTGCAAAGCCTGCGATGTGGGTGTGAGGGGGAAGGTTGGAAAATACACTGGAGAGGTAGATGTTAAATAAGACAGGGGATAGGACAGATCCTTGAGGGACACCTGCTGGGATAGCGTGGTATGATGAAAACGAGTCTTTGAGTTTCACTCGGAACCGTCTGTCTGTCAAATAAGAGAACAGGATCTTGCTGTAGCCTAGGGGTAGTCCGTATTCGTGGAGTTTGTATATTAAGCCCTCGACCCACACGGAATCAAAAGCTTTTTCGGAGTCAAGGAGAAGGAGAGCGGTTGTGTTTTGTTGGGACATTTCGGATTTTATGTGCTCGACAACTCTGGCTAGTTGGTGGGTAGTGGCGTGGCTGGACTTGAAGCCCATTTGGGACTGCGGAATGATGTCGAGACGGGTGATTTCTTGTTGGAGGCGGAAGAGGATGATTTTTTCAAAGACTTTTGATAGTGTGGGTAGAAGGCTGATTGGTCTGGCGGGGTCCGAAGGTTTTTTGTTGGGCTTTGGGATGGGGATGATGGTGGCGAGTCTCCATGAAGAAGGAAAGTAATGGGTACGTAGGCAGGAGTTATACACGTTCACAAGAAAAACCAGTGCTTTTTTGACATTTCATGTCTTTGCTATGGCACACAACCAAATTTTCGTTACGAAATTTTTGTCACGTTACGAAATATGCTCAATGATTATTATGATTCGTAGAAGTGAGGTAGGTAGGTACCTATATGATTATAGCTGAAATTTGGCTATATGATTATTATGATTTGGCTGGTAGCCTCCTTAGGACGTGAACAATATGGTGCACAGGGTTTTGATCAGCTGAGTGGCTCCTGAAGCTAACTTCTTTCCTATCAACCGTAGGAAGCTGAAATTTGGCTGGTAGCCTCCTTAGGACGTGAATAATATGGTGCACAGGGTTTTGATCAGCTGAGATGGAAGGGAAGAAGGAGGGAGGGGAAAGATATGAAATGTCCTAATGCGTTGCAGACTTGTATGCAAGCGTTTAATTTCTTAAAAGTCAGATATCAGACTTGTACGAGGTCATGACAAAATATGTATTTTGTTTATAACTCCACATGACATTGTTCCCTTATTCCACGAAAAACTGGGTTTCGAAAGAATCGTGACATAGGCCCTTCTTCTAGACACCCTTCATAATAGGTTCTAGTATTACATATTATGTTCTAGTATTGGTAGCACGTTACACGATAAATATTTGTTACCAAAGAAATTTGATATAGTTGAAACTATTTTTTGATTGTTATCCTTTAAATGTAATGATTTTAGTTATCTAGTGTAGGTAGGAAAATACTGTCTTTATCTACCACATAATATTTTGCTGTTGACTGTAACTTTAGTACTACTTTATAACGATCAGCATCTAAACACCTGTCTATTTTTTATCTTATCAACCAACTTAAATGTTGTCTTAATCAGAAGGGTTAAATCATCATTGTGTATTTGGATGAGGAAAATAAAAATTAGGAGCTCAAAATTTCGCTTTCTTTGAAATACCATACCTACTGTCAATAATCACTTCCCGTTCAGGAGGTGGTTTGAAAAAGCCAAGGGAGAGAGACAAGATCCATGGGACATTGATGTAATGTAGTGTCATTTTTGCTAAGATGATTCAACGAAATTAACATGCAGAAGTGAAACATTGGTAAATTCCAAGGGTAATATATATATTATATTCTGTATAATATATATTATAATATATTATATTTAAACGAGCCTGGTAATCACTGGAGGCCTCCCTTCATCACTTTTGAAGAGGTGAAATCTTAGGGTGGGACAACCAGAGGAGTATGGATTATGGAAAAATTAATTATTTTGGTAGGTGTTTGAGTATCAGGTTGGGGATTGAGTCGTGTCCTGGGGCTTTGTTAGTTTTGAGGTGTTTGATGATCTTCTGAACCTTACGGGGAGTAGTGAATTTAATTTGCTGGTCGACGGCTGTGATAGGGTTCTTAGTGAGTTTTTGTACATTTGTGTTGATTTGCTCTACAAACGATTTGTCACCCCTGGTGAGTGCGTCCGTATGAACCGAGAGGAAATGTGTGGATAAGATCTCAGCCTTCTCTTGGTCACCAGAGGCTACAACATCGTTCTGTCTGAGAGTGGGGATATGGAACGTTCTACTGGAATTGAACCATTTGGTCAATTTCCAGATTGAGTTGTCTTGAGTTGATAGTTTGGATAATTTTTCGTCCCAGGTCGACTGTATCCATTGTTCAACGTTGGTATGAACTGAGCGTTGGAGGTCATTGAACAGTCGTTTGTCGTCTAGGTTTCTGTGATTTTGCCAGCGTTTACGTACTTTGTTTTTAAGTTTTATTAAGTTTGAGATTTGTGGAGGAAGGATTCGTTTGGGAGTTGATAATTTGACTTTGGGTATTGCAGCCTCCATGGTGGAGGTGATCATTCTACTTAGGCGTTGGACCTGTTCGTCTATTTCGTCGGGAGTAGTCATGAGGGGGTTGGTAGTGGAAATGAGGTCATTCATTAGGGTTCTAAAAAGTTTCCAGTCGGCTCGCTTAAAATCATACCGGGAGCAGGGGGGTTTGATAGGAGCACACGACGATATTTGAAATTGTAAGGGTACATGATCACTGTGGCCTTGGGTTAGGGTTTCTAGGTTGTGTAGGAAGTGAGTATGTTTGGTAAGTACGAAGTCTATGGTACTAGGATGGCATCTGCTGGATACAGGGTAGAATGTGGGGGTGGAGGGAAACGCTATTTTGAGTTTATTTTGTGTGATGAGGTCGTGAATAATCCTTCCGTTTTCGTTTTTTCGAAAGCAGTTCCACATGGCATGCCTAGCGTTCCAATCTGCTGCAAGAAATGTCGGGTGGTAAGGGTGGATGAGCGAAAGCAGAGTGTTGGCGTTGAGGTTGTTATGAATATGATTATAGATACCGATTATGTGTATTGGTACGTTCTTGGGTTTTGTACGTATGCCCACAATATCCATACCTTCTATGGTGGGTGTGTCAATTAAGATGTGGTCTATAGAGTTTTTAATGGCAATGAGGACACCTCGCTTGGCCGAATCCGATCTGTATATGGTAAAGTTTGGGATGTGGGTTTAGGATTTACAACATTACAACATTACAACTGAGTGCGGTTTAGGATTTACAACATTTCCCTCCATTTTATATCTGGTAGGATAATTATGCAAATTCATATCATTAATTATGTTAGGATGCTTATAAAAATGTAGCAGTAAATTTTTTATAAACAATTGCCGTACTGTAAAGACTTTTGAAAGATCAAATATTTCTTTAGAAGGGAGTCTTCGAGGTTTGGAGAGCCTAATTTTGGTTTATTATCTTCGATAATGAACCATTGGAATCGCCCAAAGAAAAAAAAATTTTAACCCCCCCTCAAAATTTGTTGGTTTACGTTTCAAGATACGTAGATTCAGAAAATCGAATAAAAAAAATTAAAAACGCTTGCATACAAGTCTGCAACGCATTAGGACATTTCATATCTTTCCCATCCCTCCTTCTTCCCTTCCATCTTCTAGCAATCTTTTCTTCCTCTGTGAATTACATTTTTTTCAATACAAAGAAAACAAAAATTAAACTTATATTTTTATTGAAAAAACCACACGGAAGAGTTAAAGAAAACAATTGCAACTTATTGTTCAACCTGTGCAACTTATTGTTCACGTCCTAAGGAGGCTACCAGCCAAATTTCAGCTTCCTACAGTAGATAGGAAAGAAGTTAGCTTCAAGAGCCACTCAGCTGATCGAAACCCTGTGCACCATATTGTTCACGTACCAGCCAAATTTCAGCTTCCTACGGTTGATAGGAAAGAAGTTAGCTTCAGGAGCCACGCAGCTGATCAAAACCCTGTGCACCTTATTGTTCACGTCCTAAGGAGGCTACCAGCCAAATCATAATAATCATATAGCCAAATTTCAGCTATAATCATATAGGTACCTACCTACCTCACTTCTACGAATCATAATAATCATTGAGCATATTTCGTAACGTGACAAAAATTTCGTAACGAAAATTTGGTTGTGTGCCATAGCAAAGACATGAAATGTCAAAAAAATCCGTCCGTCCGCCGTACGCCGTCCGCCGTCCGCGCCACTTTGCCCAGTTAGCGTTGAGCTAAAATTACGAAATTTGGTTTCTGGGTTTGGACCAGCCCCACAATGATCCTCGAAACTTTTCATAACCCTAGGTCAAGGGGAAGGGGTTCAAAACGAATTTTGAAATTTTGAAAATTCCATATCTCGAAAAATTCATATAGAACGGTATGTTTTTTATTTCATATTCAGATAGAGTTTGTTCCGTAGAATTTTTTAAGACCATCCGCAGCTTTGTACGACCAGCCGTTAGTTCACAATGACGGCTCAAAGATTGTGCCTCACAACACGATCATGAATCAAACTGTTGAAATACAGGTCCATTTTCATACTAACAAGCTCTTTGGAACATCATATGGCTTAAGTGATGTCGAGTTTGTTGTTCTGAGGTGCGTTTCGTGCTACGGAAATGAAGGTAATTTCGAATGTTTGTTGGTAGGTACTTCTTTTATAGAAAAATTATTACCGACGTAGTATTAAAAACCCCAGAGTTATATCGTATTAATTAATCATAATTAATAATAATTATTATTAATAATAAATACGAATTATTAATACCTAACAATAAATTATAATAATTTTCACTAGGTACCTACTTGATACATTTATTAATAATGGATGCGTTGAATGACCAAATTATTAATAATTAGTGATAATTCATAATAATAACTAATCTAACATTTAGGATCTAGACATTTAGACCTAGTGATCTAGACAGAAGGGTGATCTGTACAAAGAAGATAATGAACCGTTGTGTCAAGAATTTGCAGAGTTTTAATACCGCTTTCTGGAGATTGTTTAGTTTAGTTAAATTTGTAGCATAGGGCCCTCCCCAGACCAATATACCATGCTGCAAGGCTGATTGAAACATTCCAATATAAATTAATTTAGTTATTTCTTCTGGGATTGTAAATTTCAAGTTGTAAAATACGTAAATGAATTTCTTCAGACGATTATGCAAGTATTACACTTGTTTCTTCCAGTTCATTTTATTATCAATTACTATCTTTGATTTAATTGATAATACTAACTGATTTCAATTTTCGATGCAATTTAAACGGTGTACATTTTAAACATACACTCTATTTCTAGTCCAATGACATTGTTTATTAACAGAAAATTACGTCACATCCCCTCCATTTAAAAGCACATTCATGGTTTTGGCTTTTAGAAACTTAAGGTATGTACTGCATTCCCACATTATGAGGTATGTACCTACTGCATTCCCACATTATAAGGTATGTACTGCATTCCCACATTATAAGGTATGTACTGCATTCCCACAATAAAAAAACCTTTACTCAACAAACCTACTCTTCTTTGGTGTTTACCATGTGCTCTGATACAGATAACGTAATGTTGAGTATTGTGGTTTTGAGATTTGTAGGGTACGCTATAGGTATCAGGGATGGGTATCGAATGAATACCCGATGTTTTAAAACATTCGATATTTTTCATTAAAGATCGATGTTTTTGACATCGATGTTTTACTTCCTATTTATCAAGCATCGATGTTTATTTCCTTTCTCCCAAAATACCTATACTTACTGTTGAGATTGAGTAGGGGTGTTCGCTAAAAGGATTTTAAACACCAATTAACTTCAATCTCTGACGGATTTATTCAAAATAAAACTAAATGAATAAATAAATGGGATCGATTCTATTTAAAAAAAATAACCTAGAGGAGCTCCTTTATCGAAAAGAAAGAATAATCTTTAAAAATGAACAGAATAACTAAACAGGGGTCTTCTTGAGAAACAAACTCAATACTATATTATAGTTAAAAAGAATTTAACAGTCTGACCGTATTATCCGGATTGATTGTCACCGACGCAGTACAGTCACTCACGTAAACCGAAAAGCGATGTGTGCTGAGGGTAGAATGTGTGCTGAGGGTAGAATGTGTGCTGAGGGTAGAATGTGTGGTGCTGCTTTCTGAAGGGGGAAGCTGCAAAAAAGAACAAAAGGGACATGTGATGAGCAACGTGGTGGGTCTGCTTGGTTCTCCGAGTCCAAATCGACATGATGGCTTGAATAAACTCACATCAATCGACGATCAGACGAAAAAATGCCGTGCTTCGATTTTGTCAAGTGACGATGTCGGATGTGTGGAATTCTGATGATCCACTGATGCTCCCAACTGAATCCAGTGGAAGGAAAATGGCGATGGGATGAGTACCAGTCTTTCACAGCCGTTCGCAAGGGCACGGGGCAACATGAAAAGAGGAACTGGCGGACGAAACTGAGGCTCAGAAAGTCTCCCCTCCCGAGGATGGCGTTCTCGCGGTCGTGGATTAGAGTTCACAGTTTACACCACGCACATCACTGTATTCACATTGTAGTCGGTTTTTTTTGTTGGGATAAAGGTAAACATGACCGGAACGGCCGATAAAAAAAAGAACAAGAACAAATGACCTAGGCGTACATCAGTTGCCTTAACATAAACCGCCCGCCAAATTTGGGCATTTTCAAATTTGAGATTTTCTAGGATAGGAAGGGAAGGATAGAGGAAGCAATGGAACCAATTTGACCACAGGGCGCTTGTATTTGGACGAAGTTGTCTGAACGGTGACCACACGTACCACGCCGTCTTGTCCAGGATGAGTGGCAACAATCCTTGCGAGGGGCCAGTGTAGAATGGGCGTGTTGGGATCCTTCAACAGCACTAGTTGACCAATTTCCAGATTGGGTGTGGACTTAGTCCATTTTACCCGGGTTTGCAGTGTAGAAAAGTACTCGACGCGCCATCTTTCCCAGAACTGCTGGGCCATGCGAGTCACTAACTGCCATCGATCCAATAAATTCAGTTTTACGTCGAGCAGGGTGGGTTCTGGGTGAGCCAGGATGCGAGTTCCAATCAAGAAATGTCCTGGGGACAAATAATCGCATTCGGTAGGATCCGAAGATAATGGACATAAAGGACGTGAATTTAAAACTGCTTCACATTTGGCAAATAACGTGCACAATTCCTCATACGTCAATGGTGTATCTCCAGCTGCTCGTCGTATGAGCCTTTTGGCCGACTTCACTCCGGCCTCCCATATACCTCCGAAGTGAGGTGCAGCAGGAGGATTGAAGTGCCAATGAATACCCTTAGTTATTGAAAAGTCGGATAATTCTTGTTGAGTATGGGTGTCTTGGAACCACTTCCACAGGGATTTTAAATGAGAACATGCTGATATAAAATTGGTACCACAGTCTGAGACGATTTCTGATGGAAGACCTCTCCTTGATGAAAATCTCTCAAAGCTGGCCATGAAAGCTTTGGTAGACAGACTGGTGACGGGCTCTAGATGGATAGCTTTGGTGCTCAAACATATGAACAGGCACATGTAAACCTTGGATGTGATTGCCTTACGCCGAAGTGACTCTCGGAGGACGAATGGACCGGCAAAATCCGTACCTACAGCCAGAAAAGCACGTTCCCCTTTGAGACGAAAGGTTGGCAAATTCGCCATTTGAGGCGTGATAAATTGAGCCTTTAGCTTATAACATTTGATACATTGGAAAGTGCGCTGTTGAGCTAGTCTCCGTAACGAAGGTATCCAGAATCGGGTTTGTACGAGAGCCTGCAATAAAGAAGGCCCCGGGTGTAGATATACCCTATGATAGTAGTCCAGAATCAAGATTGAGAGATGACACTCGTTGGGAAGCAGAATAGGATGTTTTTGATTATATGGAAGGGTAGCATGAAATAGCCTTCCGCCCGCCCTGAGTATGCCGAGGGTGTCCAAAAAAGGGTTGAGCTTGGCAAAACGAACCATTACATCGTCAGCGGGTTTGTTGTTTAAGAAGTAAGCGTGTTGAGTGTGCTTTACGCAGATACACAACGCGTCTTCATACTCAAACAGCTTTATACTTCCACTACGCTTGTTGCCGGGATCCCTTATATTGTGGGACAGGCGAAGTATTCGTGCCATAACTCGAAGTAGTTTGTTAAAGGACGAAAATCTTTCGATGAGATTAACTACGAACGATGATTCAGCCGTGGTTAGCAGCACTGGCAACTTATCCTTCAATTCCGGTAAATCGGCGCAATCCATGTGCCAAGTCGACCTGGGCCATTCACTTTCCAAGTCCCTCAACCATAAGGGACCTGACCACCAGAGATGGTGATTTATCAGGTCAGACGGATTTAGACCTCTGGATCCACAGTCACTCGGGTTGCTTTCCGATGACACGTGACCCCAAGAGGATGACGGAATAACGGTGGTAATATCACTGACTCTGTTGGCCACAAAGGTTTTTAATTGATACGATGGGGTTCGTAGCCAACTCAAAACTATGGTAGAATCCGTAAAAAACCGAGACTCTAGACGTGACTGTGGGGTTAGGATGTCCAGAAATCCAGAGATAGACGTGTACAATTGTGCCAAAAGATATGCTCCGCATAATTCCAGTCTTGGAATCGAAACCGTTTTTAATGGAGCTAATTTTGTTTTTGCGGTGAGCAGCTGGACTTGAACGGATGAATTTTTGCAAATGCGAAGATACAAAGTTGCACAATATGATTTCATAGATGCATCGCAAAAGCCAATAACTTGGTAGGAATATGGTTTTTCGAGACCAACAAAACGAGGTATCTTAACTGAAGATAATTCATCAATATTGTCAATAGCCGATTGCCACGAAGATTTGAGATGGGGAGTGATGGGAGCATCCCAATCCAATCCCAACTTCCACAGTTCCTGGATGAATCCTTTGAGAAGTACCACGTATGGCGATAAAAATCCGAGTGGGTCATATATTTTGGCCACAAATGACAAAATCCCACGTTTGGTAAATACTGGACTTCGATGTTCAAGTTTAAATTGAAAACAATCTTGCGCAGGGTTCCATTGGAGACCGAGAATTTTCAAATTGACGTCATCTTCCTGAGTGATAGTTATAGGTTGAGAACTTTGATGATGGTCAGGAATCATTTCCAGAATTTGTGGACAATTACTAGCCCATTTGCTAAGGGAGAAATTTCCCTTTTTCAACAATGCAATAAGTTGCTGTTGCAGTTCAAGTGCCTCTACAACGGTATCGGCACCTGTAGCCATGTCATCAATATAAATGTCTCTTTCGAGACAGCGCGAAGCTAAAGGAAAATTTGAACCTTCATCAATGTTCAATTGCTTGATCACTCGTAAAGCTAAATACGGTGAACAGGATAAGCCGTAAGTGACGGTGTGCAATTGAAAGACCTTTAAAGCTTCAGCGATGTTAGACCTCCAGTAAATGCACTGGAATGCCCAATCATCGGAATGTACCAAGATATTACGATACATTTTAACAATATCTGTTACAAACACTATTCGATGTGCTCTAAAGTTTAACAGAATATTTCGTATATCCGTTTGTAACTTGGGACCAACAAACAAGTGGTCATTGAGCGAACCATTAGAAGTCTTCGCAGAACCGTCAAAGACGACTCGAATTTTATTTTGCATACCATCTGTTTTAAAAACACCATGATGAGGAAGAATATATTTTGGCTCGGACTGTAGAAGGCTCATATGATTTAGTTGCTCATATTCGCGCATGAAATCAACGTACATGGAACGAAACGATGGGTTTCTATGCAATTTTTCCTCTAAATTGTGAAAACGTCTCAATGCAGAAGGGTTACGATAGCCGAAATTCGGAATTTCATTTTTAAATGGCAGATGCACCACGTAACTTCCATCATCTCGGCGATAGTGGGTTTGCTTAAAATGAACTTCACACGCCGATTCGTCAGGAGTCAACAATGTGTTGCGACATGGGGTCGGTTGCTCGAGTTCCCAAAATTGTTGAAGGTCCAGATTCACGTCTTTATCACTGGATGAAACGACGAGTAACGAAGTCCCTTTGTCAATAGAAGAGTCAAAACTCAGGATTTTTCCAATAACGACGTGTCCAAAAATTGTCGGAAACAATTTAGGAAGGTCTGGGCGCACGACAACTGGTGAGCCTGTCCATATATCAGCAAATAAGTCACATCCCAAAAGAAAATCTATTGGGCCTGATTCGAAAAACTTCGGGTCAGCTAGTGTGAACGAAAGATAATGACGCCACATGTCGTAGGGAAGTGTTGTGGTTGGCAGGAAAGATGTAATGTCCTTTACTACGAGAGCATTTGTAGATAAGTTCGGCTTAGAACTTGTTCGAGGCCTAATTACGCAAACCACTTCACCTTTGGAACCATTAAACGAAGTTTGACCTATTCCTGAAACCCTGCGATCCGTTTGGACAATATTGAGGCCTAATCGCTGAGAACATCGCTGAGTCATGAAAGAATAGTGGCTGGCCGAATCGATAACCAATCTGATCTTCTGAAATTGTCCTCGTGCATCCTGAACTTCGGCAACTACAGTTCCCATTACAATGTGCGAAGGTTGGTGGCAAATAGAATGCATGGAACTACCTGTCTTAGGTAAATCCGAACTACTCGAAGGTCGAGAGATATTATCAGATGACGACGGCTGATGTGATAAACAAAGAAGTGAATTATGTTTGTCTTTACACCATTTACAGGTCCACTCGGACCCACAAGACTTTGTAACATGTTGCGGTGAAAGACAATTCTTACAACCCTTCCATGATTTTAACCAATTGAAACGTTGTCTGACATCAGCATTTACGAACTTGGCACACTTCATGAAGGATTTACAATCCTTTTGGCAAATGAAGCATGATTTTGGGTTATTATTAAAATGGTTGGCAATCAGTGACGGCTTTGAATGGTATTTATTCACATACGATTGTTTATTGTCCTTGCCTTTATTGGGATTTAACACATGTTTATCAAAATGTATATTGCCATCAGCCAGTTCCATTGCCATGCACTTTTCACGAATAAATTTTACAAGATGATCGTAAGAAGGAAAATCAATATGTTTATGCGAGAGTTCAAATTGTTCGCGAGTCTTAAGGTCCAGACCGCGACTAGCGAGATGAAATAATATAAAAGGGGCTTCGTCCTCAATTTTGAGGAGTTTGAAAGCCGCGATGTTGTCCCCAACCTTGGCCAAAAAGGACTTGTGAGACTCAATTGTTGGATTTCCAGACATAGGTTTGAAATCAAGTATCTGGTTGAGATAAGCCGAAGCAAGCATTCGCTTACAATCATATACCTTTTCAAGGGCTGCCCATGCCACGTCATAATTATTCGCGTCAAGAGGTAAATGGCTAATGACGGTAGAAGCTGGTCCTGAAAGAGCCAGTTTCAAATAATGAAACTTTTTGATACGTGGAATGGCGTCTTCTGTATGTATCATGGAAACGTACGTGTCACGGAATTTAGGCCAATTTAACAGTTTGCCATCAAATTTAGGGACGTCAATGCGTGGGAGCTCGATTCGAGAATCATTCGCAAATGTGAGGTTCATACCCGATGGAGAACGATCGTCCGACTTACTGGGAGGGCCTTGAATAGACTCAAAATTTGCACAGGTTTGATAAAAACATTTTCGAAGAGAGGTCATGTTTGACGAATCAGTCTCAGAAGGAAATTCGGCTGATTTTTTATTTGTGTCGTAAAGAACGACAAGTTCATCGTAAGCCGACTCGTATTGCGTGTAATATCTATCCAGAGATTTGAAGGCGCCTCTGAAGAGAGGTACATTTTTCGAGTCGTTAATTGCCGATTTACTTAATTCATAAATGTATTTAATTTGATCCAAACTAGTTTTCATACCTCGTCGAAGAGTGGCAATTTGTTGAGATACGGAGGTTTCCATGACGCAAAAAAAAAAACGAAAATGCAGTCGAAAGTGGTAAACAAGGGATGCCCAAAAAGGGGAAAGGAGCAATACAAAAACAGAGAAAATACAAGGGGAACTTTGAAAATAGTTAATGAACGATTTTCGAAGTGCTCTGGAAATGTACGAAAATGATTAGTTTGTCAAGGCAACTGATGAGAACAAATGATCATAGGATCGAGAGCAATGAAAACATCACAAAAAAGTATACTTATGTACTAACAGTCAAAACGGGACGCTGCCTACGAACAAAGTAGGTTTTGAGGTTTTGAAAAATAAATAAATGAAGTAAATTGAAACCATGCTCTGCTACCAATGTTGAGATTGAGTAGGGGTGTTCGCTAAAAGGATTTTAAACACCAATTAACTTCAATCTCTGACGGATTTATTCAAAATAAAACTAAATGAATAAATAAATGGGATCGATTCTATTTAAAAAAAATAACCTAGAGGAGCTCCTTTATCGAAAAGAAAGAATAATCTTTAAAAATGAACAGAATAACTAAACAGGGGTCTTCTTGAGAAACAAACTCAATACTATATTATAGTTAAAAAGAATTTAACAGTCTGACCGTATTATCCGGATTGATTGTCACCGACGCAGTACAGTCACTCACGTAAACCGAAAAGCGATGTGTGCTGAGGGTAGAATGTGTGCTGAGGGTAGAATGTGTGCTGAGGGTAGAATGTGTGGTGCTGCTTTCTGAAGGGGGAAGCTGCAAAAAAGAACAAAAGGGACATGTGATGAGCAACGTGGTGGGTCTGCTTGGTTCTCCGAGTCCAAATCGACATGATGGCTTGAATAAACTCACATCAATCGACGATCAGACGAAAAAATGCCGTGCTTCGATTTTGTCAAGTGACGATGTCGGATGTGTGGAATTCTGATGATCCACTGATGCTCCCAACTGAATCCAGTGGAAGGAAAATGGCGATGGGATGAGTACCAGTCTTTCACAGCCGTTCGCAAGGGCACGGGGCAACATGAAAAGAGGAACTGGCGGACGAAACTGAGGCTCAGAAAGTCTCCCCTCCCGAGGATGGCGTTCTCGCGGTCGTGGATTAGAGTTCACAGTTTACACCACGCACATCACTGTATTCACATTGTAGTCGGTTTTTTTTGTTGGGATAAAGGTAAACATGACCGGAACGGCCGATAAAAAAAAGAACAAGAACAAATGACCTAGGCGTACATCAGTTGCCTTAACACTTACAAACCTATTCTATGTTTCAGTAGGATGTAATTTCATTATTTTTGGGCCTTGTTAGGAACTTTACCTAATAAATTATTTCTTATTTTACGTAGCCCAATAGAAATCGCCTCTCCGAAGATATACAGCTATATAGTAGCTCTACAAAACTTGAGGCCAACAATAAATATTTGGAATAAAGTAAATGTTTGTCAAGTTATCGCTCAATCCATTTTTTGTCTTTTTTCAACGTACATTTTTCATGTTTCAATGTTTTAAATAAGAACGAAAATTACACAAACATTAGCAGCTAGATACGTACTTGTACTTAGGTAGGCCACAGTAAATAACGTATTTTCATAAAAAATCGACATTTTTCATTTTTTATACGATGTTTCAAAACATCAATGTTTTCGATACGATGTTTTTCAGTCATCGATGTCTGCAGTAAAAAAAAACTCTGCAAATTCTTGACACAAGGGTTTGTTATCTTCTTTGTTCAGATCACCTTTGTGTGTAGATATGTAACACTGATCTGCATTCAGTATCCGGAATTGGAGGAATTGGCCCAAAAATGGTTTAAATATTTGGAGCGTACCTCAGGCTAAATTATAATGTCGAAGCGTTAAATATTAAATGATAGACTTTTGGTATGTGAGAAAATTGAGAACTGAGAACTGTGTATTTTTTATAACAAGTTGAACACCTGTGTGTCCAACAACAGTTGTTAGTTACTAATACTCTCTGAAATTAATAAATAATAACAAAGTGTGGAAGCACCACATATAGGCGTAACTAGCTCAGGCATGGTCACCACATGATGAGTGATTCACTCAGATTGAAACATTTATTTTGCGCTGTACTCGGCTTACCTAATCTATAGATCAAATAATATTGAATAATGAATAATAATATTATTATTAATCAGAGAGACGGGGAAGAATAGTTGTGGTGGCGGTGGGGGGGGGGGGAGGCGGGGGATATAAATGTGTAATATTAACATCTTTCGATCATGAGCTGACTTACCCTACAGGTTTAATACGGTGGGTGAGAGAGAGAAAAGAAGGCAAATGTGGGTGGTTGATGGGGGGGGGAGGGGGGGAGGAGGGAGTTGTCTCTTAATCCTGACGCTCTCGATCTCTCTCCCTCTCTCCACCCCTCGCCGAACCTGCTTACATTCAAATTAAGGGTGAATGTGAATGTGGGTGAGAGGGAGGAAAGTAGGCAGATGTGGGTGGTTGATGAGGTGATGAGATGAGTGATTTGTGGTAGATAGGGACAAGTTCAAGTGTTTAAGGCTAAAGGGGACGACAAGTGTGCGACTGAGAGGGAAGATGGTGAAAAGTTTTCCCAGTTTTTCTCGAGAACCGTTCATTTGACTTCAATTTTAAAAAATGATTTGTCTTTCTTATAGAGTTTACTACGCCGGTATCATGGGACATTTGAATTACAATAATTAATTAAAAAAACTATAACCCGCGTTACATTTCTCCGTTGCATGTCCCGCGTTACATTTTCGAATTTATGTAGTAAAGACATAAATTTCCGCTCCTCGAAACGGTTTATAAATTCATATGGCACATATTAACTCAAATTTAAACGTTTAGTACTATCTAAGATAAACGCTTGCATACGAGTCTGCAACACATTGGGACATTTTATGTCTTTAGTCCCCACCACCATCACCCCCCCCCCCCCATTTCCTCCCTCATTACCCTAATATACAAGTTCACTTCAAAATGAACTCGAAAACACCTCTAACACCCAACTACAATTTCACGTAGCATTCCTATATATACACCCTAATAAACCTTCTTCTTCTTTGTGGCTCTACAGCCCCGGGTGGGCCTTGGCCTCCTTCAAGACGGCCCTCCATCGCGTCCTGTCCTTTGCTGCACCTCTCCAATCCCGACATCCAGTCCTGGCCGTGTCTTCCTCCACGTTGTCGATCCATCTCTGCTTGGGTCTTCCTCTTCCCCTGCTTCCAAACGGCTTCGTTATGAGGAGCCTTTTTGACGGCTCCTCATCCGGCAGTCGCACAACGTGTCCAGCCCACCTAAGGCGACCCAATTTGGCAAACTTGACAGCGTCAATATCGCCATACAGCTGGTAGATCTCCTCGTTTTTTCGGCGTCTCCAGCAACCACGATCACAGACCGGGCCGAGGATTCTCCGCAGTATTTTCCTCTCGAACGCTCTAATCCTGTTCTCTGACTGTTTAGTCATCACCCATGTTTCCGCTCCATATAAAAGAACTGGACGAAGGAGGGTTTTGTACACGGTGAGCTTTGAATTCCTCGATAGCGTCCTGGATTTAAAAAACGGGAGAAGCCCAAAATAGCACCGGTTGGCGGACAACAATCTTTTACTAATTTCAACCGCACTATCATTCAACATATGCACAGTGGAACCGAGGTACGTGAAAGCTTCAACCCTCTGAAAGGTTGAGCCACCGAGAGTTATAGAGCCAGGGAGTCCAGTGTCTGGGTTCAGGCCAGAGACCATATACTTGGTTTTATCCATATTGATTTGGAGGCCAAACTCTGCTGCTGCCCGCGACAGGGAGCCAAAGGCATCTTCCAAGCTCCTAACAGTCCTTGCCATCAAATTCATATCGTCCGCATAGGCCAACAACTGTACGGATTTATAAAAAATAGTGCCTCTTGTGCTCAGCTCTGCGAGTCTCACAACCTTCTCCAGAGCTATATTAAAGAGCAGACATGCAAGCGCATCCCCCTGCCGCAGTCCAGCATTTGTCTCAAACTCCCCAGACAGGTCACCCCGAATCCTCACCCTGCAGATCGTGCGCCTCATCGTTGCTTCAACCATCCTGCATAGTTTTTCAGGGATTTCGAATTCCCGGAGAGCGGCATACAATTTTTTCCTGATTATACTGTCGTACGCGGCTTTAAAATCAATGAAAAGGTGGTGCACGGGCATCTGGAATTCCACACTCTTTTCTACTACCTGCCTGAGGGAGAATATCTGGTCTATAGTGGATTTTCCAGGCGTGAATCCACGTTGGTACGTTCCCACTACCCTCTGAGCATGCGGCAGAAGCCGGTCAAACAAGATGTTTGATAGGATTTTGTAGGATACGTTGAGGAGGGTGATTCCCCTATAATTACTACACTCAAGAGGGTCTCCTTTTTTATGGATGGTACAGATAATACCATTTTCCCAGTCAGCTGGGACTTCTTCATTATCCCAGACTTTGAGTATCAGAGCGTGTATCCGCATCACCAGCTCCTCTCCACCAGCTTTGATCATCTCGGCCGATATTGCATCATTACCCGCCGCTTTATTGTTTTTGAGTCGGGATAAGGCTCTCCTAACTTCACCTATGGTTGGAGGGTCAACTGGCTGGTGGCTAGCGTGGTGCTGGGCTGGCTCCTCTTCACTTTGGTGCTCAGTACTGAGCAACTGCTTAAAGTGTCGGTTCCATCGATCCAGAACCTCCTGCATATCAGTGAGGAGCTCACCATTTTCATTTTTGCACATGGTAGTTCCAGGCTTGAACCCTCTCCTTTTTTTGTTGACGTCTTTGTAGAATTTTCGGACATCCCTGTTTTCGTGTGCTGTCTCTATGTCCTCAAGTTCCTTCCGCTCATGATTTCTTTTCTTCATACGGTGTAACTTTTTCTCCACCGTTCGCCTGTCTCTGTACTCCCTCACAGAACCGCGTGTACGCCTCCCCTGGATCATGTTCTTGTATGCTCTGTTCTTCTCGTCCGTCGCCTTTTTGCACTCCTCATCAAACCAATCATTCCGCGTCCGGGACCCAGCCGCCCCCAACATCTCGTCCGCGACTGTTTTAATGTCATTCTTTATTGTTGACCAGTTGGATTCCACGTCAGCACTGGACGAGGCAGTGTGCATTTTCAGCAGATCGCCGACCTTTTCAGCATATAATTTAGCGGTAGCTTCATCCTTTAGTTTTGCTGAATCGAATGGCCTGACTGCTTTCTGGCCCCTTACTTTGTTGGCATTTGACAGCCTAGCTCTTATTCGTGCCTGCACCAGGAAGTGGTCCGAATCGACATTAGCCCCACGGAAAGACCTGACGTCCAGGACGTCTGAGGCATGCCGAGCATCTATCAGAATGTGGTCAATCTGATTACATGTTGCTCCATCAGGGGATGTCCACGTGCCTTTATGGATATCCTTGTGGTCGAACATGGTGCTACTGATGACCATGCTCCTAGCAGCAGCAAACTGAATTAGGCGATTTCCGTTCTCGTTACTTGAGCCATGTAGGCTATACCTTCCTATAATAGGCCGATACAAATCTTCCTTCCCCACTTGGGCATTGAGGTCCCCAAGGACCACTTTGATGTCATTAGACGGACATTCATCACAAGTTTTCTCTAGTTCTTCGTAGAAGATATCTTTTTCATCGTCGTCTGTTACCTCTGTTGGGGCGTGCACGCAAATGAGAGAGTAGTTAAAGAATCGGCCCCGAACCCTAAGGCTCGCGATTCTGGGCGATATGGCCTTGAAACTCATGATCAGGTGTTTAACTCCCTTCCTTACTGCAAACCCTGTGCCAAATACATGTTGCTTTTCGTGGCAGCTGTAGAATATGGTCCAGTCCTTCTTCTCAATGACGCTGCAGCCGACCCAGCGAATCTCCTGGAGAGCCACTATATCGGTCTTGTACGCGTCAAGCTGGTCGAGCAGGAGTTTCAACGCCCCAGCTCTGTACAAGGACAGTACATTCCATGAGCCCAGGAAGAATTCTTTATTTCGTTTTCCATTTGTGTTACCGTTAGACATGCCAGGTCTGTGCCAAGATATCAATCCGCTTTTCTTTTGTCTGTCTGGTTTCGTAACAATGTGATTTTTATGGGGTAGGGTCGTTAGCCCTACGCCCAACCCCCAACCTGGAGGACCAGGATGTTTGAGATCAGGCTCATCTTGCCCTAGAGGTATTGCCTTCACCACGGCTTGGAGATAACCTCTTCCCCTGGCTGGTTTTGGTCCGCCCCGGGTATTTTATTTCCCCGGTACCCACCATATCTGGTGAGCATTCCCCTATCCGCCACCTGGGGAGGCGCCCAATGGGAGACCAGCCAAACTCCACACGAGACCCTAATAAACCATGGTACATTAAACACACATGTTGTGATACTACAAGTTGTAGTTGTAGTCTACAACTGTTTCGGTTGTAGTATCATTGTCTTCTACATTGTCTTCTGTTTAACTCAGCTTTCCGTACATCCACGGTCGTGTGCAGGGCATGGAAATATTCGATAAATTGAGGGCTTTCCAACGAGTGGTGAACGATTTTCATGGGTTGGAAAATGAGGAATTTACTTTTCGTCAACAGTTTTCGTCAAAAATTTTCGTGACGATTTTTTTGTTTGTGTGCCATAGCAAAGACATAAAATGTCAATAATTATTTGTTAATTATCTTCAATTGATTGAGTTTTTGACCAAACAAGGTACAGGCCATATTAGTGTAGGTATCCTAAAAACAATAAAACCATGAGAATCGAGTTACATTGACTAGTTTTGGCCGAAAGTGAAAACAAAATCAGACTGTTGCAAATCGGCACCATACCATATTCTCACCGTACTCATACCATACCATACGAATTTCTTTCCTATCATACCATACTGTACTATACCAAATCATACATACAATTATATACCATGCCATACTCATGCCATGTCATACAAACCGACTGAATATTGAAATGTCATCCATTTCTGACCTATATGTAAAATTTCAAGTGTCTAGCTCATCATCAAACTTTAATTTGTTTAAACAAAATTTGTTTATACCATTTAATGGGTATTATTTAATGGGTAGCATTTAATGGGTATTATTTAAACAATTTTACAGACAGGAAACCGAGTGAATATTGCATTGTGATCCAGTTCTGACCTATTTTCAAAATTTCAAGTCAATAGCTCATCATCAAAATTTAATTTGTATTATTACAAAAAGGTATTATTTTACAATAAGGTATACAATTTTACAGATGAGAAACCGAGTGAATATTGCAATGTGGTCTATCCCCGACTCACGGTTAAAATTTATAGACTGGGGGTTGACCCACCTAACGGCCGTTTTAGACGCGAAGTTTAGTGTTTCTCTTAAACCTTTGCACGCTCACTATGAACGTACGGCTGGTCGCACAAAAATCCAATTGGTCTTAAAAGATTCGTAATTTTTCAGGTCATTCAAAAGTGAACTGAAAATTGCACGGTTCAGTTGAATTTTTTGAGATATGTCATTGTCGAAATTTTAAATTTCGTTTTGAACCCCTTCCTTTTGACCTAGGGTTATGAAAAGTTTCGAGGACATTGTGGGGTTGGTCGGAACCCATAAAAAAAATTTCGTTCGATTTTCTGAATCTACTTATCTTGAAACGTAAACCAACCAATTTTGAGGGGGGGTTAAAAAACTTTTTTTCTTTGGGCGATTCCAATGGTTCATTATCGAAGATAATAAACCAAAAAACTCTGCAAATTCTTGACACAACGGTTTATTATCTTCTCTGAGCAGATCACCCTAATCCAATCAAATCTCAGTCAAATCTGTTATAGGTTGAATCAAGACAATTGTAAACCATTTCTAGTGTACTCACGCTCACATTCCTTGACAACTCTCTTGAAGTTTGCGAGCTCGAACAGCCGGCTTTAATTATGTCGAGTTTTTCGCTAAAATTTTGCGAACTAAACGACTTCAGAGCTATTGAACAGTAACTGTTCATCAACTGTTGATGTAAAAACTAAACGAACAACTAAAAACTACGAACAATCAAACAACAGCAACAGCAAACAACGAACAATCAAACGATCCGAAAAGCTCTGCAAATTCTTGACACAACGGTTCATTATCTTCTTTGTACAGATCACCTTTCTGTCTAGATCACTAGGTCTAAATGTCTAGATCCTAAATGTTAGATCAATTAATATTATCAATTATCACTAATTATTAACAATTTTATCAAGTACCTAGTGAAAATTATTATAATTTATTGTTAGGTCTTAATAATTTGTATTTATTATTAATAATAATTATTATTAATTATGATTAATTAATACGATATAATTCTGGGGTTTTTAATACTACCTCGGTAATAATTTTTCTATAAAAGAAGTACCTACCAACAAACATTCGAAATTACCTTCATTTCCGTAGCACGAAACGCACCTCAGAACAATAAACTCGACATCACTTAAGCCATCAGTATCGTTCCAGACCTCGAACAGTTCGGATCGACGTACAGGTGTTGTTGACACAGCTGCAATAGGTGAGACATTTCTCGATTGCATATCTTTATCCGTTATCGGTAGGGAGCTTATCTCTTGTTATGCCTCCCGACCCCCCTCGCCATCCCCAGCTGTTGGGTTTCGTCGATCTTAGCACCGCTAAAAAAAGAAAGTCCAATGACCATACACCCATTCCGGTTCATAACTCATTCGCTCCTCTACAAGATATGATTACAAATGATTCAAGCAGTCAAGAAACATCGCAAAACGTAATTGAGCGCAGGCCTCCCCCAATTTACTTACATGATATCACAAACGTTAATGTGGTTTTATCAAATTTCAAGTCACTTGGTATTACAAATCTGAAATACACAGCCACTCAAGGGAAAATCAAACTCTCACCAGGCACTATTGATGAATATAGATCACTTATAGACTATCTGAATACGCACCAAGCGCAATATCACACCTTTCAAGCCAATCATGAACGTCCCCTTCGGGTAGTGATACGAGGCCTACACCACTCATCAGATGTAGCAACTATGAAAGCTGAGCTCCGTGAGCTAGGCTACGAACCTTTACAGATGCTTCCTGTGTTGCATCCCGCTACGAAAAATCCTTTACCCCTTTTCTTCGTCGACTTAAAACCAGACCCGAAAAATAAGGACATTTTCGATTTAACACGTCTTTATGGGGCAGTGGTTAAGGTTGAGCCTCCAAAGCCCAAATCATCTGTAATTCAATGTAGGCGCTGTCAGGCTTACGGGCACTCAAAAAATTATTGTACAAAAGTCCCCCGCTGCGTTCGATGCGACGGAGGCCACGCTACTGCGGATTGCACGCTGCCCTCCACTGCCCCTCCAGTTTGTGTAAATTGTGGTGGCCCCCACACAGCCAATTATAGGGGGTGCCCTTCTCATACCGCTCTCCAAAAAAATAAACTACCAATTCGTCACACTATTCGTCAGCAAGTTCCCCCGAGCATGAGCAATTTGGCCCGCAATCAAACTGGTACTCAACTGAGTGGAAACTCCGCGGCACCGACTTACGCCAAGATTCTTTCGTCTCAAACGCATCAGAATTTGCCTACTCATCCAGCTCCTTCTTCTCACAACTGCCACACTATGCCTGTTCCTCCATCCCAGTCTGCCAGTGCGCTAAACTCGCTCATGCTTAAAATCGACGCACTCCTAGCAACGGTGCAACCCCTCCTTCAAATGTTGGCGCAAATACTCCCTAAACTTCTTGGTACAAATGGCCCCTAAGCAAGCTCGCTTACCCATTAAAATATGCACGTGGAATGCCCGCAGCATAATCGGCAAAACAGCTGAACTTGAAGTGTTCCTGAATAGCCATGGTATTGATGTTTTATTAGCCTCTGAAACCAAACTTTTCTCAGATAGATTCCTAGTTATCAACGGCTACAAATGTTACCGTTCTGATCATCCCGATAACACTCACAAAGGTGGCGCAGCTGTGCTCATCAGAGGGGATATACCTCATGAGGAACTATTACCTATTGCAGAATCAAATATGCAGGCGGCCAGAGTGCAGCTTACTGTAAACAATAGTATTTTCCAAATAGCTTCATTCTATTCTGCCGGTTCAAACTCACTTCTTCCCAGCGACATCTGGGCGCTGGCACACGAACTTGGCCCTCGATTTTTAATTGGCGGCGATTTCAATGCTAAGCATGGATTCTTCGGTTCGCATGCGCCAAATCCTAGAGGCCACATGCTCGCAAATACTTGCAGGCAGCTGGGACTCGACCCACTCTTCACAACAGAACCAACGTTCTACTCAGATAGTGGGCATCCACCTGATGTTTTGGACTATTATCTCGTCAAAAATATACCGCACCAAATTTCGTCCCCGGTGGTGCTCCCAGAGTTGTCATCTGACCACTTACCTGTCCTTATCACCCTAAATGGTACTCATAGTAATCCTCCTTACCAGCCCGAATTAAACCTTCACCGAGTAAACTGGGAAGTATACACTACCACTTTGGACTTGGTCACTAACCTAAGTATTTCTCTCAAATCCCCGCAAGACATTGATCAGGCCGTTACTACTCTTCAGAATAACATTAAGTTCGCATCTCTGATTGCCCAAAAGCCATCCATCACGCCTCGCTTCTCTGATCCTCCTCATGTCATAAAAAAACTAGTTCTTCAAAAACGTCGAGCCCGAGAACTATGGCAAACAACACATCTTCGTACCCACAAAACTCTGTATAATAGGTCCTCAGAGCAACTTAAATTTGCCCTTAAGAAACAAGAAGCTCGCAGAAAGGAACAGGAGATCCTCACTCTTGACAATAGGGACTGCTCGCTTTGGCAAAAAACAAAGAAATGACCAGACAACGTGATGTAATACCACCGTTACGTTCGGGTAATAGTTGGGTCCCAAATTCACTAGGCAAAGCTGAACTTTTCGGTGAGGCTCTCCAAAAGCAATTCACTCCCCATTCTGGAGGATTGCCGGCTCATGACAATCTCATTGCAGAAACATTGCTGGAACCGCTGGAGCTTTCGCCCTTCCGTCAGTTCTTTTCCGCAAAAGAGGTAGCCAATGCCATAAAACGCCTCCGAAAGAAGAAATCACCAGGCTTCGACAGTATCACCAAGCAACATCTCGCGCATTTTCCCCGCAAAACGCTGGTTTTTATTACACAACTTTTCAACGCCATCCTACGGGTAGGTTATTTTCCAAAGGCATGGAAGACGGCCAAAATTGTCATGCTACACAAAAAAGGCAAGCGAGCTGATGATGTGGCTAGCTACCGACCCATAAGCTTACTGTCGATCCTTTCAAAGCTGTTCGAGAGACTCGTTTTCCCCCATATTCTGCGTCAGCTGGAACATCTTCTCCCAACCACTCAGTTTGGATTTCGCAACGTTCACTCCTGTGAGTGGCAACTTCACAGGGTGCTCGACCATATCCTAGCAGCCTATGAGGAAAAATCATTCGCACTGGGCATGTTCCTCGACATAGAGAAGGCTTTTGATAAGCTATGGCACGATGGGTTGCTGGCGAAGCTAAAGCCTCACATAACTGACACTTACTACAGATTGATTCAATCCTTTCTCCAAAACCGCCATTTTCGTGTCACCATTAATGGGGCAGAGTCAAGCAGGTATCCTATTCTGGCTGGCGTCCCCCAAGGAAGCGTACTTGGGCCACTTCTTTTCATCTTCTATGTGTACGACCTTCCCTCCCCAGGTCCTTCATCTGATGGGACTCTGTTGGCTCAATTCGCCGACGACACAGCGATTGTGGTGAGGAACAATTCCTGTGAGCAGGCTGTCCAAAAGCTCCAACACATATCTGATGAAATCACTGCATGGTCACTCAAGTGGAAAGTACATATTAATGCCTCAAAATCTGCCGTCGTCCCATTTACCTACCGCAGGAACTATCAACCTCCCATCATAAGCCTATGCGGCACCCAACTGTCCGTCAAGTCTAAAGTCACTTACCTTGGCCTCACACTCGATCAGCGCCTTACATGGAATGCTCACATTTCATCTTTGACTGGGAAGATCAGAACCCGCATCCATCAACTCAAGTCACTTCTCAGCCATCCTAAGTTGTCTACCCACATCAAACTCCTGATCTACAAAGTGCTCGTGCGACCCATCTGGCTCTATGGTGGGGGCCTCTGGTGCTCCGCGTCACGGTCTCAGATTGGTCGTATACAGGTCCTACAGAACCGTGTGCTCCGACTAGTGTGCAACGCCCCATGGTATATCCGCAACGAGGAATTGCATAAGGACTTGGAAGTACCTACTGTTCAAGACACCCTTATCGCCACCTATCATCAAATGTACTTGAAGGCACCCGCCCATCCAAATCCTTTGGTGAATTCGATCCCCCTGCGCCGCCCTCCTCCACGACTTGCTCGCCGTCTCAAAAGAAAACACCATTCGGACAACGCCGATGGACTCAACTAGCATTCTGCGAGCTCGATACCACTTCAATTTTAATGCACCTTATATTACTCGTTCATTGTTAATATTTATTCTATGCGCCCTTACATTTGTGTTTGGAGTTTATCTCCACATTATGCTCATATATAGGAGCTACTGAACTCCTTCCCTTGAATATTTTTGTACATGTGAATCACTTTAAAAGTGCTATACTTCGTTATTATCTAACTATATAGGGCACTGCCCAAAAATGTATCTTATTGAATAAAAAAAAAAAAAAAAAACTTAAGCCATATGATGTTCCAAAGAGCTTGTTATAGGGATGGCCGACGGGGACAAAATAATCGATTATGGAATTATCGATTGTTTTACAGACTCGATTAATCGGTTATCCGATTAATCGGTTGAAAATAGGAAATTCACTTTCGACGGCGTACGGCGGACGGACGGATTTTTGGTTTATTAAATTTGGATAATGAACCATTGGAATCGCCCAAAGAACAAATTTTTTTAACCCCCCCTCAAAATTTGTTGGTTTACGTTTCAAGATACGTAGATTCAGAAAATCGAATAAAAAAACTCTGCAAATTCTTGACACAATGGTTCATTATCTTCTTTGTACAGATCACCCTTCTGTCTAGATCACTAGGTCTAAATGTCTAGATCCTAAATGTTAGATTAATTATTATTATGAATTTCACTAATTATTAATAATTTTATCGAGTACCTAGTGAAAATTATTGTAATTTATTGTTAGGTATTAATAATTCGTATTTATTATTAATAATAATTATTATTAATTAATACGATATAATTCTCGGATTTTGGTTTATTATCTTCGATAATGAACCATTGGAATCGCCCAAAGAAAAAAAAATTTTAACCCCCCCCTCAAAATTTGTTGGTTTACGTTTCAAGATACGTAGATTCAGAAAATCGAATAAAAATTCTTGACACGACGGTTCATTATCTTCTTTGTACAGATCACCCTTCTGTCTAGATCACTAGGTCTAAATGTCTAGATCCTAAATGTTAGATTAATTATTATTATCAATTATCACTAATTATTGACAATTTTATCAAGTACCTAGTGAAAATTATTATAATTTATTGTTAGGTATTAATAATTTGTATTTATTATTAATAATAATAATTATTAATTATGATTAATTAATACGATATAATTCTGGGGTTTTTAATACTACGTCGGTAATAATTTTTCTATAAAAGAAGTACCTACCAACAAACATTCGAAATTACCTTCATTTCCGTAGCACGAAACGCACCTCAGAACAACAAACTCGACATCACTTAAGCCATATGATGTTCCAAAGAGCTTGTTAGTATGAAAATGGACCTGTATTTCAACAGTTTGATTCACGATCGTGTTGTGAGGCACAAACTTTGAGCCGTCATTGTGAACGAACGGCTGGTCGTACAAAGCTGCGGATGGTCTTAAAAAATTCTACGGAACAAACTCTATCTAAATATGAAATAAAAAACATACCGTTCTATATGAATTTTTCGAGATATGAGATTTTCAAATTTTCAAAATTCGTTTTGAACCCCTTCCCCTTGACCTAGGGTTATGAGGACCAGTGTGGGGTTGGTCGAAACCCATAAAAAAAATTTCGTAATTTAAACTCAACGCTAACTGGGCAAAGTGGCGCGGACGGCGTACGGCGGACGGACGGATTTTTTTTTATTCGATTTTCTGAATCTACGTATCTTGAAACGTAAACCAACAAATTTTGAGGGGGGGTTAAAAAAAATTTTTCTTTGGGCGATTCCAATGGTTCATTATCGAAGATAATAAACCAAAATCCATCCGTCCAATGGTTCATTATCGAAGATAATAAACCAAAATCCATCCGTCCGCCGTACGCCGTCCGCGCCACTTTGCCCAGTTAGCGTTGAGTTAAAATTACGAATTTTTTTTGTATGGGTTTCGACCAACCCCACAATGGTCCTCGAAACTTTTCATAACCCTAGGTCAAGGGGAAGGGGTTCAAAACGAATTTTGAAAATTTGAAAATCTCATATCTCGAAAAATTCATATAGAACGGTGTGTTTTTTATTTCATATTTAGATAGAGTTTGTTCCGTAGAATGTTTTAAGACCATCCACAGCTTTGTACGACCAGCCGTTCGTTCACAATGACGGCTCAAAGATTGTGCCTCACAACACGATCGTGAATCAAACTGTTGAAATACAGGTCCATTTTCATACTCAAAGCTCTTTGGAACATCATATGGCTTAAGTGATGTCGAGTTTGTTGTTCTGAGGTGCGTTTCGTGCTACGGAAATGAAGGTAATTCCGAATGTTTGTTGGTAGGTACTTCTTTTATAGAAACATTATTACCGACGTAGTATTAAAAACCCAGAATTATATCGTATTAATTAATCATAATTAATAATAATGATTATTAATAATAAATACGAATGATTAATACCTAACAATAAATTATAATAATTTTCACTAGGTACTTGATAAAATTATTAATAATTAGTGATAATTCATAATATAAATTAATCTAACATTTAGGATCTAGACATTTAGACCTCGTGATCTAGACAGAAGGGTGATCAGTACAAAGAAGATAATGAACCGTTGTGTCAAGAATTTGCAGAGTTTTTTTTATTCAATTTGCTGAATCTACGTAGGGTAAAAGGTACAGTAATCGGCCCCCCTACAGTAATGGGACACTTATGTTTGATTAGCTATAATAAGGCTACGACAACGAAATTTCGTCGTACGACAACGAAATTTGCACTGCTGCTTCATCTCGTCTCTAACTCGATGGTGACAGGCGGTCGCTGCTGTCCTCATAAGCTGAAAGCCATTTTCAGTGAAGTGAACGCGTCGACTTCTTTTTGCCAGGTAAATACTCAATTTTTGCTAAGAATTTACGTTCTATTCTTAAGCTTCGTGTGACTTTATTATTCAATATTTTTCAAGTTTCTTTTTTTTTTACTAATTCGTGAGGATCTGCTCTATTGATTCCATTCCTATTTCTTGAGAAACTATCCGTTTCTAACCCCAATATAGAGCTGTCTCTTTACTGTATTGAATTTTCATCAAGACATTGTAATGGGCCCATTACTACGTTTTTCTTGTTTTGAAAATTAGAGGGGGTTTTCAGTGCCTCTGGAGAGGAAATTTCACGCTCATCAAGCCTGTATAAGAAATTGGTGCCCATTGTCAGTCTAGGTAGTAAAGGGCCGGGGTGGCCAATTACTATGTTTGAGAGTGTCCCAATACTGCCTACCTATAGAGTATTATTCAAGTTGGCATTTCTATGAATTACTTTTCAGACTGTCAAGATGCCGAAACATCCTACATACTCAGCAGAAGCTTTGCAGAAGGCGTTACGGGAGTACCCCGAGCTACATTGAGCCGTCACCTGAAGGTACCCAAGTCAAAAACGACATTTGGCCCTTCTCCTGTTTTACGTTTAGACGAGGAGGCCAACTTGGCCAAGAAAGGATTTCCCAGAAAAATGTTCGATGTTTGCCACAGCGTAAAACAGTTTCTCGACAACAACCCTCGTCCTAACCCCTTCAAAGACAATTTGCCTGGGGTTGGGTGGGCAAAAGCGTTTTTGAAACGACATCCTATTGTCTCCGAGCGGACTAGCGAAGGGGTCACTGCAGCTAGCGCGTGCGTCAGCGAGGAGAACATCAGAGGATGGCTTAATGAAATCTCTGTCCGGATTCTGGTAAAGTTTTGGCCGAGAAAGGAGCTGCAAATGTAAGAAGAAGAAGAAGAAAGAAGAAACCATGTTTATTAACGTTAATAATATAAGTACATAATTATTTACAGTTTTATACGAAGCGATCTTAAATTTAGTACATATATTTGTAAGTATAGGAATAGAAAAACAAAAACATGTTAGGCATGGACGTGCCGTCCGTCTGCCGAGTGGAATGAGCCTCCGGATTAACAGGTAGGTATCGGTTTAGTAATTTTATTTACTTACATATTTATTTTATAACATAATAATATTCATAACATAATATTATTATAATTTTATTTACTTACATATTTATTTTATAACATACATATTATGTATCCCTAGTCCCAATTGAACTCCGCCACCAGCGCGGACCTATACCTCCAGGAATGGTGGCCATACTGCGCGACTCTGAGCCAGCAATTAGTGTCGTTCAGGACCGCCACAATGTCACCCATGGTCAGTTCCCTAGCCCCCAGGAAACGTGTCCGATATTCCGCCAGCACAGGACACACACCCAGGAAGTGAAACACATCTTCACCGACCCCCATATTGCAGAGAGAGCAGATCCGCCGTGTGCTGTCCGATCTTACATAGGTCCCATCATTGAGAGCGAGGAGAGCCCCTCTAAACCTCAACACCCAGCGCCGTACCCACAGAGGGTGGTTTGAAGCCTCCTCTTGCAGGTCTGCCGGTCTCACGTTACAATCAAGCTGAGGGTATATATGGTTTCTCGATTGGGTGGCGGCCTCCAGCATATCATCCACCCATGACCTCTTAACGGCCTCCACCAACGTCTCCAGCTGGTGCCGCCATGAATCCAAATCCATTAAGTCCCCTTCGAAGGTGCAGCCATATCGCCCGGCCAGTTCCTTTATAGATGCAAACCAGGAAACATTTCTTCTGACAGCCTCACGGGCCACAATACACGGGAAGCGGCGTTCCGGCATCCTGAGGGCTTTCACAACATATCCGCATGCTAGCTGTAAGGTGTATACGTAAATTGGGTCGGCCCCGGTCTCCAGGTAGATAAAGTAGTTAGGGGTGTTTCTGGGGATACCGAAGATCATCTTTATAAAGTGTCTCAACACTTGCTCCAGAGAATTTGAACGGACGAATCCTGTAACCTGAGCACCATAGCACAACACTGCCCGAGCAACTGCATTAAATATTGTGAACTTCGAGTGCACTGGGATGGCCGAACGGCAAAACAATGACCTGTAGACATTATTGATGCCAAGTTT
Organism: Stenodema calcarata; assembly: GCA_963920205.1. Taxonomy (NCBI): domain Eukaryota; kingdom Metazoa; phylum Arthropoda; class Insecta; order Hemiptera; family Miridae; genus Stenodema; species Stenodema calcarata. The sequence continues at coordinate 33,553,177 of OY986054.1, forward strand.
ATTTAGCTGCAAATGTATATTCCGTGGAAACCAGTTCGAGCAAAGAGAACATCACAGTCTATTGTTTCAGTGCATCAGTGACAACTGTTTCACTGAACAGGACAGCAGTGACAATTGTAGTGATTTTGATCGTGCTTCTCATAGTGATGCTGACAGTGACGGAATGTTTTCAATAGAAGACATATTAAAAAATGCTCAGTTGGGTGTTTAGTTTTATTTCTACATTTGTCCAAGATTTTCTCGTTTTATTTTTACATTTGCATGTTCCTTCAAGTGTTCCTTGTTCAGTTCTTTTTCTGATTCATATCTATAAATTAGATAAATTAAAATGCAATTTTTGATTTAATTAAAGCAATAAAGAGGAATAAAAAATGATTTTTTACTGTAAGCAGTAATTTACTGTATGATTTCGGGTGTAAATAGCGAATAATAGTAAATAATGGATCACTGCAGCAAACCTTCTTTTATAACCTGAAACAGGTCTATACACATTTCATTGACCATGAGATGCTTCTTGACAACTAAAAACCCTACTGAAACGAAAGAAACATATGTGTCTCATTACTGAATGGAAGAGTCTCATAATAGAATTAGTTGTCCCATTACTATGTTTTTCGACTTAATTTAGATACAATTAAATATCTTAGGCACCACATATCATAATCATTCAAGAGAGGGTATGAATCGAATCTGTAGATTTCAAGGTATAAATTGCCATTTTCAGGATTTACGTACGGTAAATAGGAATCATACACCAAACTACCAAAGGCGACGAAATCCTTAAACGGCCCATTACTATACAGTTTACCCTACCTATCTTGAAACGTAAACCAACAAATTTTGAGGGGGGGTTAAAAAAATTTTTTCTTTGGGCGATTCCAATGGTTCATTATCGAAGATAATAAACCAAAAGACAACAAGTTGGCTTCGTCCCTGCCAGTCATTGGATCCATGATTCAATGCAACCATCAAAGGTAGGTAGCTGTAGGTAATTTTCAATTGAACGTTTTACTGTTGAATAAATATTTCGTTATTCTTTTGCCTACCTACGTTCTTTATTCCTTGTGGGGAAGCGCCGCTACCTGCGCTTCCCCTGACTCTACGCCCCTGTCGACAATGTACTTACTGACGTGTTGGTATGTTACAGGACGAGTGGATTCAGCTATACAGGGATTTCCAGTATTGAGCTCTGTAGTCAAAGCCGGGAACAACAAGATGAGACAAACCGTCAGCTCCGTTAACAAAGTTGGCCAAGCCTTCCTCAACGGGGTAGATGCAGTGACTGACGCCTCCTTTGGTTTGGCAAACAAAGCCAATCAAATTGGAGCCATCGTCGTTTCCAATTCTGCAAAATTGGGAGCAGCTGTTGGCCAGGCTACAGTTGCATTAGGGACATCAGTAATCCAAACTGGCGTGGATAACGTTTACATCCTGGGCAAGAATGTCTTTCACCAAGTGACGTCAGGCCAATTCAACGTGTCGGCTCTTAGGGAAAACATGACTGTTGGGTCCAAGTGGATCCTAAATGATAACACCAAACTGGCTCTTACAAACCTTCTTCCTGTACTGAACTCGACCTTTTCAAGCTCGTCAAAAGCCTATACATGAAATTAATCAGCAATATTACCATTACGCTACGGTGGCTGTAAGGATAGATCTTAGACCTGTACCTATCTATCTAAATTTCACCTGTCTTTTGACCTTCACGTGAGTTTTAGCTTACTGCATAAAACCGTAATCTAAAGAAGTGTTGAAGGTTTTATATTATTTTAAGTGAAAACAATCACTAAAGAGAAAAAGGATTTTATTTTATGTAGGTAGGTACAGTTGCAGTCGCAAGACAGGGAACGAAAAGTGAACAGCAAAAATGTTATGGCGTCCGATAAGATAGCCCCAATGGAGGGAAAAAGATAATGCTGCCAACAGTAGTACAAATTAATATTTCAACAAGAAGAACAGGTAATTTAAGTAACTGGAAACAGCGTTTACCTTCTTCCAGGTTTTTGTCATTGACAGTTTGAGTAGGTATCGGAAAATGACCAAAGAAGGATGAGTGGTCATTACAACTTATAATAGTGGTACTTGATAATAATGACATACACGGAAGAAGGAATTCCTTAGTCCGTGAATGACATATTTTGGTTGGGCGTGACATGGGAACAGACCTGAATTTTAGCGCATGTTGAAGATATAATATATCATGTATGGATACTTATGCCCAAAGATAACCACCTCCACTCCAGCTCACTTCCAATGACCATATGGCACACTTGTTAAGCTAACTGATGTACCTGTATGTACCTGATCTTTCCTGATCCGTTCGCAAAATAACTGAAAAATGTACATACATAGTAAAATTTGACCCAAATAAGGCATGTATTTACAATACTAATAACGAAGTGATATTGACAGCCCAGAAAATGAATGGTCTATATATATAATATAGACCATTCATTTTCTAGAAACCTCTGAACAAACAAATACTGAACAATCTAATTTAGCAACCACTTTAGGAGTGGCACGCTATGTTGAGCAGGTTTATTTCAGTAGAATAAAGTTCGATTAGATTGAATTTAATCGTTTATTAGGTATGTGAAAATTCGAAATAACGCAAGGAAACAGAATACAAGATAAGAGACTCCCCAATTGTATTACGAGGAATTGTAAGCCAGGGGAGGAGTAAGAGAGGGCCACTTGGCCCTTCCTACCCCTGGTCTTAATCAATCAATCAATCTGCCGCTAGGACGTGCTTGTGATCCACCAATGTTGCCAACATAACATCAAATTATTCAAAATTAGCTGACATTCATCACGCTAAACTAGGCCATGTAAATGATTTGGAACTTGCTTTAAATAGAAAATGGCGGAGTGGACTAGTAAGACTTCAATAGTAGGACTAGTAAGACTAGTAGGACTAGTAAGACTTCAGTAGTAGGACTTCAATAAAAATGAATTCATCTAACTCCCTATCAAGCTTGATCTAGTAAGACTCCCTCCTTCAAACATCTTAATAGGTATATTTGGAAGACAGGCCTCCTGTGACGAACTATTTCAATCGAAGGACCTTCAACTCAAATTCTATGTCTTCCATTTCCACTCCAGATTCGATATGCTCCTCGGCATAGACAATCTCAAATTACTAGGAGCCTCACTCGACCTGCAAAACAACCTTTTCAACACCCCCAAAACTAGTATTCCCCTCAGATTTTTGAATTTGGATACGAAACCTGACACAATTGACGCCCGTTGCGTTGGCCAGGTCGAACTTGACGTCGAAGGTGTGTGAAGATGGCCGCCAGTGAGTAGACACGTCCTATTGTTGCTCCAATTTGTCTTTCAAATCTTGTGATAAATCTGACAGAAGTGTGCCTTTTCTACCTTAAAATCTACGCTTGGGATGTTCGTTCGTGTATACAATACATCGATTTTGCTATAAACTTAGTTACAATGCCTTTGAACAACGCTAAACTCCAACGCACCCGCCGATCCAACATCCCTGTTGGTGACCTTCCAAACTTGGCAGAGATTTACACTTGTGGCAGAGATTTACAGGAAACTGTGAAGTCTGACATCGCCAGAGTGGTTCCTGAAGCTTCCAAGAGTATAGTCACATCCTTGAACTTAGGAGAAACAATTTCTGTTGATCTGGTCAATAAAATAGAAGCTCAAATCAATGCAACTATGACGTCAGTCATGGGAGATCTCCTGCACAACTTTACGGCCAGTTTCACTGCTCTGTTTGATAAGTTCAACAAGCGACTCGAAGACCTTGAATATCGTTATGAACAGCGTTTTGTGATGATGGATCAACGATCTCGAAATGTAAATCTGTGTTTTCACGGAATCTCGGAAGTTGATAACGATTCCTCCCCGAATGCGTTGGAGAATTCGGTTGTTGCAATTGTCAATGATAAGTTGAATGTGGCGCTACCTGTTAACTCGATCGTCAATGTGAGACGCGTTGGTCGTCCCATCGTGGTTGCTAAGGATTCCGATGGGAAGCGCTCCCGTCCAGTGGTGGCGACTTTTGCCTCAACGAAAATTCGCTCTGAGATCTTCTACTCGAAACGTAAGCTTGCACATTCTGGCATTGTCATTACAGAAGATCTTGTTCCTGCTCGGAGAATGCTCTATAAGCATATTTCAGGCATTATTGGGATGAGGAGGACTTGGACAGCCAATGGTGTTGTCAAGTGGACAGATGCTCATGGGAAAACAAAATCAGCCTCAACTATTGAAGATTTCATGAAGCAAGCCGAGGATGAGCTAACACCTGATGAAAAAAGGAAGTCCCTCGCCTATGCGTCTCGAGAATCGGGATCCTTGGATTGAGTTGTTGCACACTGCTGAGTGATAATTACCTACTACTATTCGCCTTTTACAATGTATATATTGTGTTGAATTAGTTGTGTTCATCATGTGGCAACACTGCTCACCTGGCCCTTGCTTTTCGTTGATAACAAATACAGTCACATGTCTTTCGTTCTACCGTTCAACTGTTTATTATTTCACTCCTTTTCGGTACAATTTCAAGAGGTTATGGGACCAGAGTAATCGCTGTATTATTTCCATAATTAGTGCGAAATAGTTTATCCGTGCGTGATAAGTTTTGCGTTCATTTCCGCGGAAAAGTTGAGTGACTCGTCGGGTACTTGTTATCATGGCTACGAAAGGACATATCCAAGGGATGCCTCTCCCCACATTCGATGGAACAAATTTTTCAATTTGGAAATTCCGAATGGACGTCATACTAGAAAAGGAAACCTGCAAGTATGTCTTGGAAGTTGATGAGGCTGCTCAAGAGAGACTCTCCGATCCCGATAGGCTTCAGTTTATCAGTGATGATGCTAAGGCAAGATGTTTGATCATTCAAAGCCTGAGTGATAAAATCATAGAATATGTGAGGAAAGCGAAAACCGCGAAAGAGATGATCGACAGCCTTTCCAGTGTGTTTTCTAGAAAATCTCCTCTTACAAAACTCTATGTGATGCGTAGACTCATCAAGCTGAAGTGTACGGGCGATCTTCAAGACCATTTTCGTGAAGTCGAATCATTGCTTCGAGAATTGGAAGAAGCTGGATCTAATTTAGACGAGACTGATAAGGTATGCTATCTTTTGCTTACAATGTCAGAAGAATACAACATTGTTATCACAGCCATTGAAACAATGTCAAAAACAGTTACAATGGAATTCGTAAAAAGTAGGCTACTTGATGCTGAACTTAAGGCCAAAGAGACGATGACATACTCGGATAATTCGAATTCGTTTGGTGCATTCAGGAAAAATCGTCGTCAATGTTATGAATGTGGTTCATCGGATCATTACAAAAATGAATGTCCCCAACTCAGAGAGAAACCGTCTACCTCTGAAAATTTTCGGATGGGACCAATGCAAACCTCATCAAGAAGTACTGTTAATGTTCATCAATTTAGGAACCGAGGTTTTCGTGGCAACAGCAAATATTATTCTCGGGCGAACATGACATCTGGTGATAATAACGATAACGATTTTCATGATTCAGAGTACGTAAATTTTTACTCTGAAGTTCAGTCTGTTGAGGTGAATATTGCATCAAAGCGAATGGATGATGACTGCGTTAGTTTTGTGTTGGATAGCGGCGCCACAGACCATCTTTTCCAAACAAAGTACGAAAGTTTTATGGAAAATGTGATGGACATTGGGCGGGAAATCATAATCAAAGTGGCTAACGGTGAAAATCTCATTACAACAAAACGTGGGATTTTGACAGTAATCATGAATTCGACTCCAGTTCGCATCAATGGGTTAATAGTTTCCGGATTGACCCAAAATCTGCTCTCAGTACGAAAAATAACTGATAGAGGTACAGAAGTTATTTTCAAAAGAAATCTGGCGATTTTGAAGGATGATTCAAAATCTTTGTATGTTGAAATTCCATGCAAGAGGAATTTATTTGTCGGAATTTTTCCTTTATTGAATAATTCCTGTAACATTGCAAAAATTGACTCAAAACTGTGGCATTTGCGTTTGGGCCACCCGTGTGATGCTCATTTGAAAAAACTCGAGTTTCCAGTGCCTGATGAGAAGTGTGGACCGTGTATGATAGGCAAAACCGTGAAAGCTCCTTTCAAAACCGTGAACCATCCACGATCTGAAAAACTTGGTCAACTTCTCCACACTGATATATGCGGACCACTCAGATTCCCTACTAAAAATGGTGATCGCTTCTTTCAGGTAATTGTGGAGGATTTTTCCCATTTTACGACAGTTTACATCTTGAAAAACAAGAGTGAAGCATCCACAAACCTCATGGATCATATTCGTCAGATGAATGCCAAGGGAATGGTATGCAGCCGTATACGTTCTGATAATGGAGGAGAATTTGGATCACATGCTTTAAAAAATTTTTGCAAGCAGAAAGGTATTATACTCGAATATACCTTACCATATAGTTCATCCCAAAATGGAGTTAGCGAAAAAATGCTGAGAACGCTAATGGATAAAGTTCGTACGTTATTTGCCGAAACGAAACTTCCTAAATATTTATGGAATGAAGCTGTGCGATGTGCAGCATACCAGCTGAATCGAACACCAACAAATGCTCTGCATGGGAAGGTACCAGCTGAAAGCTACAAAGGGTCGGCAGACTATTCTACCTTGAAGATATTTGGTTGCAAAGCTTGGTATCTCGTTCAGCCAAATTCTGGAGATAAATTAGAACCTAGAGGAAGAGAAGCTCGTTTCGTCGGCTACAACATTAACGGTTATCGACTTTGGGATCCAGTACTTGACAAAATTGTGATTTCTAGACATGTGAAATTTGATGAAACAGATTATGTATTCGATCAGTCAGAAATAGCTTCTAAAAATGAGGGATTGGTTTACCAACATTCAGAATTGGACACTCAAATTCGGGTTCTTTCAGAACCGAATTTTTCATCAAATGATGATGAAACATTAATTGAAAGAAATAATGAAACATCACAAAATGAGAATAGTTCACCAGTAAAACCGCGACGTGAATGCAGAATTCCACAACGATTTGATGATTATGAGCTTTACCATGTTTATGCTTTGCTCTCAGGCAACCCAGAATCGTTTGAAGAAGCGGAAAATGACCCGGAATGGAAAGCAGCCATTGACCGTGAGTTGGATGCCCATCAGAAACATGGGACTTGGGAACCAACGTATCTTCCAGCTGGAATTCGTGCAATTGACACTCGTTGGGTTTTCACAACCAAATCAGACGGAACAAAAAAGGCACGATTAGTTGCCAAAGGATATCAGAGTGAACCATCGTATGAAGTATACTCACCAGTTGTGAGGTATGCGACCATCAGAATTCTCATCGTCCATGCACTGCAGCACAACTGGGAAATTCGACAATTGGATATACCTACAGCATTTCTCAATGGAGATCTTGATGTGGACCTGTACATAAAAATACCTCAAGGCCTCAACTGCACAACGGGAAACTTCTTCAAGCTTAAGAAGGCTCTATATGGTTTGCGCGAGGCTCCAAAGAAGTGGAATGAAAAGTTCAACCACTTTGCTGAAACTTTTGGGTTACAAAGATCACCTCATGATTTCTGTCTATATACGAGTGAAGATGTGTTCATGGCGTTGTGGACAGATGACATTATCTTGTGCGGTCCAGGAAGTGCTAAATTGATTGATGCCCTGAAAAATAAATTTCAAGCTAAGGATCTGGGAAGGCTAAGCCACTTTCTCGGTACTGATTTTATAAAGAAAGACGACTCCTACATGATATGTCAGGCTAACTTTCTATCAAAAATCCTATCAAAATTCAAGATGGAGGAATGCCGTGGTGTGAGTACACCTATGGAACCAAATTTTCAAGCTGATCCAAATGGTGTGATAGCGAAAGTTCCATATAGAGAACTCATTGGGTGCCTTATGTACCTAGCCGTCATCAGTAGACCAGACATCATGTTTTCAGTGTCCTTTTTGAGCCGTTTCTTGGACAAGCCAACTCAACAGCTTTGGACTGCAGCAAAACACATTCTTCGTTACCTGCAATCGACTAGTGATATGCGTTTGATGTACCAGCCAGGTGATTGTGAAGAAATCATTGCTTTCTCCGATGCGGACTTTGCTGGAGATATCTCAGACCGTAAAAGCGTGAGTGGAAGTGCAATATTCTTCAATGGGAACTTAGTCTCCTGGATATCCAAGAAACAAGACTGCGTTGCAATCTCCAGCTTCGAATCAGAATATTTAGCAGCAGCAATTACAGCAACTGAAGTCATCAACCTAATTGGTGTATGCGAATCACTGACTCGCAGGACAATACCAGCTCTTATTCGAATTGATAACCAGAGTGCTTTAAAATCAATTCAAAGTTTTGAAAACGGGAAACGAAGTAAACATGTAGATGTGAAGGCCCATTTCATCAAGGACTTGGTCATGAAGAATATTCTCAAGGTGGAGTACGTTCCTACAAACGACAATGTAGCAGATCTTTTCACCAAGTCCCTCACTAAACCCAAATTTGAATATTTACGGGACAAAATAAAACTGTTTAGATCATAATAATTATAATATTATATGAATTATTCATTTCTGTATTTCAGATAATTTGTATGCTTCGGTTCTTATGTTGTTCATTTGGGTCGTTCTATGTTAAATGGTTTAAAAAAAAAAAAAAAAAATTCAATTACAATATCAATTTGTTATCCAAATTTATATTGAGAGGGGCTGTTGAATTAGTTGTGTTCATCATGTGGCAACACTGCTCACCTGGCCCTTGCTTTTCGTTGATAACAAATACAGTCACATGTCTTTCGTTCTACCGTTCAACTGTTTATTATTTCACTCCTTTTCGGTACAATTTCAAGATATTGACCAGGTCCCCAAATTCTCTTGATTTTATGTGTAACTGCTCACTTGAGTAATATTTTTTGTGCTTTACATAGTTTATACCATGTTGCCAGTTAAATTAGTAGGTATCACTCTCTGTCTAACTTTCTGCATTCTTTTGGAGTAGCTCTTGTTTACTTTTAATGCAGTCTCTCACGTTCTTGATTTTTTTGCTCTAAATTTTATATTGTTTGAAACTAACAGCTGGATAATATTATATTATAGAGAACCTTTTTACTTTTACTTTTTTCTTTCACTCTTCTTCTTTTCTTGGTGTGCCATGATATCTGTGTATTGCTGTTGTCTTGCTTGGTGGGTGGAGAGATGGGCGGGCCAACATCATGGGGGATGATCTAGAGGATGTCGCGCTTTGTGATTCAATTTTTGATACTAGTACAAGTAGTTCAGCTTCTAATGAATCTCTCCTTGGTGGGGATGCAGTCTTTCATCTTGACCAAGAGAATGATGATGTGAACACAAATATAGCAGAGTTTTTAAGGATGGGTGGCAGGGGTCTTGGGGTAGGATATTTCAATGCTCAGAGTCTTAAAGCTAATGTGGAAAATATTAAAACTTATATTCGGGATTGTAACTTTGCTGCCTTAGCAATTACCGAATCTTGGCTTAAACCAAGCTTACCAAACAAAATTATTGAAATTCCTGGATACAATCTAATTCGAAATGATAGGCCTAAAATCAGAGGAGGTGGAGTTGCAGTATACCTTCGTAGTCCCCTAAAATTTAAATTGATTTTAAAATCCCAGTATGTTTATGATCCTAAGAAGTCAATGATTGAATATCTTTTCGTCAAAATTAACTTGCCTAAGCACAAATTATTAATAGGAGTGATCTATAGACCAAATAGAACATCAAACATTAATGACATTGAAGATGTATTAAGCCACATGGTTACTAACTATGACCATTTATTAATCTTCGGAGATCTAAACTGTAGCCCTGAGAATGATCAGTCGAACTTTTTGAGGTTGAAACTTTTAATAGGTTCTTTAGGACTAAAAAATCTAGTAGATGGTTCCACTCATATCACTCCTAATTCTAGTAGCTCCATAGATGTATGTCTTGTGAAAAGTCATCAGCCAGTATCAGGATTTGAAATGTTTGAAACTCCAGCAGTCTCATACCATTGTTTTCTTTCTGTAATACTAAAGCTGCCAAACACTGCCGTTGAGCAAAGTGCCACGGACGGCGTACGGTGTACGGCGGACGGACGGATTTTTTTTATTCGATTTTCTGAATCTACGTATCTTGAAACGTGAACCAATAGAGGTCGGAAAGGTTCATTCCAACACTCCCTCCACCTTGACGACCTTCTGTAGTGGTGGGCGTTATTGCTACTTTTCCATAACGGTACGTTACGTTAGTTATGAAAAAATAACCGTTATTTTTTTCGGCTACAAAATAACCGTTATTTCTTTTCTGCTAACCTACAAAAATAGTCATTTCGTTTTTCAGTTACTTCCTACATGCTAGTTTTTTTCCGTTTCTCGCTATTTTTCGGTTGTCAGGTTATTCCGAGCACACCACTTTTGATAAATAGCAGTTTTGCTAGTAAAATTGAACGTTAACTACTGCGATTCTTGTTTTGAAAAAAATGTTGGTGTAAAAAAATCTTTTTTAATTTAGCTCCATGGCACTTCCACATTTTACGATGTAATTTACTCTACTCCATTTTCTGTTGATATAACATTCCCAGTCAAAAAATTCTTTGTTGCTTATGGATGTATTATTTTTATACCTCTTCTGCTCTTCACAAACTACGAGTATCTATAACGCACTGAGTTTTTTGAAAATTATATTTATGTATACATAGTTTAAAAAGTCTCCTACACGAATATTATCGCAGTGATTCGTGAAGAAAACCTAGAGGATAAAATATCATTTCTACCCGATAATTAGATTGTATAAATACGAGATTGTACGATATAAATATAATATATTTATTATATATTATAATATATAATAAACTTGCAACTTAGCATTGAACAAAAGACAATATTATTGTCTTTTGTTCAATGCTAAGTTGCAAGTTGGTTATCCGACACACTGGTAGATACTATAATTTCTACAAGCCATTCGTATAAAAATGAAGGCCGGTCAACTTTGGAATTGATGTTTACACCATCCTATTCTTTACCCCCTAAAATCTTTTAAACGCTATCCTACGTGCAATTTAATGTGGGATTCTCTATGTGGGCAAACCGATACTCCTCCGCAGTCGGTTGTCGCCGATAACTTATCGGTATAAAAGCTGTAGTGATTACTTTCACCCCAGCTGATTACTTTCGTCCCAGTCGACGGTACCAAATTACCTGCAATTGAAGTTTATTGAGCCCAATAAGAAGTGGTTATTTGAGTATTGTTTGGTACTGCCAGGAGTAGACTGAAAAAATGGAAAAACTTTGAAACATTCACAAAATATTTGAGTACCTACCTACGTATACGGCCAGGAGATTGAAACAACAAAAACGGAAACAACGAAAAAACTCTCGAATATCAAAATATCTGTGATGGCCGGGAGTACGGAAAATATTAATGAAATTAGGTACCAAATTACCTGCAATTGAAGTTTGAGCCCAATAAGAAGTGGTTATTTGAGTATTGTTTGGTACTGCCAGGAGTAGACTGAAAAAATGGAAAAACTTTGAAACATTAACATTCACAAAATATTTGAGTAACTACCTACGCATACGGCCAGGAGATTGAAAAAAAAAAAAACCGAAACTACGAAAAAACGGTCGAGTATCAAAATAACTGTGATGGCCGGGAGTACGGAAAATATTAATGAAATAGAAAATGAAATAGAATAACCGAAAAGAAATCGACAACCTTACCTGAGTACAGCTACAGCCAGAAAAACGAGTTATCCGGTTCGTCTCAAATAACGCATGCGTTATTTTACAGGTTACGTTATTTTCGGTTATCCCATAACCGAAAAAAACGTAACCTGTAAAATAACTGAAAAACTTCGAATAACGGAGTAACCACTGTAATGTAACGGTTACATTGTAACCGATGCGCTGACCATAACCGAAAAAAACGTAACCTGTAAAATAACTGAAAAACTTCGAATAACATTGTAATTTACATTGTAACCGATGCGCTGACGCGATAACGTTTCGATTTTCGATTACAAATACGAACGTTCGAACAAAAGACGAACATGATGAAGGATCACTGAAGTTTCTTCATCAGCTGTCGACAATATGGGAGTGACAAGTTATTGTTATTGTGAGGCCAGAATAGCCGCAATATAGGAGCAAAACAAAATTTTAGGTGGTTTTATAACCGTTATTTTATCAATTGAATAACGGTTATTTTGAAATAACCGGTTATTCATAACAGTTTCAGGTTATGCGACCCACCTCTAACCTTCTGCAGGATACCTGATAGACATTGCCAATACTGCACTTGTCGGTTGTCACTCAACTCTGGTTACAGGCACTAGTGACTTCAATTCCACAGCTCCGCTTAAACAGGATCAAAACAAAAAATGTGATGAGTTTAATAAAGCAAGATGAATATGATAGATTTAACTTTTTCGTTCTTCAGGTAAATAGCTAACAAGCAGAGACCTAAAGGTTTCAAACAGCTCCCCAGCTAATGGTTTTGTTAGCATGTCTGCAAGTTGGTCCTGCGAGCGTACCCATTCGATAGAGACGTTTCCTAGCAGGAATTCATCCCGTACAAAGTGATAACAAAGTTTCACAATGTGTTTCAACGTCCTAGATTCATCTGTCTTTGAGATAGATATAGCGGGCTTACAATCTCCAAAGAGTGTAGGTACTATGTTCATATTGATCAAGTACTTACACATACTCCTAATACTTGTCAATTCCTTACAAGTTAAAGACATGGCCAGATATTCAGCCTCACACGAAGATTGAGCTACGTGTGACTGCTTCTTGGAGCGCCACATTACTAGATCTCCAAACACCTGCACAGTGTATCCAGTTGTGGAGCGACCATTTACTGCATTTAGCCCCAAAGAAGCATCTGAATACCCTACAATATCATCTGATGACCCAGTATAGAGAAGACCCAAGTCAATTGTACCCTTTAGGTACCTAAGTACTTGTATTACACAATCCCAGTCATACTGGGTAAAGCCCACTTGCCTTCTACTCAGGAAATTGACAGCAAAAGCTATATCTGGGCGAGTCCCATTTTGCAGATAGAGCAAAGAACCAATCACCCTTCTATACTCAACATCAGGAGATTCACCTATGTTACTCAACTGTTGATTTAATGTGACTGTTTTAGGGCTCATTGGTACATCTGAGATAGACATATGTTCAGGCAGATATTTTTCCAAAATTTCTCTGATAAATGTCTTTTGATTTATGAAGATGTATCCCTGTTCCCGGTTTCTTTGAATTTCTAAACCCAAGAACTTGACTGGACTCCCTAAATTCTTCATTTCAAAGGATTCATTTAATTTATCAATGATTTTCAGGGCTTTAGTCCTAGATGTAGAAGCCAGCAAACAATCGTCTACATACACCAACAAAATCATTAATACATTTTCATATTCCCACTTGAACAGACACTTTTGGTGAGGATAACGAACAAATTGGAGATTTTGGACGACTGAGTTAAGTTTCTTATACCAAAGTTTCGGAGAAACTTTCAAACCGTACAGTGATTTCACAAGCTTACACACATGTTGTGATGATTTTGAATATTGCCGCTTGGGCGCTCTGCTCCAGTCACTCACTTATCTCATGGAACAATAATTCCATGTTTATCTTATCATACCTACCTGCCTTGTCGTTATCATGCTTCTCTAATTCGCAGTCTCATTTTCTCTTGCTCAGTTTCTATTTGTTAATAAAAGCCTACATTCTTGGTTTATATTGTCGCTTTTCTTATAACACATGTGTTCTTTTAAAATCTTTAGGAAACTCACTCAACTCAACCACTCCATCAGGCACTTCCATGTACACAGTTTTCTCTAACTCACCATTTAGAAAGGCTGTCTTGACATCCAACTAAAATAGATGGAGGTCTTTCTTGTTAGCAATAGCTAGGACAAGTCTCACATCCACTAGCCTTGCTACAGGAGCAAAAATCTCACTTTCATCATAATCATTTGTATCAGCAAACCCTTTGGCCACAAGCCGACTTTTATACCTGTGCGAGCCGTCAGCTTCATTTTTCCTCTTGTGCACCCACCTGGCTTTTATAACTTTAGTTTTGGGAGGCAACGAGTTTCCCTCCACATATTCCCAGGTACCTTTGTCGTTGAGGGACTCTAACTCATCTCTAATGGCTTGTTCCCAAAACTCTGATTCATCTGAGTTCATTGCATCGTCATATGTATTTGGCTCAACAAACATGACAACGTTTGATGATTCCTCATGAATGGGCTGTACACCAGAGTATTCTATCTCTTGTTCAGGCTCAATACTCTTATTTTCACTCTCCTGGTCACACCATCTCAACGTTTCTTTAAGAACGTCTGGCAATTCCTTCACACGATCTCCATACACTTGAGACTCAATGCATCTCACATCGGGCGATCTGACAACTGTTTTTGTAAGTTCGTCCAACAACCAAATTTCAGTGAAGGAAATAGGCTCGTTTACCATTAGGGGCGAATTTTATTTTTCTAGATTTGTCAACATACACAGCCAAACACCCAAAACGTTTTAGAAATTTCAAACTAGGTGGGGTACCATGTACCTTTTCAAATGGACTTATAAACCCATTGGATTTGTTAGGCATTCTATTATGAACATAAGTTACATGTTCCAGGGCATACCCCCAAAAAGAATGTGGCATTTTTGCAGACAACAGATTGACTCTAACTTTTTGAATTACTTCAAGGTTAAATCGTTCTGCACACCCATTTAGTTGTGGCGTGTTTGGTGGCGATGTGACAAGTTGGACATTATGTTTAGACAATAACCGTTTCATCTCTACTGTTTTATATTCTAACCCTCCATCAGTTCGGATTAATAAAACATTAGGCTCCTTTTTAGTAATACGCGTTATTTCATCTAAACATTTACTGAAGGCCAAGTGAACCTGTCTTTTGTTTGAAATTTGATAAGCAAAAAAGTATCTAGAGTAGTCACATATAAAAGACAATATGTACTTAGCACCCGTGCGAAAACTGGCAGGACTAATAGGACCCATAAGATCTGAATGTAACAAAGCAAATGGTACATCTGTCCTAACTCTAGTTTGAGTGTGAGATTTCTTAACCACATTAGCCTCTGCACACTCTTCACAATCCATAATTTCGTTTCCAACTTTCACACCTTTCATTTCGGGAATAAATTTACTGGCTATCTCTAAATATGATTTAGAGGCATGATTCAATCTCAGATGCCATAATGCGGCTTTGTTATCTCGCAGGCTTGGCTTGAAATTAGAGGTGATAGCACTATTGTCAAATTCTCTTAGTGCATCAATCGCTTGGTCTGATTCCTCTAAAATTTCATTCACTGAAACATTCTCTCGGCTTTCAGTTGACTCACACTCCATTACTGAACTTGAAGTAGAATTTAAACAATTACTCCCTCCTACTTCATTATTCCCAGAGTTTGAGTCTACAGTACCGGCATAACTTTTAAACCTTTTATAAGCTGGCTCGGGTTTCTCAGTAGTGAAATCATCTAACTCAAAATCAACCCACCATAGGTTGTTCCTGAAATAGCCCTGTTTCACTACTTTGCCAGTTCGGGAGTCAATGAAGTCAACTCCATCTTTCTTAAGTAAGACGTGCATACCTTTTTCTGTAACTCGTCTTACACTAAACAAATTGGCACTTAACCCGGGCGAGTACAGAACATTATGCAATACTGCTGATGATGAGCTAGTTTTGATCCTTATATTTCCTTGTTGACTTACTACTAAGTCTGCACCTTCATCATCATTAGCGCACTTAAAGGTTCTAGGGTTGCGCAAATTAGTAACATCTACTAGATATTCAAGCCTATTTGCTAAATGTTCTGTGGCTCCAGAGTCAATAATTGCAGAATAATATTGAGGGCGAATACCTTCTCGTGTGACAAGCGCTGTTGAGCCCTTGTCCAGGAGGAGCCTGGCAATATCTGGATAAGTTTGCTCACGTTTTCCAATTGTCACCCATACCTCCCCCTCATCAGGACCGTTCCGAGCTCCACAGATGGCAAACAGGGCGTCGGGATCCTTTGACAAGCGACTATCAATTAGCTTGGCATGGCCTCTTGTCATTCTCAATGTTTGCGGTTTCTCAGCCGCCTTCTTGGCATTTCGCTTTGACTCTGAGTGAGCAACTCTCATTTCAACTGCCTTTTTCTTCCCTTCTAATTCAGCCGACCTGGGTTTAGGACAGGTTGCCACTACGTGGCCAAAGCCATCACAGTTGTAGCAGCGCTTATTTTTTTTTAAAACACTGCTTCTCAAAATGGCCAGTCTTCTTGCAGAAGTTACAGCGTTTTCTTGAACTTCTGCATTTACTTGTACCCGCATCTCTTGCCGGCTGATTTTTAGAAGAAGATCTGTGTGGCTGGTGGCGAGTATCCAATCTATTCTGTGCCGGAGTATAGAAAGTTCTCAAACCAGATGAACCGCTAGCTGTTCTGCCTCTGGAGGCCGACCTGGCAAATAAAGCACTCTGTCTTCCTGCAACAGAGACAGAATTGAGCTGCTAATCACCAACTTCGTCATCCATCAGCATGTCCTGAAGTTGGGAGAGTGTAAGTGAGATGGTGTTCGTGCTAGTGGTCATCTTTATCCGATCCCAGGTAGGCGTGTCACGAATTGCAACTAAGAATGTGGACTTGATATATTCCTCAGAGAGCATGTCTGAGTTGCAACCCCGGATGTCCACAACGGTATCCCGGAAACGTGACACAAACTCATAAGCCTTTTCAGCTTTGGGATCAAAATAGATCGAATTTAATTTCTCTACAAGTGTGGTAATATGCTGTAAGGTAGTTGGCTCCCGAAGTTTTGCCAACTTGCTCATTATGTCTTTTGGGTTGTTCAAGTCCTTTACAAGGTTCTCATAGTACGGGTCAAGGCTGGACTCTATGAAGTACTTAACCTTCTTTGTGACCAGTTCTGCTTCGTTAGAAGTGAAGCAGTCTGGTCGAGGAATACTTGAATCCAGAACAAAAGAGCACTCTTCCTGATCAATGGACCTCTCCAAGCTTCTCCTCCAAGACTTGAACGAAGTGTCCAAGCTCAACTTGGTATCAAGACTTGAACGAAGTGTCCAAGCTCAACTTGGTATCAAGGGTCCTGAACTTGATGTGGTTGACCTTCCTCGAGTTAAAAGCAATTTGCTTCACATATTCGTCAGAAAGCAACCTTTCAGAAGCAAATTTCGGACGACCAATAGTTGCCGGCATATTCTCGGCTTCGTCTGCTGGCTTGTTCTCAGCAGACCTACGCTCGAGGACAGATCTTAAATCAAAGGTTTCAGTTCCCTAACTGTAAGCATTCCAAAAATTAACAGCCAAGCTCCAGTTCCATATACTAACAAGGAGCTACTCTTCCTCCCTTCATTTTTGGAAAAGGCGGCGTTCCAACCAACTTTGGCGGAGGGACGAAAACGACCTGAGAGCCGATAGACTGCTCCCTCCTACTCAAATATTCTTCCACGCCACTATCCCAGTCAATGCCCATAATGTATTTCCCGACTCTTTGACTCAATGGACGTTCAAAAATAACTATTACCTAACAGTGTAACAATACGTTGTTCGCATTAGAAACCTCTCATCCGGCATGCGCATTGAGGCAATCTGTACAACCCCCTCACTGTCAACTATAGCTTGCGCTGATTTCCCCTTATTGTAGGTTTGATACCCACAAACAAAGCTTGTAGAAATCGCGCAACAAGTTCCTAGGGCATGACAACAGTTTACCAAAAATAACCTGAAAACTAGAGGAGTCCGCATCTCTATTTTTCGGTTCAATTTTTTTTTTTTTTTTTTTTTTACTGGTTCCACCAACAATTTGCACAACTATCAATTTTAGAATTTATATATTAAAATTATTCCGAACGGTATCGGGTAGTGTTGTACAAATAACGTCATGACTAGGAAACTTAATAAACCAACAGGTAAATAAACAAATTGTGTGGATCGATATATCAAAATTTAGCAGTCATTCTAAGCCCAGAACACATCCTATGCACATAAACTACATGCCGTGTTTAGGCTTATAGACTGTCAGCGAGCTCCGTCGATCTCCAGCTCATTGAGGCCGGAGGTACCACGTTTATGAACCCGGACAGGCGTCAGCTTCCACACCAATCAAGTTTATCTACCAGGTCATACACCCGTAGTGAGGCAAGTTGACAATGAGGTACCCCAAAAAGATCTACTTCAGTAGGACTCCACAATATTCATTGGTATCACAAAGCAGTGAAAAACTCTGCATGCCCCGGGGGTTTTTCGGTGGAGATGGCTCGGATCAATTATCGAACACTACGATATATCGATACGAGTACCCACTGTGTCAATTGCGTTCAACTTTGCGAACAACACGGTTACAAAAAAAGTATTACCAACTGAAACGCATCGTTTCAACTATGCACATAGATTTTTTTTTCAATTGACGGGGGCGCATACCCCCTCTTGGAGTATGTCGCATCTCCTGGGGCACGTACTGTTAGGGGCTGAACAGTCTAACGTGCCAGTCCATTCCGACATTGTGCGTAATTACATATAAATAATAATAAACATATTAATATCTCAACATGGTTGTTAAACAACACATCTTCGTTCCATAAACGCACAAACCAATGAAATAGGGTCTATTCACAACTGTACTGCATAATTGTGAACCTTGATTGGCTCCGTTGCAGCCCAGTTGGGTCAACCTCAAACCAATAAACTATGTACCCACAAACATACAGGAAAGCGACAGGAGTTTTCCAAAGCGAAAAACTTCGCTATCATACTGCGAAATTTTCGTTTGGGTGACGACAAACCCTCAGCCTAACCCTACCTAGGTGAGCTCAAATATTTTCTAGGCTTACAACGAGAAGTTCAAGTTCATCTCACTCATACAATCACAATCATACAATCACAACTAGTACATAGTTTATTTTACGTTCCTTGAAATCCCACTGAAGCAATCCAAAGGTTGTACTTTGTTAGTGATCATACAATCCGCCTCAATCAAAAGGATCGCCTTGCAACGCGGCGCCGTGAAGGTTGATCACTGTTTTTGATTGAGACCTTCTATCATTTGACTTACCAATCCATAGATCAATCCATACTGATTATTGAATCACTTACACTGTTAATTGTCCAAAAGGCTGAGTCGTCTTTCTTGCACAAAACACTACTGGGCAATACTCTTTTTGAATAAAAGGCTGGGTATAAAACTATCTCAAGTTATAATGGCGGAAGAGAACGAAAGGCAATTTTCACAGAACAAGCGAACATCGGAGAGATAGTTCACATCAAGAGAACCGAGTTGCAGATGGCGACACCTCCAGTGAGCATTCCCGTCTTTTTAGCGCTGGTAGCGATTCTAGCGGCATATCGGTTGGTTGCACATCACTTCGAGATGTGTTGGCGGTTATTTTAGAAACAGGGCGATAGAGGTCGGAAAGGTTCATTCCAACAAATACCTTTTTGTAATAATACAAATTAAATTTTGATGATGAGCTATTGACTTGAAATTTTAAAAATAGGTCAGAACTGGATCACAGAACTGGATTCACTCGGTTTCTTGTCTGTAAAATTGTTTAAATAATACCTATTTGTTTAAACAAATTAAATTTTGATGATGAGCTAGATACTTGAAATTTTAAATATAGGTCAGAAATGGATGACATTTCAATATTCACTCGGTTTGTATGACATGGTATGAGTATGGTATATTATTGTATGTATGATTTGGTATAATACAGTATGGTATGATAGGAAAGAAATTCGTATGGTATGGTATGAGTACGGTGAGAATATGGTATGGTGCCGATTTGCAATACAGTCTGGTATTTTAATTCGATTTTCTGAATCTACGTATCTTGAAACGTAAACCAACAAATTTTGAGGGGGGGTTAAACCAATTTTTTCTCTGGGCGATTCCAATGGTTCATTATCGAAGATAATAAACCAAAAAAAATATGAAAAAGCCTTCAATGGGCTATGTACATTCCCTGGCAAGCCGTATCAATATCTGTTGTTGAGGTTTCATAATAATATATTATATTATTATGAAATGTACGCATTCTTGCCCTCCTACCAATCCTGGTGATTGTTCATTAATCTTTTGTGAAGTAGTTTCACCTCAAATTGTGCAGTCTACGAGAACTTGCCTACAAAGCACCATAGACATGCCACACGGAATTTCACAATTCCGGTCAATGTACAGGCATAGGTAAGAAGTTCAAGTTACTTATTACGCTATAAATTGCTGTATAGATCCTTGAAATGGTTGTTTCACCACAATGAAAAAATAAATACAGGTACCAGCTCTTGTCGGTAGATGCAGGTGTTGATTCAAAGGTATTGTGTCTTACCATATTGGCACAAGTGGACTGTGAATGTGATGAAGAGATACCTATTCATATCTATGTTTACCCAGTTGCAAAATTACAACTTGCGGAGACGCGTATAAATCTGAACGCTTAGACCCATTCGGCACTCAAGGGAACGAAAAACTAATCACACAGATATGCTTGTATTTTCCTGTTTGCTGGTCGCCGCTATAAGCAGATCTGCTGGAGGTGCATACACTGGAGGTTCCATCGGCAAGTTGTTGGCCAGGCTCAACAACACTTTTCAAACTGGAGTGTCTGAAACTCACAACTCCGTTGACCAGTTGTTGTCTCTGGGAAACACCACCGTAGGTTCAGTTGCAGGTCTGGTGTCCAGTGGGTCAGATCAAATGTCCAAATGGGCCATCAATGGGATGGATTTGGGAGGATCCCTTTCAGCGCAAGCAATCGATATCACGCAAGATACTATTAATGGAATGATGAGTAAGTTAGTTCCTTGCATAAAAATGAAACTTGATCTTGTTCAAATCACCACTCATGCAAAACGTGTATGTCAGCCAGTTTCACCATCTGGCTCAAACACTTGAACCTAGTTCGATAATATTTACTCAATGTGATCATAAAACTGTGTTGGCTCAACCCACAAAACTCGCCAGTTTTTGTCTTTGAATTGTTTTAGACGTCGCTAACAATATTCCGATAACGGGAAAAATTGTCTCTGAGCCCAACGGCTTCATCTCCAAAGTAGTGAACTCAAGCCTTGATGTCAGTCGTGACGCAGTGGACGCGGTAGTTGGAGCTGGTGAGGCTACTGCCGCTGTCGCTAATGCTGTGACGGGAACTGTCGCCAAAACCGTAGCGAGCGCTTCGTCGGCGATCACTGGAAAAATATCAGCAGCCTACGACAAAGGTAACAGGATTAGAATGGGGCCCGTCTGTACTGATAAATTTATGGAGATCGACTGAATCCCATGGAAACTCATTGCTGTGGCAGCCACAGTGACAGCAATCACTGGGACATTTTGAGCTATATATGACGCACACATACACAAGTTCGTATCTTACCTATCTAGGGACGCGGGAGCGTCCCGCCCGGCAAGAAAACCGAAGCACTGAAAGCGAGTGAGACACTGATTACAATTATAAGTTGGGTTTTTCACCACCCCCGTAGCTCGGTCCCCTGGGTGTCTCAGGAGTTGATTTTTTGTACACCAACTCTCAACCGGCCTCTGAGGACGTAAACCAATTTTCAACCCTCGGGACCATCAGGTTTTTTAAATCGCTATTTTTCACATTTTTCGTGATCTTCTTGTTGTAGTTTATTGATGGGGCTACAGCCCAGCAGACAAGACGGATCGAGCTGAAATTTTGCACACACGTTTGTTATGCTCCAAGGGAGTGCCTTTTCTACATTTGCCCCCCTCCCCCTCCCAATTAGGGGAGAGAGAGTAATTTGCAGGAATTTCAAATGGTTATAACTTCTTCAAAATTGGAGCTAGTTCAGAGTTTTTTTAAAAGTTTTATTCAGCTTACAGAACTCTTCAATTTGAAATAAAAATGAGCTTCCTCACAGGGAAAACAAATGATGGTTTTCCTATTTTCAGCTATAAGGGCCGTAAACATTAATCGAAATTGGTGGGGTTCGTCCTAAAATGTCCGTATATCTCTAGTGTATGCTCAATGATTTTTAACTGAATCGATTTGGCTAATCCACAGCCAAAATAAGTGAATATATCCAACATCTATTAATTTCCGAAAACATCAAAGTTGAACGGTGGTTTGAAGAAATGTCGCAGTTACCTTGTTTAAGCTTATCCATCCTAGGATGGATAGGAAATTTAATAGGCTTTCGAATGAGTGTATCACACTTTGTCACTTTTCCCAATTTTTCCCGAGTTATTCGCGATTTTTGGTCAAAAATCGTGGGTTTTACATTCTGCAAACTTTCTCTAATTCTCTTCTACACCTATCATAATGATTCTCAACCACAAAAATTTGCATAATTCCCAAGGAAAAACTCTGCAAATTCTTGACACAACGGTTCATTATCTTCTTTGTACAGATCACCCTTCTGTTTAGATCATTACGTCTAAATGTCTAGATCCTAAATGTTAGATTAATTATTATTATGAATTATCACTAATAATTAGTGATAAAATTATTAATAATCATTATTAATAATTTTATCAAGTACCTAGTGAAAATTATTATAATTTATTGTTAGGTATTAATCATTTGTATTTATTAATAATAATGATTATTATTAATTATGATTAATTAATACCATATAATTCTGAGGTTTTTAATACTACGTCGGTAATAATCTTTCTATAAAAGAAGTACCTACCAACAAACATTCGAAATTACCTCCATTTCCGTAGCACGAAACGTATTTCAGAACAAAAAACTCGACATCACTAAAACCATATGATGTTCCAAACAGCTAGTTAGTATGAAAATCGAGTCGACCTGTATTTAATCGACCTGCATTTCAACCGTTCGATTCACGATCGCGTCGACAGGCTCAACATTTGAGCCGTCATTGTGAACGAACGGCTGGTCGTACAAAGCTGCGGATGGTCTTAAAAAATTCTACGGAACAAACTCTATCTAAATATGAAATAAAAAACATACCGTTCTATATGAATTTTTCGAGATATGAAATTTTCAAAATTTCAAAATTCGTTTTGAACCCCTTCCCCTTCACCTAGGGTTATGAAAAGTTTCGAGGACCATTGTGGGGTTGGTCGAAACCCATTAAAAAAATTTCGTAATTTTAACTCAACGCTAACTGGGCAAAGTGGCGCGTACGGCGTACGGCGTACCGCGTACGGCGGACGGACGGATTTTTTTTTATTCGATTTTCTGAATCTACGTATCTTGAAACGTAAACCAACAAATTTTGAGGGGTGTTAAAATTTTTTTCTTTGGGCGATTCCAATGGTTCATTATCGAAGATAATAAACCAAAAAACTCTGCAAATTCTTGACACAACGGTTCATTATCTTCTTTTTACAGATCACCCCTCTGTCTAGATCACTAGGTCTGAATGTCTATATCCTAAATGTTAGATTAATTATTATTATCAATTGTCACTAATTATTAACAATTTTATCAAGTACCTAGTGAAAATTATTATAATTTATTGTTAGGTAAATCGTATTTATTATTAATAATAATTATTATTAATTATGATCAATTAATACGATATAATTCTGGGGTTTTTAATACTACGTCGGTAATAATTTTTCTATAAAAGAAGTACCTACCAACAAACATTCGAAATTACCTTCATTTCAGTAGCACGAAACGCACCTCAGAACAACAAACTCGACATCACTTAAGCCATATGATGTTCCAAAGAGCTTGTTAGTATGAAAATGGACCTGTATTTCAACAGTTTGAGTCACGATCGTGTTGTGAGGCACAATCTTTGAGCCGTCATTGTGAACGAACGGCTGGTCCTACAAAGCTGCGGATGGTCTTAAAAAATTCTACGGAACAAACTCTAATTAAATATGAAATAAAAAACATACCGTTTGTACGATAGTCTCGGGATTATTCACAAAACAATTTGCATCGGTAAATCGGTAGTTTTATTGGAAAATACAACTGAAAAATATAGGAAGTTTGGGAGCACGAAGTTATACTGGTAAAGCGATTAGACTGACTGACATACAGGTGTTCGGGTGGGGAGACAAGATGGCGGTCACATCACGACCTTAATATTCATTAGTATCCATAAGGTAATTCATCTGTGGCCCTTTCTCTCAGCATGTTACCCCAACTGGCATTTATAATTCGGTAAATAATAATCGGAAATTATTGTGTGTCGGGGAAATCGTGTAATTGTCTTTATTCGGTAAATATTGGCAAGTGAAGGTACGTGTTATGGAGTCGGTGTGTAGGAATTTCGGTATGGAGGAAGTTGTGTGGCGTGAGGTGAAGAAACTGGAAAGACGCTAGTAGCGGGAATAATGGGAACTAGGGCTGAGGTCTCCAGAGGTGTGCTCTGGGGCCGAACACCGTTCTATATGAATTTTTCGAGATATGGGTTTTTCAAATTTTCAAAATTCGTTTTGAACCCCTTCCCCTTGACCTAGGGTTCTGAAAAGTTTCGAGGACCATTGTGGGGTTGGTCGAAACCCATAAAAAAAATTTCGTAATTTTAACTCAACGCTAACTGGGCAAAGTGGCGCGGACGGCGTACGGCGGACGGACGGATTTTTTTTTATTCGATTTTCTGAATCTACGTATCTTGAAACGTAAACCAACAAATTTTGAGGGGGGGTTAAAATTTTTTTTTCTTTGGGCGATTCCAATGGTTCATTATCGAAGATAAACCAAAATCCGTCCGTCCGCCGTCCGCCGTACGCCGTCCGCGCCACTTTGCCCAGTTAGCGTTGAGTTAAAATTACGACATTACGACATTACGAAAATTACGACATTTTTAATGGGTTTGGACCAGCCCCACAATGGTCCTCGAAACTTTTCATAACCCTAGGTCAAGGGGAAGGGGTTCAAAACGAATTTTGAAAATTTGAAAATCTCATATCTCGAAAAATTCATATAGAACGGTATGTTTTTCATTTCATATTTAGATAGAGTTTGTTCCGTCGAATTTTTTAAGACCATCCGCAGCTTTGTACGACCAGCCGTTCGTTCACAATGACGGCTCGAAGATTGTGCCTCACAACACGATTGTGACTCAAACTGTTGAAATACAGGTCCATTTTCATACTAACAAGCTCTTTGGAACATCATATGGCTTAAGTGATGTCGAGTTTGTTGTTCTGAGTTGCGTTTCGTGCTACGGAAATGAAGGTAATTTCGAATGTTTGTTGGTAGGTACTTCTTTTATAGAAAAATAATTTTCTAAATAATTTTCTAAATTAATTTAATAATTATTATTACCGACGTAGTATTAAAAACCCCAGAATTATATCGTATTAATTAATCATAATTAATAATAATAATTATTAATAATAAATACGAATGATTAATACCTAACAATAAATTATAATAATTTTCACTAGGTACTTGATAAAATTGTTAATAATTAGTGATAATTGATAATAATAATTAATCTAACATTTAGGATCTAGACATTTAGACCTAGTGATCTAGACAGAAGGGTGATCTGTACAAAGAAGATAATGAACCGTTGTGTCAAGAATTTGCAGAGTTTTTTTATTCGATTTTCTGAATTCGATTATCTTGAAACGTAAACCAACAAATTTTGAGGGGGGGTTAAAAAAAATTTTTCTTTGGGCGATTCCAATGGTTCATTATCGAAGATAATAAACCAAAATTCAACAAATTTTCAAAAACAAAATTTGTTTTAATTCAAATTTTTTTTAAAATTAACAGAGGAAGCATACCTATTCGGTTTAACCGAGGGGGACTGAGGGTGAAAGGAGGGTTGTGGGAAGAAGACAGGGAACAGAAAAACATTGGTGGTGGTGGTTAGCGGTAGGAGGATGAGGTTTCTATATGCACACTCAACAGCAAAGTGCGAAGCACCGAGCATCCCATATCAATCCTTTTCGCGGCTGACAAGGTTTTTTGGCGGGCCAGTTTTTACAACGGAGTTTTTTTGGGGGGGGGGGGGGGATAGGGTAAAACCACCAAATGTTGACACTTATCCTAATGTTGACACTTCAATTTCAAAACGTAAAAATAAGGTATTGGGACACTGTAGGTACTCGGAATTGGCGTCATTCTGTTGATAAGGATGTGAGATTTGAGGTAGGCCGGCTCCACTAGTTGTTATTACCCATATCGAACGTCTGGCTACTATTGAAGCCGGTGACAGCTGGATCAGTCAACCCAGCGACGCCATCGCTATCCCGCAGGTAAGTGAGGTAAGTCAACAAAATTAGACTTTTCAAGTCAAATATTATGAGTAATCAGTTATATATCATATTGCCTGCCCTAATAATAGCGTAAGGAAGAATTTGTAACCATTAAACCCCAGAATTTCGTTGAAATAGATGGTTAAGTTGGGGTGTCATCATTAGGGTTTCATGAAATGGGCGTGTGTCCTAATGTTGACACCTGTGTCAATATTAGGGGAAAATGTTGATCAGGTTGCCAATGTGATATTTGGGTTTAAATAATTTCGTAGTATATTGAGACTATTGAATTTTTCAAATCAGCGTACTGGAACCTTAAGTTGACATCGGGATCCCAATGTTGACATATTTTGGTTCCTTAAGTTGACATATTATAACTTTTTTTTTTACATTTCTACGTATAGGTAACTTGATCTTTTTGTTGTTAGACCCCTACCTATGACCTTTTCAACAATATCAGGTACCTATCAGAATTTTAAAATAACAGTATGATTCTGATACAGTGTCTCATCATTTTAACAGGTCGACTACTACCATGCCTCCCGACAAGAACGGAATGTGGAAGTACACTGTCCAGCAAATGGAAGACGCTATAAAAGATGTGAAGCTCGGCACAGCGGTTTATAAAGCTGCAAAGCGCCATGGAGTACCTCGTATCACTTGGTTGTACAAGGTGCGAGGGAAAACTCCTCTCGAAAGAAGAATAGGGCGTCAATCGGTGCTGTCAAAAGATGAAGAGGAGATTTTGGTCCACTGGATGTGTTTGTCTGGTTGTCAAAATTGAAAGTGAAGATGCTGCCGAAGTAACACCGCTTCATCCCTGCAACAGACTGAGGACTGTTTTCAGGCCTTCGAGCGAGGGGAATCGCCTTCTTTCAGTCAGTAACGTCAAATACAAACTGCCTAAGCCTACATATTACGGGGGAAACCCTAGAAAATTTGTGTTCCCTACTTCTGTTTCTGTTCCACTGTGATTGAGCACCTATGCTACAAATTTAATTACCCATTTTTCTGATTATGCTGTTCAACATCTATTTTCTAATGTCTAGTCTAACATTAAATATATTTTAACGCGTTCCTAATCTCGTTTGTTCATTTACTTTGAGAAATATCTAGAGGGAAAGCATATTGAAATACTTTCTCAAAAATTTAGACTGGTGTCAACATTAGGAACTGCAAATGTCAACAATAGGAATTTCCGAAGGCAGAAGTGTCAACATTAGGGGGAAAATTCCATTTTTGAAAAACTTGTTTTTTATGCTGAAAAAACATTATTTAATCAAGTCCAATAAGTGCAAATTGTTCCCAAGGAACTCACAATTCATGATAACTACCCAAAAGTTTCAATTTCTTGAATACTTGGGTAGAGCGCAGAATCGAACGATTTTTCTCTCTAATAGTGTCAACAATTGGTGGTTTTACCCTAGGGTTTACATGGGGAATTTTATTTTATTTTTTTTTTTACAACTTCCTCCCTTTCTTCTACACATGTCCATTCACTCCAGAACACGGATGTACTTACAAATTCCATAAATAACAAAACTGTCTTATGCCTTCGTCAAAGGGTTCGGGCTCGTTTCCAAAGGGATCAGCAAAGGCGTCGAAGATACGTCTTCGGCCATTCAGAAAGTTGGTGGAATACTTACCTGGGCTGGAAGCAAACTTGCCAGCAGCTCGACTTCCACTCGGACCACCACCACTTCGACGACCTCCACGTCTTCGTGAACATGACAATTGATCATGAGTGAAGTAGATTTATGTATTCATGCACCAAAAGATCATTAACCTGTATACATCGTATTTATGCATCTGAATAAACCTTCACACTGAATTATAAGTGGCAAAAATACCTTGTCCAAATCCCTACCCACGAAAAACCGAATCACTAAAAAAAACCTACCTAATCAATAAAAACCTAACCTAGGTACTAGAAATACAAACAATATTATTTGAGTGTACCTATTTTTTCAAACAGTTTGGAGCATTTTTATTTTATTTTTTAACATTGAGATTTGAAAATGTCACTTTCTGGGAGAACGGCCCTTATGATGACGAGACAACAAAAATGTTCCTACATTTTATTGGTAAGTCGTTTCCTTTTGATGTAGGGACAAGTATCACACAGACCTAAATCTGCATTTATTCCACCCGGCCTGAATGACGAGGCCAAATTAATCAAACTGTAAATAGATCTGGGCAAACGACGTTTTGACATGAGTTGACATTTTTATCGACTTTATCAAAGCTTACAGGATAATGACGTCTGAAACCTTTGATCGTTCTTACGGTCCAAACAAACAGTATTATGCAAAATATTGGAAGTGAAACCCATGACTGCTAATTTTTGAAATCCTGAAGATCGTGAAAGGTATAAATCGCAAAGCTCAGCTTCATATTTCTTTGATACGATACGAGATGAAGTTGATGTTATTGCTGTTTTTAGCTTCGTGCTGTGGCTTCACTTACGGGGCTGTTTTGAGTTCACAGCAGCATAAGCAGTGCTATCAACACTACAACAACTCTTACCAATAAAGTTATCAAGTGTGAAGCCTCTTTCATGGTCTCTGGCTCTTCTATGGTGGCAAATGCAACATCCAAAGGCATTTCCAGAGCCATAAATGGCGTAAATGCGACGACTAGTGTAGCTAACTCCACTCTCCAAGGTGCCATCGGGAGGGCGAATTCGGGAATGAGTAATTCACACTTTTATATTCAATTCATTAATGAAAATTTGTAATCTTCAATTGATCTTGAATTATTCAATTAACAACATATCAATTTAGTCAAAATTAACAACACCAATAATGGTTTACCTGGTTTTATTTAACGAATAATTATTATTCGTTAAATAAAAACATGTACATTATGATGCCAACAAGCAATTTATAAATTCGGATTTTTTCGTGAGTGGTGTAGGGTGCTAAGTCATCTATCCACCTCCCTTACAAAAGGATTCAAAGGAGAAAGATTGAGACAACCCACAGGATGTAGAAGCAAGCTTCATATAACCTCTTTATACTTCTGTATCGTAATGAACTCGTGGATCACTAACGTTTCTATCGCGGTGCCACCATAGACACTCAATTCAATTCGCAACATAACTAAACAGTTATAACATAACTAAACAATTAGTTCTGTTCATAACACCTTCGCCATAAACGTTATTGATGTGTGAAAAAATTTCGAGAGGTGTTTTTCCTTCCGCAACGAGGAAACGGTTAACGCACTTCGAACTTGGCGGGATTTTGAATCCGCCGGGTCTCACAGTGGGTTATGGTGAGTTATGGTAATTTACAAATAGCGGCGAATGGTGAGTTACTGAGACAGATCGCGAGACAAGTGAGTATTGACTGGCCCCACAGCTTAAGTAGTTTCTAAGTCGATGTGTCCATTTACGTAGGTACGTACGTTGTTACTACGAGAGAGCGCGATATACAATGTCATACGTTCCCTTATATACAACGTATGTCATACGTTCCCTTATATACAACGTATGTCATACGTTCCCTTATATACAACGTATGTCATACGTATGGTCATACGGTCTTCTCGCTCCCGCGGTCTTTTACAAACGCGGCCAGCTTCTCTAAATTCCCTACATTTTCCGGGAAGACTTTTCAACCAGCTGACCATCATTTTCGTTATTCTCCTTTCGAAGAAAAAAAAAAAAGAAAAAAATTGTCGCAAATTCTCCATTCTCCATATATGGAGTTTGAGATAACTGTGGTGGACATGGACGAGTATGCAATGCGATGGAAACAGCGCCGCCAGGGTAAGTACTTTTGACAGTAAGGATAAGTGGACGTTTTTTAAGGAGTTTCGTTAAGGACGTTTGTTCTGATATTATGAAATGATTTACTGTAATTATGATTCTATCTACTTAAATACGAGTATTGTAGTCTCAAGTCCAAGATAACTCAACAATAACTCAAAAATTAATTCGAGTACGACAGTTATAAATGCATACAAGGGTAATCTGATTTATTTGATTCTCGTGTTTATCGCATTTACCTACATTTATTCATGCGTGCACAGCCCACTTGCTAGTGGATTTTTCATAAAAAGTTAATGAATCGGAAGAAATAAGAGTATCAAAAGCTGTCCGATTCGTTCCACGAACTTCTTCGTCGGGCAGCAGTGCCGAACAAACCTCCGGTGTAGCGGTGGAAAGTGCTGGCGATGTTTACCTTGGCTCTTCCGATTTTATTCACGACTGATTTACCGACTGATATCCCAGATTGTGCGAAGCCGTTGACGGTTTCGGCGCCTCCTTTAACTATTCGGTTACCGATGTTAAGGACCTTGTCGCCTCCGTTCGCCACCATGTTTATGCCCGATTGGCTGAGGCCGTTGGCAACATCTAGGCCGACCGAGCCGACGGAAGCTCCCACGTTGACGACGGAGCTGTAACCGGGGAAGTGGACGGTGACTTTCTTTGCCAATCCTGTTGAACGAAAACAAATTACAGAGTATGTAGTTATAATTTGTTAATTTGTTAGTTATATTTGTTGTTATATTAAATATAACTAAGATATTTTGTTACTTATAATAGTTATAATTTGAGACCTTCAGCTTTCGGTAATTATTGAAAACAGGATCAAAATTTGATGGAACATGTTGATGTTACCTAATCCTTGTTGGGCGATTTTAACGCCTCCGTCGATTGCCTTGCGCCCCAGGTGTGCAGTGGAGTTGAGACTATATCGAGCGATTTGACTGGCGCTGTCGCTGGCGTTGGCGACGACATGAGTCGCGAATCTGGTAAGATTACTTGCAAAATCCAAACCTTCTTTCATGAGTTTTGTGTCAGCTGAAACCGAATATATTATAATAGTATACTTATTAGTATATAGGTAGTATATAATATATATATTATATATTATTATATATTATAATATATATATTATATAATATATATATATATGTACGTAAACCCCCGCTAGAGGCGCCTTTTCAAAACGTATTGACGGGCCACTGGCGCCCGCCGCGGGCGCCTCTACCGGTAGCTTGTACACGACATTTAGATGTATCCCCGCGGCAGTGGCTCCCGAGCTGGTAGCCTCTAGCGGGTGCTCCTACGGGTTTGAAGGGGCTAATAGAAGATAATAAACCAAAAACTCTGCAAATTCTTGACACAACGGTTTATTATCTTCCTTGTGCAGATCACCCTTCTGTCTATACCAGACTGTATTGCAAATCGGCACCATACCATATAAAAATTGGGGCTAAAATAAAATAAAAAAATAAAAAAGGGGCTAAAATTCTCGACTAGGTAGGTAGCGAATCTTGAAATCCTGAATATGGGGCTATGATTGAGCCGAAACTGGTTCAAAAAGGGATGGCCTGACTAACAACGAGAGCCCCGGTCACATTCTGAATAGGTTTGCGTCCAAAAATTATTAACCAAAATTCTCGACTAGGTAGGTAGCGAATCTTGAAATCCTGAATATGGGGCTATGATTGTGCCAAAACTGGTTCAAAAAGGGATGGCCTGACTAACAACGAGAGCCCCGGTCACTTTCTGAATAGGTTTGCTTCCAAAAATTATTAACCAAAATTCTCGATTAGGTAGGTAGCGAATCTTGAAATCCTGAATATGGGGCTATGATTGAGCCGAAACTGGTTCAAAAAGGGATGGCCTGACTAACAACGAGAGCCCCGGTCACTTTCTGAATAGGTTTGCGTCCAAAAATTATTAACCAAAATTCTCGACTAGGTAGGTAGCGAATCTTGAAATCCTGAATATGGGGCTATGATTGAGCCGAAACTGGTTCAAAAAGGGATGGCCTGACTAACAACGAGAGCCCCGGTCACTTTCTGAATAGGTTTGCGTCCAAAAATTATTAACCAAAATTCTCGACTAGGTAGGTAGCGAATCTTGAAATCCTGAATATGGGGCTATGATTGAGCCGAAACTGGTTCAAAAAGGGATGGCCTGACTAACAACGAGAGCCCCGGTCACATTCTGAATAGGTTTGCGTCCAAAAATTATTAACCAAAATTCTCGACTAGGTAGGTAGCGAATCTTGAAATCCTGAATATGGGGCTATGATTGTGCCGAAACTGGTTCAAAAAGGGATGGCCTGACTAACAACGAGAGCCCCGGTCACTTTCTGAATAGGTTTGCTTCCAAAAATTATTAACCAAAATTCTCGATTAGGTAGGTAGCAAATCTTGAAATCCTGAATATGGGGCTATGATTGAGCCGAAACTGGTTCAAAAAGGGATGGCCTGACTAACAACGAGAGCCCCGGTCACTTTCTGAATAGGTTTGCGTCCAAAAATTATTTACCAAAATTCTCGACTAGGTAGGTAGCGAATCTTGAAATCCTGAATATGGGGCTATGATTGAGCCGAAACTGGTTCAAAAAGGGATGGCCTGACTAACAACGAGAGCCCCGGTCACTTTCTGAATAGGTTTGCGTCCAAAAATTATTTACCAAAATTCTCGACTAGGTAGGTAGCGAATCTTGAAATCCTGAATATGGGGCTATGATTGTGCCGAAACTGGTTCAAAAAGGGATGGCCTGACTAACAACGAGAGCCCCGGTCACTTTCTGAATAGGTTTGCTTCCAAAAATTATTTTCTAAAATTCTCGAGGAGGTAGGTAGCGAATCTTGAAATTCTGAATATGGGGCTATGGTTAAGCCGAAACGGGTTCAAAAACTCTGCAAATTCTTGACACAACATTTCTTTATCTCCTTTGTACAGATCACCCTTCTGTTTAGATCATTAGGTCTAAATGTCTAGATCCTAAATGTTAGATTTATTGTTATTATGAATTATCACTAACTATTAATAATTTTATCAAGAACCTAGTGAAAATTTTTATAATTTATTGTTAGGTATTAATCATTTGTATTTATTATTAATAATTACAGTGACCATACTTCCCCTTGATCCCCACAACCCGCCCTTGAGGTACATATATATTGTGAAATAAATTGATTGATTGATTATTATTATTATTAATTATGATTAATTAATACGATATAAATCTGAGGTTTTTAATACTACGTCGGTAATAATTTTTCTATAAAAGAAGTACCTACCAACAAACATTCGAAATTACCTTCATTTCCGTAGCACGAAACGCACCTCAGAACAACAAACTCGACATCACTTAAGCCATATGATGTTCCAAAGAGCTTGTTAGTATGAAAATGGACCTGTATTTCAACA
This sequence comes from Stenodema calcarata, assembly GCA_963920205.1. NCBI lineage: Eukaryota > Metazoa > Arthropoda > Insecta > Hemiptera > Miridae > Stenodema > Stenodema calcarata. The sequence goes on from OY986054.1 coordinate 33,586,545, forward strand.
GTTGTGAAAGAATGACGGCTCAAAGGTTGAATCAAACACGAATCAAACGTTGAAAGTGATGTCGAGTTTTTTGTTCTGAAATACGTTTCGTGCTACGGAAATGAAGGTAATTTCGAATGTTTGTTGGTAGGTACTTCTTTTATAGAAAAATTATTACTGACGTAGTATTTAAAACCCCAGAATTGCATTGTATTGATTAATCATAATTAATAATAATTATTATTAATAATAAATACAACTGATTAATACCTAACAATAAAGTATAATAATTTTCACTAGGTACTTGATGAAATTGTTAATAATTAGTGATAATTGATAATAATAATTAATCTAACATTTAGGATCTAGACATTTAGACCTAGTGATCTAGACAGAAGGGTGATCTGTACAAAGAAGATAATGAACCGTTGTGTCAAGAATTTGCCGAGTTTATGAACTTAATGTAAACAGAAGAGAGTGGCGCGCGAGTCAGTCCTCCCGCCCGTGCTAGGTCTCTTGTGCGAAATGGCGGGTGTGCTCTTGCTCGCGTATCCGGGGGAGCAATTATCTATACTATATAATAAAATCGTCTCTGTCTGTCTGTTTTTCTGTCTGTCTGTTTGCCTCATCACCAATTGAGAACGGCTGAACGTAGAATGTTGCGGCTGGTACCATTTGACGCAGAATTTATCTGGGAAGGTTTATGAAAAATCCGCGTTTAAATCAGTCCATCCGTTGAAACGCTATGAATGAAATACTACCTACTAAAAAACGTGTTATAATCACTTCTATGAGGACGTTTATGCTTATAACTTTTGAACGGTTGAACGTAAATCCGATTGTAAGTAGTCTCTGGATTCAGCTCGGCGAGTAGGTACTTTCAAGTGGTACTTCAATCAGGATGTTAGTGGTGATGGGGGGGTGAGAGGGGGAGGGGTGTCTACAGGCATTCAAAACTACTTGACCACTTGGAGTGCAACATTGGGAATTTCCGGAGAATTGTTTAATTCACACCCAAAAGTTTCAGTCATAAATTTACGAAACGCTAACCCCTCTTCAGAACGCAAGTCAATGTTGAAATCTCCACACAGTACAATCGGTAAGTCGTATAGCTTGAGCTCGTCGATGAACAGAAACAAACCCTTGAGTTTGATCGAGTACGGTAGTAGATATCGCTCGAAGAACTTGATTTTATCGTTCAGTGTTGTCCCATTTGAAAGATACGTCGCCACGAATAGTACACGCTTTGTCAGTTGTGTTCAGAAGTCCCTCAAGGGCCCACATACCAAATCTCAGAATCGTGGGATCATTAGGGAAAAAACAGGATTTTAGAGCCACTCAGCTGATCTGGGATCGGTCAGTTGTGTTCAGAAGTCCCTCAAGGGCCTACATACCAAATCTCAGAATCGTGGGATCATTAGGGAAAAAACTGGATTCTAGAGCCACTCAGCTGATCTGGGATCGGTCAGTTGTGTTCAGAAGTCCCTCAAAGGCCCACATACCAAATCTCAGAATCGTGGGATCATTAGGGAAAAAACTGGATTCTAGAGCCACTCAGCTGATCTGGGATCGGTCAGCTGTGTTCAGAAGTCCCTCAAGGGCCCACATACCAAATCTCAGAATCGTGGGATCATTAGGGAAAAAACAGGATTTTAGAGCCACTCAGCTGATCTGGGATCGGTCAGTTGTGTTCAGAAGTCCCTCAAGGGCCTACATACCAAATCTCAGAATCGTGGGATCATTAGGGAAAAAGGGGTACGGTGCTTGTGAAGTGGTCAAGCTTTTCATTATACTTAGCTCCTTAATGAGGAAAAGGGCGGGCGGGGAAAGTGGATATCATAACTTTTTCCGGCCTCTGAAGAATGATATTTGCGAGGCGGGGTGATTTTTACACGGAGTGTTTTTTGGGGGGATAGGTATCTTCTTGTAGACAAGACACATCAAAATTCACATCAAAGTTGGTGGGGGGTGTTGGTTGAAACCATCACAGATAGCTATTTCAATTATTTTACATGAAAGAAACAATAAATGAACGGCTAACACTTCTGTGGGTAAGTCCAGTAGAATAATAAACCCATGTGACAAGGACTTTGCAGCGTTTTTACATACTAATATTTTTTTACAACAAAATTTGTGAGTAATTAGGTAATTTGCGGATTGATAATAAAATAAATAATCCCCAGGGCCAGAGGCTCCCAAGCTCCATACTAACCTGCAAGACAGGAACGAAAAGCTGAGTAGTCTACATTTCACCCATCTAAAAAATTGCCGGTAGCCTCTAGCCGCCGGGTGCCTCTGGCCGGGCAATACGTTTATATATATACATTATAATATATATATTATATAATATATATATATATTATATATATTATATATACTATATAATTTATAATAGTATACTTTGAGTACTAGATTGTTAGATCGTTACATGATTACTAGCCTCACGCTCGCGGTATGAAACACGGGGAAAAGGTATTTGGTCAGGTTTGTACTTACTTCAAGCCTGTATTTATGCTTATTGTCATACGCTGGTTATGGGAATAAATAATTAATTAATTAGTACACGATAGTTGGGGAAATGAGGGACATCAGGCTTTTACTAATAATATGCCCACGCCTGCGCAACACGCCAGCGCGATACGATTATAAAGAAGGGACTGTGGAGATTAGTTGACATAGCCCCTCACCTTAAAATTCTGTTTTAGTTTATGGAACCATTGGAATCGTCCAAAGAAAAAATTTTTTTAACCCCCCTCTACGTAGACCTCGACCCTCGACGAATGGACCTTCAACAAGAGCAATTGTTGACTCAAATCCATCGTGAGAACGAAAAAAAGTTTACTTCATATCGACTCGAGGTGTTTATTTGAGTTCGAATGGACCTTCAACAAGAGCAATTGTCGACTCAAATACATCATGGAAACAAAAAAAACATGACTTCATATCGACTCGAGGTGTTTATTTGAGTTCGAATGGACCTTCAACAAGAGCAATTGTCGACTCAAATTCATCGTGAAAACGAAAAAAAGTCGACTTCATATCGACTCGAGGTGTTTATTTGAGTTGGAATGGACCTTCAACAAGAGCAATTGTTGACTGAAATTCATCGTGAAAACGAAAAAAGTTTACTTCATATCGACTCGAGGTGTTTATTTGAGTTCGAATGGACCTTCAACAAGAGCAATTGTCGACTCAAATTCATCGTGAAAACGAAAAAAAGTTTACTCCATATCGACTCGAGGTGTTTATTTGAGTTCGAATGGACCTTCAACAAGAGCAATTGTCGACTCAAATCCATCGTGAGAACGAAAAAAAGTTGACTTCATATCGACTCGAGGTGTTTATTTGAGTTCGAATGGACCTTCAACAAGAGCAATTGTTGACTCAAATCCATCGTGAGAACGAAAAAAAGTTTACTTCATATCGACTCGAGGTGTTTATTTGAGTTCGAATGGACCTTCAACAAGAGCAATTGTCGGCTCAAATTCATCGTGAAAACGAAAAAAAGTCGACTTCATATCGACTCGAGGTGTTTATTTGAGTTCGAATGGACCTTCAACAAGAGCAATTGTTGACTGAAATTCATCGTGAAAACGAAAAAAGTTTACTCCATATCGACTCGAGGTGTTTATTTGAGTTCGAATGGACCTTCAAGAAGAGCAATTGTCGACTCAAATTCATCGTGAAAACGAAAAAAAGTTTACTCCATATCGACTCGAGGTGTTTATTTGAGTTCGAATGGACCTTCAACAAGAGCAATTGTCGACTCAAATCCATCGTGAGAACGAAAAAAAGTTGACTCCATATCGACTCGAGGTGTTTAGTTGAGTTCGAATGGACCTTGAACAAGAGCAATTGTTGACTCAAATCCATCGTGAGAACGAAAAAAAATTGACTTCATATCGACTCGAGGTGTTTATTTGAGTTCGAATGGACCTTCAACAAGAGCAATTGTTGACTCAAATACATCGTGAGAACGAAAAAAAGTTGACTTCATATCGACTCGAGGTGTTTATTTGAGTTCGAATGGACCTTCACCAAGGGCAATAATTGAGTCAACAATTATTGTTGACTCAATTCCATCGTGAGAACGAAAAAAACTTGACTTCATATCGACTCGAGGTGTTTATTTGAGTTCGAATGGACCTTCAACAGGAGCAATTGTTGACTCAAATACATCGTGAGAACGAAAAAAAGTTGACTTCATATCGACTCAAGGTGTTTATTTGAGTTCGAATGGACCTTCACCAAGAGCAATAATTGAGTCAACAATTATTGTTGACTCAAATCCATCGTGAGAGCGAAAAAAAAATTACTTCATATCGACTCGAGGTGTTTATTTGAGTTGGAATGGACCTTCAACAAGAGCAATTGTCGACTCAAATTCATCGTGAAAACGAAAAAAAAATTTAATTCATAACGACTCGAGGTGTTTATTTGAGTTGGAATGGACTCCAACAAGAGCAATTGTCGACTCAAATCCATCGTGAGAACGAAAACAAGTTGACTCCAGATCGACTCGAGGTGTTTAATTGAGTTCGAATGGACCTTCAACAAGAGCAATTGTCGACTCAAATACATCGCGAAAACGAAAAAAAGTTGACTTCATATTGACTCGAGGTGTTTATTTGAGTTCGAATGGACCTTCAACAAGAGCAATTGTCGACTCAAATACATCATGGAAACGAAAAAAACATGACTTCATATCGACTCGAGGTGTTTATTTGAGTTCGAATGGACCTTCAACAAGAGCATATGTCGACTCAAATACATCGTGAAAACGAAAAAAAGTTGACTTCATATTGACTCGAGGTGTTTATTTGAGTTCGAATGGACCTTTAAGAAGAGCAATTGTCGACTCAAATACATCATGAAAACGAAAAAAACATGACTTCATATCGACTCGAGGTGTTTATTTGAGTTCGAATGGACCTTCAACAAGAGCATATGTCGACTCAAATACATCGAGAAAACGAAAAAAAGTTGACTTCATATCGACTCGAGGTGTTTATTTGAGTTCGAATGGACCTTCAACAAGAGCAATTGTCGACTCAAATACATCGTGAAAACGAAAAAACATGACTTCATATCGACTCGAGGTGTTTATTTGAGTTCGAATGGACCTTCAACAAGAGCAATTGTCGACTCAAATTCATCGTGAAAACGAAAAAAAGTTGACTTCATATCGACTCGAGGTGTTTATTTGAGTTGGAATGGACCTTCAACAAGAGCAATTGTCGACTCAAATTCATCGTGAAAACGAAAAAAAGTTTACTTCATATCGGCTCGAGGTGTTTATTTGAGTTCGAATGGACCTTCAACAAGAGCAATAATTATTGTTGACTCAAATCCATCGTGAGAACGAAAAAAAGTTGACTTCATATCGACTCGAGGTGTTTATTTGAGTTCGAATGGACCTTCACCAAGAGCAATTGTTGACTCATATCCATCGTGAGAACGAAAAAAAGTTTACTTCATATCGACTCGAGGTGTTTATTTGAGTTCGAATGGACCTTCAACAAGAGCAATTGTCGACTCAAATTCATCGTGAAAACGAAAAAAAGTTTACTTCATATCGACTCGAGGTGTTTATTTGAGTTCGAATGGACCTTCACCAAGAGCAATTGTTGACTCATATCCATCGTGAGAACGAAAAAAAGTTTACTTCATATCGACTCGAGGTGTTTATTTGAGTTGGAATGGACCTTCAACAAGAGCAATTGTCGACTCAAATTCATCGTGAAAACGAAAAAAAGTTTACTTCATATCGACTCGAGGTGTTTATTTGAGTTGGAATGGACTCCAACAAGAGCAATTGTCGACTCAAATCCATCGTGAGAACGAAAACAAGTTGACTCCAGATCGACTCGAGGTGTTAATTGATTTCGAATGGACCTTCAACAAGAGCAATTGTCGACTCAAATACATCATGGAAACGAAAAAAACATGACTTCATATCGACTCGAGGTGTTTATTTGAGTTCGAATGGACCATCAACAAGAGCATATGTCGACTCAAATACATCGTGAAAACGAAAAAAAGTTGACTTCATATTGACTCGAGGTGTTTATTTGAGTTCGAATGGACCTTTAAGAAGAGCAATTGTCGACTCAAATACATCATGAAAACGAAAAAAACATGACTTCATATCGACTCGAGGTGTTTATTTGAGTTCGAATGGACCATCAACAAGAGCATATGTCGACTCAAATACATCGTGAAAACGAAAAAAAGTTGACTTCATATTGACTCGAGGTGTTTATTTGAGTTCGAATGGACCTTCAACAAGAGCAATTGTCGGCTCAAATTCATCGTGAAAACGAAAAAAAGTCGACTTCATATCGACTCGAGGTGTTTATTTGAGTTGGAATGGACCTTCAACAAGAGCAATTGTCGACTCAAATTCATCGTGAAAACGAAAAAAAGTTTACTTCATATCGACTCGAGGTGTTTATTTGAGTTGGAATGGACTCCAACAAGAGCAATTGTCGACTCAAATCCATCGTGAGAACGAAAACAAGTTGACTCCAGATCGACTCGAGGTGTTAATTGATTTCGAATGGACCTTCAACAAGAGCAATTGTCGACTCAAATACATCATGGAAACGAAAAAAACATGACTTCATATCGACTCGAGGTGTTTATTTGAGTTCGAATGGACCATCAACAAGAGAATATGTCGACTCAAATACATCGTGAAAACGAAAAAAAGTTGACTTCATATTGACCCGAGGTGTTTATTTGAGTTCGAATGGACCTTTAAGAAGAGCAATTGTCGACTCAAATACATCATGAAAACGAAAAAAACATGACTTCATATCGACTCGAGGTGTTTATTTGAGTTCGAATGGACCATCAACAAGAGCATATGTCGACTCAAATACATCGTGAAAACGAAAAAAAGTTTACTTCATATCGACTCGAGGTGTTTATTTGAGTTCGAATGGACCTTCAACAAGAGCAATTGTCGGCTCAAATTCATCGTGAAAACGAAAAAAAGTCGACTTCATATCGACTCGAGGTGTTTATTTGAGTTGGAATGGACCTTCAACAAGAGCAATTGTCGACTCAAATTCATCGTGAAAACGAAAAAAAGTTTACTTCATATCGACTCGAGGTGTTTATTTGAGTTGGAATGGACTCCAACAAGAGCAATTGTCGACTCAAATCCATCGTGAGAACGAAAACAAGTTGACTCCAGATCGACTCGAGGTGTTAATTGATTTCGAATGGACCTTCAACAAGAGCAATTGTCGACTCAAATACATCATGGAAACGAAAAAAACATGACTTCATATCGACTCGAGGTGTTTATTTGAGTTCGAATGGACCATCAACAAGAGCATATGTCGACTCAAATACATCGTGAAAACGAAAAAAAGTTGACTTCATATTGACTCGAGGTGTTTATTTGAGTTCGAATGGACCTTTAAGAAGAGCAATTGTCGACTCAAATACATCATGAAAACGAAAAAAACATGACTTCATATCGACTCGAGGTGTTTATTTGAGTTCGAATGGACCATCAACAAGAGCATATGTCGACTCAAATACATCGTGAAAACGAAAAAAAGTTGACTTCATATTGACTCGAGGTGTTTATTTGAGTTCGAATGGACCTTCAATAAGAGCAATTGTCGGCTCAAATTCATCGTGAAAACGAAAAAAAGTCGACTTCATATCGACTCGAGGTGTTTATTTGAGTTCGAATGGACCTTCAACAAGAGCAATTGTTGACTGAAATTCATCGTGAAAACGAAAAAAGTTTACTCCATATCGACTCGAGGTGTTTATTTGAGTTCGAATGGACCTTCAAGAAGAGCAATTGTCGACTCAAATTCATCGTGAAAACGAAAAAAAGTTTACTCCATATCGACTCGAGGTGTTTATTTGAGTTCGAATGGACCTTCAACAAGAGCAATTGTCGACTCAAATCCATCGTGAGAACGAAAAAAAGTTGACTCCATATCGACTCGAGGTGTTTAGTTGAGTTCGAATGGACCTTGAACAAGAGCAATTGTTGACTCAAATCCATCGTGAGAACGAAAAAAAGTTGACTTCATATCGACTCGAGGTGTTTATTTGAGTTCGAATGGACCTTCAACAAGAGCAATTGTTGACTCAAATACATCGTGAGAACGAAAAAAAGTTGACTTCATATCGACTCGAGGTGTTTATTTGAGTTCGAATGGACCTTCACCAAGGGCAATAATTGAGTCAACAATTATTGTTGACTCAATTCCATCGTGAGAACGAAAAAAAGTTGACTTCATATCGACTCGAGGTGTTTATTTGAGTTCGAATGGACCTTCAACAGGAGCAATTGTTGACTCAAATACATCGTGAGAACGAAAAAAAGTTGACTTCATATCGACTCAAGGTGTTTATTTGAGTTCGAATGGACCTTCACCAAGAGCAATAATTGAGTCAACAATTATTGTTGACTCAAATCCATCGTGAGAGCGAAAAAAAATTACTTCATATCGACTCGAGGTGTTTATTTGAGTTGGAATGGACCTTCAACAAGAGCAATTGTCGACTCAAATTCATCGTGAAAACGAAAAAAAGTTTAATTCATAACGACTCGAGGTGTTTATTTGAGTTGGAATGGACTCCAACAAGAGCAATTGTCGACTCAAATCCATCGTGAGAACGAAAACAAGTTGACTCCAGATCGACTCGAGGTGTTTAATTGAGTTCGAATGGACCTTCAACGAGAGCAATTGTCGACTCAAATACATCGCGAAAACGAAAAAAAGTTGACTTCATATTGACTCGAGGTGTTTATTTGAGTTCGAATGGACCTTCAACAAGAGCAATTGTCGACTCAAATACATCATGGAAACGAAAAAAACATGACTTCATATCGACTCGAGGTGTTTATTTGAGTTCGAATGGACCTTCAACAAGAGCATATGTCGACTCAAATACATCGTGAAAACGAAAAAAAGTTGACTTCATATTGACTCGAGGTGTTTATTTGAGTTCGAATGGACCTTTAAGAAGAGCAATTGTCGACTCAAATACATCATGAAAACGAAAAAAACATGACTTCATATCGACTCGAGGTGTTTATTTGAGTTCGAATGGACCTTCAACAAGAGCATAATATGAACATATTATGTCGACTCAAATACATCGACAAAACGAAAAAAAGTTGACTTCATATCGACTCGAGGTGTTTATTTGAGTTCGAATGGACCTTCAACAAGAGCAATTGTCGACTCAAATTCATCGTGAAAACGAAAAAAAGTTGACTTCATATCGACTCGAGGTGTTTATTTGAGTTGGAATGGACCTTCAACAAGAGCAATTGTCGACTCAAATTCATCGTGAAAACGAAAAAAAGTTTACTTCATATCGGCTCGAGGTGTTTATTTGAGTTCGAATGGACCTTCAACAAGAGCAATAATTATTGTTGACTCAAATCCATCGTGAGAACGAAAAAAAGTTGACTTCATATCGAATCGAGGTGTTAATTTGAGTTCGAATGGACCTTCACCAAGAGCAATTGTTGACTCATATCCATCGTGAGAACGAAATAAAGTTTACTTCATATCGACTCGAGGTGTTTATTTGAGTTCGAATGGACCTTCAACAAGAGCAATTGTCGACTCAAATTCATCGTGAAAACGAAAAAAAGTTTACTTCATATCGACTCGAGGTGTTTATTTGAGTTCGAATGGACCTTCACCAAGAGCAATTGTTGACTCATATCCATCGTGAGAACGAAAAAAAGTTTACTTCATATCGACTCGAGGTGTTTATTTGAGTTGGAATGGACCTTCAACAAGAGCAATTGTCGACTCAAATTCATCGTGAAAACGAAAAAAAGTTTACTTCATATCGACTCGAGGTGTTTATTTGAGTTGGAATGGACTCCAACAAGAGCAATTGTCGACTCAAATCCATCGTGAGAACGAAAACAAGTTGACTCCAGATCGACTCGAGGTGTTAATTGATTTCGAATGGACCTTCAACAAGAGCAATTGTCGACTCAAATACATCATGGAAACGAAAAAAACATGACTTCATATCGACTCGAGGTGTTTATTTGAGTTCGAATGGACCATCAACAAGAGCATATGTCGACTCAAATACATCGTGAAAACGAAAAAAAGTTGACTTCATATTGACTCGAGGTGTTTATTTGAGTTCGAATGGACCTTTAAGAAGAGCAATTGTCGACTCAAATACATCATGAAAACGAAAAAAACATGACTTCATATCGACTCGAGGTGTTTATTTGAGTTCGAGTGGACCTTCAACAGAGCATATGTCGACTCAAATACATTGAGAAAACGAAAAAAAGTTGACTTCATATCGACTCGAGGTGTTTATTTGAGTTCGAATGGACCTTCAACAAGAGCAATTGTCGACTCAAATACATCGTGAAAACGAAAAAACGTTGACTTCATATTGACTCGAGGTGTTTATTTGAGTTCGAATGGACCTTCAACAAGAGCAATTGTCGACTCAAATACATCATGAAAACTAAAACAACATGACTTCATATCGACTCGAGGTGTTTATTTGAGTTCGAATGGACCTTCAACAAGAGGAATTGTCGACTCAAATTCATCGTTAAAACGAAAAAAAGTTTACTTCATATCGACTCGAGGTGTTTATTTGAGTTGGAATGGACTCCAACAAGAGCAATTGTCGACTCAAATCCATCGTGAGAACGAAAACAAGTTGACTCCAGATCGACTCGAGGTGTTAATTGATTTCGAATGGACCTTCAACAAGAGCAATTGTCGACTCAAATACATCGCGAAAACGAAAAAAAGTTGACTTCATATTGACTCGAGGTGTTTATTAGAGTTCGAATGGACCTTCAACAAGAGCAATTGTCGACTCAAATACATCATGGAAACGAAAAAAACATGACTTCATATCGACTCGAGGTGTTTATTTGAGTTCGAATGGACCATCAACAAGAGCATATGTCGACTCAAATACATCGTGAAAACGAAAAAAAGTTGACTTCATATTGACTCGAGGTGTTTATTTGAGTTCGAATGGACCTTGAACAAGAGCAATTGTTGACTCAAATCCATCGTGAGAACGAAAAAAAGTTTACTCCATATCGACTCGAGGTGTTTATTTGAGTTCGAATGGACCTTCAACAAGAGCAATTGTCGACTCAAATCCATCGTGAGAACGAAAAAAAGTTGACTCCATATCGACTCGAGGTGTTTAGTTGAGTTCGAATGGACCTTGAACAAGAGCAATTGTTGACTCAAATCCATCGTGAGAACGAAAAAAAGTTGACTTCATATCGACTCGAGGTGTTTATTTGAGTTCGAATGGACCTTCAACAAGAGCAATTGTTGACTCAAATACATCGTGAGAACGAAAAAAAGTTGACTTCATATCGACTCGAGGTGTTTATTTGAGTTCGAATGGACCTTCACCAAGGGCAATAATTGAGTCAACAATTATTGTTGACTCAATTCCATCGTGAGAACGAAAAAAAGTTGACTTCATATCGACTCGAGGTGTTTATTTGAGTTCGAATGGACCTTCAACAGGAGCAATTGTTGACTCAAATACATCGTGAGAACGAAAAAAAGTTGACTTCATATCGACTCAAGGTGTTTATTTGAGTTCGAATGGACCTTCACCAAGAGCAATAATTGAGTCAACAATTATTGTTGACTCAAATCCATCGTGAGAGCGAAAAAAAATTACTTCATATCGACTCGAGGTGTTTATTTGAGTTGGAATGGACCTTCAACAAGAGCAATTGTCGACTCAAATTCATCGTGAAAACGAAAAAAAGTTTAATTCATAACGACTCGAGGTGTTTATTTGAGTTGGAATGGACTCCAACAAGAGCAATTGTCGACTCAAATCCATCGTGAGAACGAAAACAAGTTGACTCCAGATCGACTCGAGGTGTTTAATTGAGTTCGAATGGACCTTCAACGAGAGCAATTGTCGACTCAAATACATCGCGAAAACGAAAAAAAGTTGACTTCATATTGACTCGAGGTGTTTATTTGAGTTCGAATGGACCTTCAACAAGAGCAATTGTCGACTCAAATACATCATGGAAACGAAAAAAACATGACTTCATATCGACTCGAGGTGTTTATTTGAGTTCGAATGGACCTTCAACAAGAGCATATGTCGACTCAAATACATCGTGAAAACGAAAAAAAGTTGACTTCATATTGACTCGAGGTGTTTATTTGAGTTCGAATGGACCTTTAAGAAGAGCAATTGTCGACTCAAATACATCATGAAAACGAAAAAAACATGACTTCATATCGACTCGAGGTGTTTATTTGAGTTCGAATGGACCTTCAACAAGAGCATAATATGAACATATTATGTCGACTCAAATACATCGACAAAACGAAAAAAAGTTGACTTCATATCGACTCGAGGTGTTTATTTGAGTTCGAATGGACCTTCAACAAGAGCAATTGTCGACTCAAATACATCGTGAAAACGAAAAAACATGACTTCATATCGACTCGAGGTGTTTATTTGAGTTCGAATGGACCTTCAACAGGAGCAATTGTTGACTCAAATACATCGTGAGAACGAAAAAAAGTTGACTTCATATCGACTCAAGGTGTTTATTTGAGTTCGAATGGACCTTCACCAAGAGCAATAATTGAGTCAACAATTATTGTTGACTCAAATCCATCGTGAGAGCGAAAAAAAATTACTTCATATCGACTCGAGGTGTTTATTTGAGTTGGAATGGACCTTCAACAAGAGCAATTGTCGACTCAAATTCATCGTGAAAACGAAAAAAAGTTTAATTCATAACGACTCGAGGTGTTTATTTGAGTTGGAATGGACTCCAACAAGAGCAATTGTCGACTCAAATCCATCGTGAGAACGAAAACAAGTTGACTCCAGATCGACTCGAGGTGTTTAATTGAGTTCGAATGGACCTTCAACGAGAGCAATTGTCGACTCAAATACATCGCGAAAACGAAAAAAAGTTGACTTCATATTGACTCGAGGTGTTTATTTGAGTTCGAATGGACCTTCAACAAGAGCAATTGTCGACTCAAATACATCATGGAAACGAAAAAAACATGACTTCATATCGACTCGAGGTGTTTATTTGAGTTCGAATGGACCTTCAACAAGAGCATATGTCGACTCAAATACATCGTGAAAACGAAAAAAAGTTGACTTCATATTGACTCGAGGTGTTTATTTGAGTTCGAATGGACCTTTAAGAAGAGCAATTGTCGACTCAAATACATCATGAAAACGAAAAAAACATGACTTCATATCGACTCGAGGTGTTTATTTGAGTTCGAATGGACCTTCAACAAGAGCATAATATGAACATATTATGTCGACTCAAATACATCGACAAAACGAAAAAAAGTTGACTTCATATCGACTCGAGGTGTTTATTTGAGTTCGAATGGACCTTCAACAAGAGCAATTGTCGACTCAAATACATCGTGAAAACGAAAAAACATGACTTCATATCGACTCGAGGTGTTTATTTGAGTTCGAATGGACCTTCAACAAGAGCAATTGTCGACTCAAATTCATCGTGAAAACGAAAAAAAGTTGACTTCATATCGACTCGAGGTGTTTATTTGAGTTGGAATGGACCTTCAACAAGAGCAATTGTCGACTCAAATTCATCGTGAAAACGAAAAAAAGTTTACTTCATATCGGCTCGAGGTGTTTATTTGAGTTCGAATGGACCTTCAACAAGAGCAATAATTATTGTTGACTCAAATCCATCGTGAGAACGAAAAAAAGTTGACTTCATATCGAATCGAGGTGTTAATTTGAGTTCGAATGGACCTTCACCAAGAGCAATTGTTGACTCATATCCATCGTGAGAACGAAAAAAAGTTTACTTCATATCGACTCGAGGTGTTTATTTGAGTTCGAATGGACCTTCAACAAGAGCAATTGTCGACTCAAATTCATCGTGAAAACGAAAAAAAGTTTACTTCATATCGACTCGAGGTGTTTATTTGAGTTCGAATGGACCTTCAACAAGAGCAATTGTCGACTCAAATTCATCGTGAAAACGAAAAAAAGTTTACTTCATATCGACTCGAGGTGTTTATTTGAGTTGGAATGGACTCCAACAAGAGCAATTGTCGACTCAAATCCATCGTGAGAACGAAAACAAGTTGACTCCAGATCGACTCGAGGTGTTAATTGATTTCGAATGGACCTTCAACAAGAGCAATTGTCGACTCAAATACATCGCGAAAACGAAAAAAACATGACTTCATATCGACTCGAGGTGTTTATTTGAGTTCGAATGGACCATCAACAAGAGCATATGTCGACTCAAATACATCGTGAAAACGAAAAAAAGTTGACTTCATATTGACTCGAGGTGTTTATTTGAGTTCGAATGGACCTTTAAGAAGAGCAATTGTCGACTCAAATACATCATGAAAACGAAAAAAACATGACTTCATATCGACTCGAGGTGTTTATTTGAGTTCGAGTGGACCTTCAACAGAGCATATGTCGACTCAAATACATTGAGAAAACGAAAAAAAGTTGACTTCATATCGACTCGAGGTGTTTATTTGAGTTCGAATGGACCTTCAACAAGAGCAATTGTTGACTCAAATACATCGTGAGAACGAAAAAAAGTTCACTTCATATCGACTCGAGGTGTTTATTTGAGTTCGAATGGACCTTCACCAAGGGCAATAATTGAGTCAACAATTATTGTTGACTCAATTCCATCGTGAGAACGAAAAAAAGTTGACTTCATATCGACTCGAGGTGTTTATTTGAGTTCAAATGGACCTTCAACAGGAGCAATTGTTGACTCAAATACATCGTGAGAACGAAAAAAAGTTGACTTCATATCGACTCAAGGTGTTTATTTGAGTTCGAATGGACCTTCAACAAGAGCAATTGTCGACTCAAATCCATCGTGAGAACGAAAAAAAGTTGACTTCATATCGACTCGAGGTGTTTATTTGAGTTCGAATGGACCTTCAACAAGAGCAATTGTTGACTCAAATCCATCGTGAGAACGAAAAAAAGTTTACTTCATATCGACTCGAGGTGTTTATTTGAGTTCGAATGGACCTTCAACAAGAGCAATTGTCGGCTCAAATTCATCGTGAAAACGAAAAAAAGTCGACTTCATATCGACTCGAGGTGTTTATTTGAGTTCGAATGGACCTTCAACAAGAGCAATTGTTGACTGAAATTCATCGTGAAAACGAAAAAAGTTTACTCCATATCGACTCGAGGTGTTTATTTGAGTTCGAATGGACCTTCAAGAAGAGCAATTGTCGACTCAAATTCATCGTGAAAACGAAAAAAAGTTTACTCCATATCGACTCGAGGTGTTTATTTGAGTTCGAATGGACCTTCAACAAGAGCAATTGTCGACTCAAATCCATCGTGAGAACGAAAAAAAGTTGACTCCATATCGACTCGAGGTGTTTAGTTGAGTTCGAATGGACCTTGAACAAGAGCAATTGTTGACTCAAATCCATCGTGAGAACGAAAAAAAATTGACTTCATATCGACTCGAGGTGTTTATTTGAGTTCGAATGGACCTTCAACAAGAGCAATTGTTGACTCAAATACATCGTGAGAACGAAAAAAAGTTGACTTCATATCGACTCGAGGTGTTTATTTGAGTTCGAATGGACCTTCACCAAGGGCAATAATTGAGTCAACAATTATTGTTGACTCAATTCCATCGTGAGAACGAAAAAAACTTGACTTCATATCGACTCGAGGTGTTTATTTGAGTTCGAATGGACCTTCAACAGGAGCAATTGTTGACTCAAATACATCGTGAGAACGAAAAAAAGTTGACTTCATATCGACTCAAGGTGTTTATTTGAGTTCGAATGGACCTTCACCAAGAGCAATAATTGAGTCAACAATTATTGTTGACTCAAATCCATCGTGAGAGCGAAAAAAAAATTACTTCATATCGACTCGAGGTGTTTATTTGAGTTGGAATGGACCTTCAACAAGAGCAATTGTCGACTCAAATTCATCGTGAAAACGAAAAAAAGTTTAATTCATTACGACTCGAGGTGTTTATTTGAGTTGGAATGGACTCCAACAAGAGCAATTGTCGACTCAAATCCATCGTGAGAACGAAAACAAGTTGACTCCAGATCGACTCGAGGTGTTTAATTGAGTTCGAATGGACCTTCAACAAGAGCAATTGTCGACTCAAATACATCGCGAAAACGAAAAAAAGTTGACTTCATATTGACTCGAGGTGTTTATTTGAGTTCGAATGGACCTTCAACAAGAGCAATTGTCGACTCAAATACATCATGGAAACGTAAAAAACATGACTTCATATCGACTCGAGGTGTTTATTTGAGTTCGAATGGACCTTCAACAAGAGCATATGTCGACTCAAATACATCGTGAAAACGAAAAAAAGTTGACTTCATATTGACTCGAGGTGTTTATTTGAGTTCGAATGGACCTTTAAGAAGAGCAATTGTCGACTCAAATACATCATGAAAACGAAAAAAACATGACTTCATATCGACTCGAGGTGTTTATTTGAGTTCGAATGGACCTTCAACAAGAGCATATGTCGACTCAAATACATCGAGAAAACGAAAAAAAGTTGACTTCATATCGACTCGAGGTGTTTATTTGAGTTCGAATGGACCTTCAACAAGAGCAATTGTCGACTCAAATACATCGTGAAAACGAAAAAACATGACTTCATATCGACTCGAGGTGTTTATTTGAGTTCGAATGGACCTTCAACAAGAGCAATTGTCGACTCAAATTCATCGTGAAAACGAAAAAAAGTTGACTTCATATCGACTCGAGGTGTTTATTTGAGTTGGAATGGACCTTCAACAAGAGCAATTGTCGACTCAAATTCATCGTGAAAACGAAAAAAAGTTTACTTCATATCGGCTCGAGGTGTTTATTTGAGTTCGAATGGACCTTCAACAAGAGCAATAATTATTGTTGACTCAAATCCATCGTGAGAACGAAAAAAAGTTGACTTCATATCGACTCGAGGTGTTTATTTGAGTTCGAATGGACCTTCACCAAGAGCAATTGTTGACTCATATCCATCGTGAGAACGAAAAAAAGTTTACTTCATATCGACTCGAGGTGTTTATTTGAGTTCGAATGGACCTTCAACAAGAGCAATTGTCGACTCAAATTCATCGTGAAAACGAAAAAAAGTTTACTTCATATCGACTCGAGGTGTTTATTTGAGTTGGAATGGACTCCAACAAGAGCAATTGTCGACTCAAATCCATCGTGAGAACGAAAACAAGTTGACTCCAGATCGACTCGAGGTGTTAATTGATTTCGAATGGACCTTCAACAAGAGCAATTGTCGACTCAAATACATCATGGAAACGAAAAAAACATGTATCATATCGACTCGAGGTGTTTATTTGAGTTCGAATGGACCATCAACAAGAGCATATGTCGACTCAAATACATCGTGAAAACGAAAAAAAGTTGACTTCATATTGACTCGAGGTGTTTATTTGAGTTCGAATGGACCTTTAAGAAGAGCAATTGTCGACTCAAATACATCATGAAAACGAAAAAAACATGACTTCATATCGACTCGAGGTGTTTATTTGAGTTCGAATGGACCATCAACAAGAGCATATGTCGACTCAAATACATCGTGAAAACGAAAAAAAGTTGACTTCATATTGACTCGAGGTGTTTATTTGAGTTCGAATGGACCTTCAACAAGAGCAATTGTCGGCTCAAATTCATCGTGAAAACGAAAAAAAGTCGACTTCATATCGACTCGAGGTGTTTATTTGAGTTGGAATGGACCTTCAACAAGAGCAATTGTCGACTCAAATTCATCGTGAAAACGAAAAAAAGTTTACTTCATATCGACTCGAGGTGTTTATTTGAGTTGGAATGGACTCCAACAAGAGCAATTGTCGACTCAAATCCATCGTGAGAACGAAAACAAGTTGACTCCAGATCGACTCGAGGTGTTAATTGATTTCGAATGGACCTTCAACAAGAGCAATTGTCGACTCAAATACATCATGGAAACGAAAAAAACATGACTTCATATCGACTCGAGGTGTTTATTTGAGTTCGAATGGACCATCAACAAGAGAATATGTCGACTCAAATACATCGTGAAAACGAAAAAAAGTTGACTTCATATTGACCCGAGGTGTTTATTTGAGTTCGAATGGACCTTTAAGAAGAGCAATTGTCGACTCAAATACATCATGAAAACGAAAAAAACATGACTTCATATCGACTCGAGGTGTTTATTTGAGTTCGAATGGACCATCAACAAGAGCATATGTCGACTCAAATACATCGTGAAAACGAAAAAAAGTTGACTTCATATTGACTCGAGGTGTTTATTTGAGTTCGAATGGACCTTCAACAAGAGCAATTGTCGGCTCAAATTCATCGTGAAAACGAAAAAAAGTCGACTTCATATCGACTCGAGGTGTTTATTTGAGTTGGAATGGACCTTCAACAAGAGCAATTGTCGACTCAAATTCATCGTGAAAACGAAAAAAAGTTTACTTCATATCGACTCGAGGTGTTTATTTGAGTTGGAATGGACTCCAACAAGAGCAATTGTCGACTCAAATCCATCGTGAGAACGAAAACAAGTCGACTTCATATCGACTCGAGGTGTTTATTTGAGTTCGAATGGACCTTTAAGAAGAGCAATTGTCGACTCAAATACATCATGAAAACGAAAAAAACATGACTTCATATCGACTCGAGGTGTTTATTTGAGTTCGAATGGACCATCAACAAGAGCATATGTCGACTCAAATACATCGTGAAAACGAAAAAAAGTTGACTTCATATTGACTCGAGGTGTTTATTTGAGTTCGAATGGACCTTCAATAAGAGCAATTGTCGGCTCAAATTCATCGTGAAAACGAAAAAAAGTCGACTTCATATCGACTCGGGGTGTTTATTTGAGTTCGAATGGACCTTCAACAAGAGCAATTGTTGACTGAAATTCATCGTGAAAACGAAAAAAGTTTACTCCATATCGACTCGAGGTGTTTATTTGAGTTCGAATGGACCTTCAAGAAGAGCAATTGTCGACTCAAATTCATCGTGAAAACGAAAAAAAGTTTACTCCATATCGACTCGAGGTGTTTATTTGAGTTCGAATGGACCTTCAACAAGAGCAATTGTCGACTCAAATCCATCGTGAGAACGAAAAAAAGTTGACTCCATATCGACTCGAGGTGTTTAGTTGAGTTCGAATGGACCTTGAACAAGAGCAATTGTTGACTCAAATCCATCGTGAGAACGAAAAAAAGTTGACTTCATATCGACTCGAGGTGTTTATTTGAGTTCGAATGGACCTTCAACAAGAGCAATTGTTGACTCAAATACATCGTGAGAACGAAAAAAAGTTGACTTCATATCGACTCGAGGTGTTTATTTGAGTTCGAATGGACCTTCACCAAGGGCAATAATTGAGTCAACAATTATTGTTGACTCAATTCCATCGTGAGAACGAAAAAAAGTTGACTTCATATCGACTCGAGGTGTTTATTTGAGTTCGAATGGACCTTCAACAGGAGCAATTGTTGACTCAAATACATCGTGAGAACGAAAAAAAGTTGACTTCATATCGACTCAAGGTGTTTATTTGAGTTCGAATGGACCTTCACCAAGAGCAATAATTGAGTCAACAATTATTGTTGACTCAAATCCATCGTGAGAGCGAAAAAAAAATTACTTCATATCGACTCGAGGTGTTTATTTGAGTTGGAATGGACCTTCAACAAGAGCAATTGTCGACTCAAATTCATCGTGAAAACGAAAAAAAGTTTAATTCATAACGACTCGAGGTGTTTATTTGAGTTGGAATGGACTCCAACAAGAGCAATTGTCGACTCAAATCCATCGTGAGAACGAAAACAAGTTGACTCCAGATCGACTCGAGGTGTTTAATTGAGTTCGAATGGACCTTCAACGAGAGCAATTGTCGACTCAAATACATCGCGAAAACGAAAAAAAGTTAACTTCATATTGACTCGAGGTGTTTATTTGAGTTCGAATGGACCTTCAACAAGAGCAATTGTCGACTCAAATACATCATGGAAACGAAAAAAACATGACTTCATATCGACTCGAGGTGTTTATTTGAGTTCGAATGGACCTTCAACAAGAGCATATGTCGACTCAAATACATCGTGAAAACGAAAAAAAGTTGACTTCATATTGACTCGAGGTGTTTATTTGAGTTCGAATGGACCTTTAAGAAGAGCAATTGTCGACTCAAATACATCATGAAAACGAAAAAAACATGACTTCATATCGACTCGAGGTGTTTATTTGAGTTCGAATGGACCTTCAACAAGAGCATATGTCGACTCAAATACATCGAGAAAACGAAAAAAAGTTGACTTCATATCGACTCGAGGTGTTTATTTGAGTTCGAATGGACCTTCAACAAGAGCAATTGTCGACTCAAATACATCGTGAAAACGAAAAAACATGACTTCATATCGACTCGAGGTGTTTATTTGAGTTCGAATGGACCTTCAACAAGAGCAATTGTCGACTCAAATTCATCGTGAAAACGAAAAAAAGTTGACTTCATATCGACTCGAGGTGTTTATTTGAGTTGGAATGGACCTTCAACAAGAGCAATTGTCGACTCAAATTCATCGTGAAAACGAAAAAAAGTTTACTTCATATCGGCTCGAGGTGTTTATTTGAGTTCGAATGGACCTTCAGCAAGGGCAATAATTGAGTCAACAATTATTGTTGACTCAATTCCATCGTGAGAACGAAAAAAAGTTGACTTCATATCGACTCGAGGTGTTTATTTGAGTTCGAATGGACCTTCAACAGGAGCAATTGTTGACTCAAATACATCGTGAGAACGAAAAAAAGTTGACTTCATATCGACTCAAGGTGTTTAATATAGTTCGAATGGACCTTCACCAAGAGCAATAATTGAGTCAACAATTATTGTTGACTCAAATCCATCGTGAGAGCGAAAAAAAAATTACTTCATATCGACTCGAGGTGTTTATTTGAGTTGGAATGGACCTTCAACAAGAGCAATTGTCGACTCAAATTCATCGTGAAAACGAAAAAAAGTTTAATTCATAACGACTCGAGGTGTTTATTTGAGTTGGAATGGACTCCAACAAGAGCAATTGTCGACTCAAATCCATCGTGAGAACGAAAACAAGTTGACTCCAGATCGACTCGAGGTGTTTAATTGAGTTCGAATGGACCTTCAACGAGAGCAATTGTCGACTCAAATACATCGCGAAAACGAAAAAAAGTTGACTTCATATTGACTCGAGGTGTTTATTTGAGTTCGAATGGACCTTCAACAAGAGCAATTGTCGACTCAAATACATCATGGAAACGAAAAAAACATGACTTCATATCGACTCGAGGTGTTTATTTGAGTTCGAATGGACCTTCAACAAGAGCATATGTCGACTCAAATACATCGTGAAAACGAAAAAAAGTTGACTTCATATTGACTCGAGGTGTTTATTTGAGTTCGAATGGACCTTTAAGAAGAGCAATTGTCGACTCAAATACATCATGAAAACGAAAAAAACATGACTTCATATCGACTCGAGGTGTTTATTTGAGTTCGAATGGACCTTCAACAAGAGCATATGTCGACTCAAATACATCGAGAAAACGAAAAAAAGTTGACTTCAAACACTCGAGGTGTTTATTTGAGTTCGAATGGACCTTCAACAAGAGCAATTGTCGACTCAAATACATCGTGAAAACGAAAAAACATGACTTCATATCGACTCGAGGTGTTTATTTGAGTTCGAATGGACCTTCAACAAGAGCAATTGTCGACTCAAATTCATCGTGAAAACGAAAAAAAGTTGACTTCATATCGACTCGAGGTGTTTATTTGAGTTGGAATGGACCTTCAACAAGAGCAATTGTCGACTCAAATTCATCGTGAAAACGAAAAAAAGTTTACTTCATATCGGCTCGAGGTGTTTATTTGAGTTCGAATGGACCTTCAACAAGAGCAATAATTATTGTTGACTCAAATCCATCGTGAGAACGAAAAAAAGTTGACTTCATATCGAATCGAGGTGTTTATTTGAGTTCGAATGGACCTTCACCAAGAGCAATTGTTGACTCATATCCATCGTGGGAACGAAAAAAAGTTTACTTCATATCGACTCGAGGTGTTTATTTGAGTTCGAATGGACCTTCAACAAGAGCAATTGTCGACTCAAATTCATCGTGAAAACGAAAAAAAGTTTACTTCATATCGACTCGAGGTGTTTATTTGAGTTCGAATGGACCTTCACCAAGAGCAATTGTCGACTCAAATACATCGTGAAAACGAAAAAACATGACTTCATATCGACTCGAGGTGTTTATTTGAGTTCGAATGGACCTTCAACAAGAGCAATTGTCGACTCAAATTCATCGTGAAAACGAAAAAAAGTTGACTTCATATCGACTCGAGGTGTTTATTTGAGTTGGAATGGACCTTCAACAAGAGCAATTGTCGACTCAAATTCATCGTGAAAACGAAAAAAAGTTTACTTCATATCGGCTCGAGGTGTTTATTTGAGTTCGAATGGACCTTCACCAAGGGCAATAATTGAGTCAACAATTATTGTTGACTCAATTCCATCGTGAGAACGAAAAAAAGTTGACTTCATATCGACTCGTGGTGTTTATTTGAGTTCGAATGGACCTTCAACAGGAGCAATTGTTGACTCAAATACATCGTGAGAACGAAAAAAAGTTGACTTCATATCGACTCAAGGTGTTTATTTGAGTTCGAATGGACCTTCACCAAGAGCAATAATTGAGTCAACAATTATTGTTGACTCAAATCCATCGTGAGAGCGAAAAAAAAATTACTTCATATCGACTCGAGGTGTTTATTTGAGTTGGAATGGACCTTCAACAAGAGCAATTGTCGACTCAAATTCATCGTGAAAACGAAAAAAAGTTTAATTCATAACGACTCGAGGTGTTTATTTGAGTTGGAATGGACTCCAACAAGAGCAATTGTCGACTCAAATCCATCGTGAGAACGAAAACAAGTTGACTCCAGATCGACTCGAGGTGTTTAATTGAGTTCGAATGGACCTTCAACGAGAGCAATTGTCGACTCAAATACATCGCGAAAACGAAAAAAAGTTGACTTCATATTGACTCGAGGTGTTTATTTGAGTTCGAATGGACCTTCAACAAGAGCAATTGTCGACTCAAATACATCATGGAAACGAAAAAAACATGACTTCATATCGACTCGAGGTGTTTATTTGAGTTCGAATGGACCTTCAACAAGAGCATATGTCGACTCAAATACATCGTGAAAACGAAAAAAAGTTGACTTCATATTGACTCGGGGTGTTTATTTGAGTTCGAATGGACCTTCAACAAGAGCATATGTCGACTCAAATACATCGAGAAAACGAAAAAAAGTTGACTTCATATCGACTCGAGGTGTTTATTTGAGTTCGAATGGACCTTCAACAAGAGCAATTGTCGACTCAAATACATCGTGAAAACGAAAAAACATGACTTCATATCGACTCGAGGTGTTTATTTGAGTTCGAATGGACCTTCAACAAGAGCAATTGTCGACTCAAATTCATCGTGAAAACGAAAAAAAGTTGACTTCATATCGACTCGAGGTGTTTATTTGAGTTGGAATGGACCTTCAACAAGAGCAATTGTCGACTCAAATTCATCGTGAAAACGAAAAAAAGTTTACTTCATATCGGCTCGAGGTGTTTATTTGAGTTCGAATGGACCTTCAACAAGAGCAATAATTATTGTTGACTCAAATCCATCGTGAGAACGAAAAAAAGTTGACTTCATATCGAATCGAGGTGTTTATTTGAGTTCGAATGGACCTTCACCAAGAGCAATTGTTGACTCATATCCATCGTGGGAACGAAAAAAAGTTTACTTCATATCGACTCGAGGTGTTTATTTGAGTTCGAATGGACCTTCAACAAGAGCAATTGTCGACTCAAATTCATCGTGAAAACGAAAAAAAGTTTACTTCATATCGACTCGAGGTGTTTATTTGAGTTCGAATGGACCTTCACCAAGAGCAATTGTTGACTCATATCCATCGTGAGAACGAAAAAAAGTTTACTTCATATCGACTCGAGGTGTTTATTTGAGTTGGAATGGACCTTCAACAAGAGCAATTGTCGACTCAAATTCATCGTGAAAACGAAAAAAAGTTTACTTCATATCGACTCGAGGTGTTTATTTGAGTTGGAATGGACTCCAACAAGAGCAATTGTCGACTCAAATCCATCGTGAGAACGAAAACAAGTTGACTCCAGATCGACTCGAGGTGTTAATTGATTTCGAATGGACCTTCAACAAGAGCAATTGTCGACTCAAATACATCATGGAAACGAAAAAAACATGACTTCATATCGACTCGAGGTGTTTATTTGAGTTCGAATGGACCATCAACAAGAGCATATGTCGACTCAAATACATCGTGAAAACGAAAAAAGTTGACTTCATATTGACTCGAGGTGTTTATTTGAGTTCGAATGGACCTTTAAGAAGAGCAAATTCGACTCAAATACATCATGAAAACGAAAAAAACATGACTTCATATCGACTCGAGGTGTTTATTTGAGTTCGAGTGGACCTTCAACAGAGCATATGTCGACTCAAATACATTGAGAAAACGAAAAAAAGTTGACTTCATATCGACTCGAGGTGTTTATTTGAGTTCGAATGGACCTTCAACAAGAGCAATTGTCGACTCAAATACATCGTGAAAACGAAAAAACGTTGACTTCATATTGACTCGAGGTGTTTATTTGAGTTCGAATGGACCTTCAACAAGAGCAATTGTCGACTCAAATACATCATGAAAACTAAAACAACATGACTTCATATCGACTCGAGGTGTTTATTTGAGTTCGAATGGACCTTCAACAAGAGGAATTGTCGACTCAAATTCATCGTTAAAACGAAAAAAAGTTTACTTCATATCGACTCGAGGTGTTTATTTGAGTTGGAATGGACTCCAACAAGAGCAATTGTCGACTCAAATCCATCGTGAGAACGAAAACAAGTTGACTCCAGATCGACTCGAGGTGTTAATTGATTTCGAATGGACCTTCAACAAGAGCAATTGTCGACTCAAATACATCGCGAAAACGAAAAAAAGTTGACTTCATATTGACTCGAGGTGTTTATTAGAGTTCGAATGGACCTTCAACAAGAGCAATTGTCGACTCAAATACATCATGGAAACGAAAAAAACATGACTTCATATCGACTCGAAGTGTTTATTTGAGTTCGAATGGACCATCAACAAGAGCATATGTCGACTCAAATACATCGTGAAAACGAAAAAAAGTTGACTTCATATCGACTCGAGGTGTTTATTTGAGTTCGAATGGACCTTGAACAAGAGCAATTGTTGACTCAAATCCATCGTGAGAACGAAAAAAAGTTGACTTCATATCGACTCGAGGTGTTTATTTGAGTTCGAATGGACCTTCAACAAGAGCAATTGTTGACTCAAATACATCGTGAGAACGAAAAAAAGTTCACTTCATATCGACTCGAGGTGTTTATTTGAGTTCGAATGGACCTTCACCAAGGGCAATAATTGAGTCAACAATTATTGTTGACTCAATTCCATCGTGAGAACGAAAAAAAGTTGACTTCATATCGACTCGAGGTGTTTATTTGAGTTCAAATGGACCTTCAACAGGAGCAATTCTTGACTCAAATACATCGTGAGAACGAAAAAAAGTTGACTTCATATCGACTCAAGGTGTTTATTTGAGTTCGAATGGACCTTCACCAAGAGCAATAATTGAGTCAACAATTATTGTTGACTCAAATCCATCGTGAGAGCGAAAAAAAAATTACTTCATATCGACTCGAGGTGTTTATTTGAGTTGGAATGGACCTTCAACAAGAGCAATTGTCGACTCAAATTCATCGTGAAAACGAAAAAAAGTTTAATTCATAACGACTCGAGGTGTTTATTTGAGTTGGAATGGACTCCAACAAGAACAATTGTCGACTCAAATCCATCGTGAGAACGAAAACAAGTTGACTCCAGATCGACTCGAGGTGTTTAATTGAGTTCGAATGGACCTTCAACAAGAGCAATTGTCGACTCAAATACATCATGGAAACGAAAAAAACATGACTTCATATCGACTCGAGGTGTTTATTTGAGTTCGAATGGACCTTCAACAAGAGCATATGTCGACTCAAATACATCGTGAAAACGAAAAAAAGTTGACTTCATATTGACTCGAGGTGTTTATTTGAGTTCGAATGGACCTTTAAGAAGAGCAATTGTCGACTCAAATACATCATGAAAACGAAAAAAACATGACTTCATATCGACTCGAGGTGTTTATTTGAGTTCGAATGGACCTTCAACAAGAGCATATGTCGACTCAAATACATCGAGAAAACGAAAAAAAGTTAACTTCATATCGACTCGAGGTGTTTATTTGAGTTCGAATGGACCTTCAACAAGAGCAATTGTCGACTCAAATACATCGTGAAAACGAAAAAACATGACTTCATATCGACTCGAGGTGTTTATTTGAGTTCGAATGGACCATCAACAAGAGCAATTGTCGACTCAAATTCATCGTGAAAACGAAAAAAGTTGACTTCATATCGACTCGAGGTGTTTATTTGAGTTGGAATGGACCTTCAACAAGAGCAATTGTCGACTCAAATTCATCGTGAAAACGAAAAAAAGTTTACTTCATATCGGCTCGAGGTGTTTATTTGAGTTCGAATGGACCTTCAACAAGAGCAATAATTATTGTTGACTCAAATCCATCGTGAGAACGAAAAAAAGTTGACTTCATATCGACTCGTGGTGATTATTTGAGTTCGAATGGACCTTCAAGAAGAGCAATTGTCGACTAAAATACAGCGTGAAAACGAAAAAAAGTTTACTCCATATCGACTCGAGGTGTTTATTTGAGTTCGAATGGACCTTCAACAACAGCAATTGTCGACTCAAATACATCGTGAGAACGAAAAAAAGTTTACTCCATATCGACTCGAGGTGTTTATTTGAGTTCGAATGGACCTTCAACAAGAGCAATTGTCGACTCAAATTCATCGTGAGAACGAAAACAAGTTTACTTCATATCGACTCGAGGTGTTTATCTAAGTTGGAATGGACCTTCAACAAGAGCAATTGTCGACTCAAATTCATCGTGAAAACGAAAAAAAGTTGACTTCATATCGACTCGAGGTGTTTATTTGAGTTCGAATGGACCTTCAACAAGAGCAATTGTTGACTCAAATCCATCGTGAGAACGAAAAAAAGTTTACTTCATATCGACTCGAGGTGTTTATTTGAGTTCGAATGGACCTTCAAC
Organism: Stenodema calcarata; assembly: GCA_963920205.1. NCBI lineage: Eukaryota > Metazoa > Arthropoda > Insecta > Hemiptera > Miridae > Stenodema > Stenodema calcarata. The sequence goes on from OY986054.1 coordinate 33,613,862, forward strand.
AAGAGCAATTGTTGACTCAAATCCATCGTGAGAACGAAAAAAAGTTTACTTCATATCGACTCGAGGTGTTTATTTGAGTTCGAATGGACCTTCAACAAGAGCAATTGTCGACTCAAATTCATCGTGAAAACGAAAAAAAGTCGACTTCATATCGACTCGAGGTGTTTATTTGAGTTCGAATGGACCTTCAACAAGAGCAATTGTTGACTGAAATTTGTAAGCCGCTCGAGGCGGGGCCCGACGTCGGAGGGGAAGAGGCTCCCACTCCAGAAGGGGCAGCTTTGGAGGGGTTATTTCCCCTCTCGAGCCTCAACTAAGGACCCCCGCAGCCGTGGCCATCTTGCTTCAGTTCCCAGTCAGCTTGCGTCGAGATTGGACCTATTTATGGTCAAGGTGACAGTCAGAGTGATTCTGCAAACCTTTCCCACGCGGTGATCGCGTTCCCCGTTTCCTCCCCCAAAGTTGTGAGTACATCAGTCCCCAGCCAGCCTGCGTAGTGAACAGACCTATTTACGGTCAAGTGACAGAGTGATTCTGCAAGCATTTCCCACGTGGTGAACGCGTCCCCGTTTACTCCCCCAAAGTCGTGAGTGCACGTGAACTAATACCGGTATCGTTGTGAAACCCTAGTTTTTTCACCCGGGTCGGACTCCCTTTTACACGCGTGTGATTGGCCGACTCATCCCCCTGAGATACAGACTCATTTCCCCCGAACCAGTGCGACGCTGCCCAACTCCGTACTGGTCGTTTGCATACGGTAACCCTCTTACCTTGTATAGTAGTCCACAATTGTTTGTAGTTTGGCGCCTTTCAAGTGTACTCAAGCGTACCCAACCAATACCCTTGTACAATTACTTAACTAGTGGTGGACGCATTCACATTCCTTTAATATTAAGTTAGTTAGTAATTTCTACCAGGTGAACGCTCACCATATTAATTCCTAAGTTGTTTTGTTCTATGTGTACATTTTTATTATACTTTTCCAAATCGAACTCGTACCTGTCTGGACTACATTGATTTTTAAACCCGAACCCCTGGAGTGTGTTTATCATGTAAACGCGGTCTCCTCAAGACCAAGCTTACAAAATTGGTGGCAGCGAATGGGATCAATGAACTCGCGGAACTTTTAGTTTAGCGACCTCATTGAACCGGTGGAGCCAATACACCCGAACCCATAGAGAAACTCCAGGTGGTCGGATATTTTTTTTTTTTTATTTTTTTTTTTTTTTCATAGACCAGTTGACAGGCCATTGGTGAACGTGACCTCATAAAATTTTCAGGTGTACTAACGTACCTGATACACAGTACTTAATATCTTTTGCTTTTCAACCATTTCACTTGTACCATTTTTTTTTAATTTTTTTTTGCCTCTTACACTATAGAACACGTACCCCTTTAGAATCATTTCCCATTTTGAACAAGCTCGCGTCCACTCGTTTTAATATAATATTTACCCAATTGTAACTGAAACGAAAAAATCAAAATGAACGATTCAACATCTGATATGATGGGTGAACTCCATAAGTTGCTTCGCTCTTTCAACCAACTAAATGTAGAACGGGGCGAACGCGACCGTGCAGATGAGGAGGTAGTTCCCCATTCCATGTTCTTGGAGATAGAACCCTGGGATCCTGATGAACCAGGCTCTCTATCTGTTGCTGCTTTCTTCGCCCTCTTTGAGGATGTGGCAAACACACTGACACAAGCGAAACGCGTACGTCTGCTGCGAGCAAGGGTGCGCGGAACGGCGAAACAGTTCATTATTGACCATAACGACCTCCTACAAGGACAGAACCCTTACGATGCCATTAAGGAGGCTATGTCTGCTTGGTTTGAACGCAGCAACCCTGCAAAGGCGGCTGCACTCCTGTGCATGGTGCAACGGCAGACTGCCGAACCGTTGCGCCAGTTTGCCGAACGCATTCACCAGTTGGCTAAATCAGCTGTCCTCGACGAAGGGGCTGAACTGAACGCCAACCAGAAGTTAGCATGGGTAAAACGAAAAGTGGTACGCACATTCATCA